>JAYESA010000018.1:144220982-144702037 GCA_036927795.1 Iris macrosiphon
GAACATTTCAAAACTATACTGTTCCTTTCATATGGTATGCATTAGGAACTTTATGTTCTGAGAAGGGATCTTGTTCTAAGTAGAGTAATTTATTTTGGCAGTTTGCATGTTTTTTAAGATTTAAACTTCCATACTATTCCTTAGAACCAAAACCAGAGAGCTAGGATCCTTCATTTTCTGTTTTCTTATGAGTTATAGCATAGTATAATCAAAAGTTGGAAATCAGAGAGCTTGTCAATTGCCTAGGCTAGGATACTTCATTTTTGATGATTGCACAAATTGGCTGACCTAATTGCATCGTGTGATCAATATCAATATGAGTGAGAAAAAAAAAACCCAACAACATTGATCGTATTTATTAGCAATCTAGACATGTCAATGATTAGACGAGGCTAAAATTAGCAGTCTAGACTTGTCAATGATGAGGCGAGACTAAAATTAGCAGTATGGACTTGTCAATGACCATATGAGACTAAAATTAGCATTCTGGATTTGACAATGACCCTATGGATGTCCCTCACCCTAAACTTGGCAATGATAATGCGACGACCATGCACTCTTTTCTAGTGTGTAACTGATTACTTTTCTTAGTTTTACATTATCGGGTGCTTCTAGTTCTTCACACTTGCTATGATGATAACTATGATACTACATATGAGCGGAACTACGAATGTCCTTTGTAGCGTATGCAAGAAAGAAAGAAATTTAGGTTATCGTTATCAGCCTTTATTTAATTTGTTAATTTTTCTATATAATATTTATTATAATGTAACTTGCATGATCATTTAACTCATTGTTTTTGTTTGTAAACCTATAATATCGAGTTTTAGTCTCTCCTACTCTTTGTACCTTTCACACACATCTCTCTTAATATAATTTTAAGTTTATTTGCATTTAGTCCCCAAAGAACTTGTGTTATATTTTCGTGGACTAGTTCCAAAGACTCCCAACTAGAAGATATGTCGTATCGATGAGAACTTATGATACCACATATTAGCAGAACTACGAGTGTCCTAAGTAGTGTAAGCAAGAAAGGAGCTATTTTGAGCCTTTACTTAATTTGTTAATTTTCTTATATAATATTTATTATAATGTAACTTGCATGAACATTTAACTCCCTTGTTTTTGCTTGAGAGCTTTAGACTCTCTTACTCTCTTTGTACCTCTCACACACCTCTCTCTTAATATAACTTCTAGTTTATTTGCATTTAGTCTCCCAAGAACTTGCTATTCACACATACCATAAACTGCTTCAATCCTTTCCCATGAACATTCAACAACTGAAAACTAGAGTATGAAAATACTTGCTCAACTTTAGTTTCAACAGAAAACTAAGTAGAACTCAAATTCTCTGCTCTTGAGTGATCCACAAGCCTCTGAATCACGGGGTCACGAGTCACGCCAGTTCACTACATGCAAAAGGAAGATGAATAGAGTCAATATTTGATAAAAGTTATTAGTTAAGATCACACACTCGAGTTTCACTTGCAAAAGAGGTATCATTGGACATGAACAAGTCTTACAGTTTTAGTACTCGGCAGAAAATTTCCAAACTCATCCAGCAAATCGTAGTTGTCGTGAAAGACATCTAGAATCTGCAAAGTAATCAGTCAAGAACCTTCAGAGAAAGATATAACGACTTTCAGAGCAGTAAAGACATCATTAACCGTAACTACAAATGGAAAATACATAAAAACAATAAATGCATAAAATGAAGATAACTGATCTACTCTCCAACCGTAAAGAATAGAAAATATATCCTAAATGAGCTCTTATATCTCAAGAAATCAAAAATTGAGGGTGCACAATGCTAAACCTTAGGTTGTATTAGGTATGTGGATTGAGGTATTGTCCGGATTTTTATATTCCTAGGAATAAAATGTCCGGACATCAAATTATATATATATATATATATATATATATATATATATATATATATATATATATATATATATATATATTTGAGGGTGTACAATGCTAAACCTTAGGTTGTATTAGGTATGTGGATTGAGGTATTGTCCGGATTTGTATATTCCTAGGAATAAAATGTCCGGACATCAAATTCTATATATATATATATATATATATATATATATATATATATATATAGCCGGGAATATACAATTCGTGTACAAGAATATAACATTCTTGATTTATGATAAGCTTTGGGGGGAATAGATTTCCCAGATTTGTGTGAAAATTGTATTCCGAGGAATTAAGTATTGACAGGATAAAAAAAAAATTAAAACATGAAATGAACATAGTAATTATTTACCCATTCTCAGGTTTTAAATTCCCTTGTACCAAATGCACCTCATAGCTAATATGATAAGGAAACAAATACCTTTTTGAAAGAGTCATCAAGAGACATCTTTACAAAGCGAATCCTTTTCAAAAAAATCTAAGAAGGATTCATATCTTTCTGTATCATTCCGAAACCGTTCCTACATAAGAATACATGTTACCAGAACGTCTGGAATGTTCTTGGTAATGCAGAAACGAAAAGATAAATAAGAAAAAGAAAACAAGAGATTCAACTCTTATACCTTCACTTTGTTCACAAAATCCAAAGCATGGATCGGTCCAACAGGCTCCATTTTCTTAGCAGTGATTTTGTATCATTTTGGCAGAAGGAGTTGAATTCCAAAATCAGTACAGGATAGCATTCCAACAACTCGCTGGCACCTTTCTGAAGCCTCTTGATGCCAATCCTAACAAGAAACATTGGACATAGAAAGAAATAGTCAGTATAAATATAATGCACCGAGATGGATTATTTCTACTGTGGTCATAATGAAAAACATCCGAACCTGTGGTTCAGATGATCAACCAGAAGTTTAATGAACTCGTCAAACTTAGTCTCTTCTCCGTAATATTGAAAGACCTCTGACAGCCTTCAGATAGGACTTAACATAAGCCAGATGCTCCTGATTAGTACTAGTTGCAGCACTGGTATCGACATGGACATCCACAGACCATCAGTATTTCAGAATTAAACAAGATTTCTGTTAGAGATTAGATGTATTTGAATTTTATCCTAGATACAAATATAGTGTATAGCTGCATTTATCTTAAGAGTGAGAGATTATATTATATTGTTGTATTTACCTCTAAACGATATGTAAGGTTCATAGCCTATAAGTTGTACAATGAATGAGAAAACATTCTTTCGTAATCGTTTTATTAATTTACATGGTATCAGAGCCAAATTTAATAGCTTCATTCACTCTTCCACTACAAACAATACCCCCAACTGCCCAAGATTATGATCTCAATTCCCCTCTACCTCCACCATTCTGAAAACTCAGGAAATGTCCTCGTTTCCCACCAATCAAAAGGAGACAATTACCGATCATGGCATCTTGTCATCCATATGGACTTTCAAGCAAAAAACAAGTTCGGGGGTTCCTTGTTGGATCTATATCAAAGTCGGCTGAAACCCATGCCACTTCTCAACAAAATAACCATTGCAATAGCAAGGTTGTCATCGCGGGATACTGCTATCTTCATCGGTATTGCCAACAACTTCCTCTACACCTCCACTGCAAGAGACGTTCGAGTTGATCTCTATGATTGCTTTTGTCAAAAGTGCAATCACAACCAGGGTACATACTCTCCTCTCTGTGATGGAGATATTAACCAAAATAACCCGACCAACAAAAACGGCCCAACAAGAATCAACCAAAAGCATTTTGTACGACAAAGCTATATGGAAAGCCCGTGAAAAGGAGCCCATACATTCAAGAACATCTAGAGGAAGAAAAATCAATAAATATTCTCTTGGGGAATACTACTTTGGTTATTTGGTAAATATGCCATATTGTCATCCCACGCACAAAATATCTTTGGGCACTTTGGTAAATAATGAGGTTACACTATAAACATCTACTAGCCTATCTTTAAAAAATTGTCCCCAAATCTCAAGACAATGGTATGCATATCTACACAAGCTAACCCTAACAATTCGTTATAATTTCATATTATCCCTTGATCATGGTCTAATCTGGGTATTGGAGGGACTCTGTCAAGGAATCTTCCATCTCAATTTGCGATCTTTTGTGCAGAAGAACCGTGGGAGGAACGATGGATGGTGAGCCAAAGACACGGTTGAGGAAAAGGAGAGATTCGATGATCCTCCAAATATTCATTTGGGCTTCTCCATCAATTTAACATCCGGTGTACCTTTCTTCAACATTCATTTGGGCTTCTGAATTATGATGTTAAGGATTGTGACAAAAAGTCGTGCATTCTCGGTAGTTACTGGCCATCTCCTTCTTCCACTTGGCTTGCTTTCGACGAAATGCCCCTCGGAGTGCAATCGGTCGAAGCACATATGGTCGGTCGCTCTAAGCTTCACCACTATATAAAAGAGAGAGAAGTTCATACAACTTGAACAACTTATATATAATTGCACGGGTATTCTGTCACAAACCATATTGAATAAATGTACAGATGCACATGATGCACACCTCCTAGTGCTAGAGCTTTCAACTTTTGCCTCTATTCTTGGGAGTAAAATACTAAGTTTGTATTTACAGAGGCACTTTCACCTACTCTAGGTCGTCCACGTGATCAGACAATACTATACACTCACCCGCAAGCGTCAACTCAGATAAATTTTTGGAGGTCTCACTACTCCGAGTTGTCTGTGCTGTCGAATAGTGTCATACACCATCCTGCAAATACCGCTAAGCTAAATTGCCGGAGGTCTCATAACTCTAGGTCGTCTGCGTGGTCGAAAGTGCTATGCACCCCCACACACAGACGTAGGTTAGTTAAACTTTCGGAGACATCGCAACTCTAGGTCACCAGCGTGTCGGACTTTACTAGGCACCAAGATGTAGGCGTGGCCCTATAAAAATTGCAGAGGCTTCGCAACTCTAGATAAGTATGTATGACGGAGAAGTGCAAAGCATCCATGCGTAAACACAATTGAAACTTACGTTTACCACAACTCAATGAGATTGACGCTTTATCTTCTTTCAGAACCAAAATTGCAAATATCTTCACCAACTACTTGGGAATGAGCATTTTCAGACGTTGAAGTGCAAGTTAGCAGTTCTTGACATCCACTCACGAACTTGAGAGGGAATGCTTGAGGTTTTAGAAATTTAGATTTATCTTAGAGATAGATATAGTGTGTGTGTGTGTGTGTGTGTGTGTTTGCTTTTTTGTCTTCTGAAAAGGTATTTCTGTTAAAAGAAGATACAAATAAACACAGGAACTCATTAGCCCCTCTTAGGCCGGCACTCCATTTTGAGGAATAACTCCCCAAAATTTAAATAACTCAAAATATTTACCATCCCCCACTCTTCTTCTTCTTCAAGTTGCCCATTAACATCTAAACATCTCTGATAATCCTCTGGAGCAACCATTGGGCCCTAACAGCCTCATTATTGAAAACTCTTCTAATTCTCTCCTGCCGTAAGTGTCAAATAGTTGTGTTAAGTGCATACCTTACTAAGATAGACTCTAAAGTGCCTTTCTAGATTCAACTTTGAATATCCCTGATAGTATGTATCAAATCCCTCCTAGCATGATAGCATCCACCTTCATTGAGAAGGCAATAGGATAATCTTCATTTTAAATAGTAAAGGCTTGCCAACCAAACCTTTCTATAAGTGCCCCCTGCTTCAACCAGGGGTCAAACCATAGGGAAGTTGTTCTACCATTAACAATAACCCTTCTAATTGCAGTCAATAGCAAGTTTCTAGCTCCTAGAATACCCTTGCATATAACAGAAGAGTCATTATCGTCCTGAATTACCCACAAATTCCTTCCTCTTCTTGATCCTCATCCACTCACTCCAAATGCAATCCTTAGCAAGAAAGTTCCATGCTCTTTTAATCTGCAATCCAAGGATTAAATCATTAATATTTTTGATACCCAGACCTCCCTCCTTTCCTGGCTTGGCTAACTCCACCCAGCTAATGGCATGCTTGTTTGAACTCCATAAAGCACATAGTGCATGAATTCTGCTAATGAGCATTTTAGGCAAAACACTTGTAGCCAGTAAACAACTATATTACTGATAACTGGTTTTATCAGCACCAGCCTGCCAGCACATGAAAGTAGCTTGGATACCCACCGCTCCATCTTCTTAACTATGTTACTGATAACTGATTTAATCAGCTCCAGCCTGCCAGCACAAGTAAGTAGCTTGGATTTCCACCCCCTCCATCTTCTTAACTATGTTACTGATAACTGATTTAATCAGCTCCAGCCTGCCAGCACATGAAAGTAGCTAGGATTTCCACCCCTCCATCTTCTTCATGCATAACTCAATCAACTTGCCCTTCTCTGATGATCAAAAGCCTCATTAGGTAGGGTAACCCCCAAACAGGGATTGGCAGTATACCCTCTTCAATACCCATTAGTTGAGTAACCAGGCAAAAAAAATTTTTCAGGCAATTATTCTTACAATGTTTGCTATAGAATGTCTTACTTTTCATAGCATTCATTGCCAACCCAATCATCTCTTCCAATTTAGAAAAGATATCCTTGATAGACACTATAGATTCAGGTGTGGTTCTAGAAAAGACCAGGAAATCATTAGCATATAACAAATGTGAGATGATAAGCCGGACCTTACTTTGCAGAGGAGAAAACCTTCCTGAAATAACTCTATGTCAAACAATGTAGACATATGCTTCCTAGCTACAACAAACAAATAGGGAGACAAAAGGGCCTCCTTGCCTTAGCTTATTGCTTTGGATAAATCCTTCTGGCTGTCCATCAATCAAGATAGAAAAGGAAAGGGAAGAAATACACTCATGTATTAGTTACACCCAATGTGAGTTCAACCCATGCATTGTAAACTATGACAAAAAAATCCCTGTTGACTGTATCATAGGCCTTCCCGAGATAAACTTTTATACAACATTTGCCCCCTGCGTTCTCGTCAAAATCTCAAATCAATTCATGTGCTAGCATAATGCTATGCCCTACATGTCTCCCTTTGATGAAAGCTGACGACTAGGAGAAATCAATCTTGAAGATATAATCCAGTCTGTTACACACTACCTTGGTAAATATAGTGTATAGTTGCATATATCTTAGAGATAGCTACAGTTACTGTGTAACGATTTGCTTGTTGTATCGCATAGCATATCGTGTGTGATAATGTAACTCTACTAGTTTAGGTCTATAATTCTAAATCCATATCGGAACATTCTAATATAGTTTTCTCATAAATATTTATATTTTCCCTCCTTACAAGTCTATCTAGTTCCATAATGGGATTGTTGGTATATTAGAATATTCTTGGTATATTTGTTGGTATATTAGAATATTCTTGGTATATTTGTTTGAATATTAGAATATTCTATAGGGGTTTTTAATGGGGTATTAAAGTAAGATGAAGGGTTGTAAGGCTATAAATAGCCAAGAGATTATCAATAAAAATATAACAATTACTCCAAAATATTCTACATGGTATCAGAGCCCAAACCCTAGCCACCATCTCCCAAACCCTAGCCGCCGCCACCGCCACCACCGCTGTCGCGCCGCCCGCCACCACAGTTGTCGCACAGCTCGTCCGCCACCACCGTCACCGCTAGCTCGCCACCACCACCGCGGAGCCTTCTACCGCGGTTCCTGGCGTCTCCCGCGGGTCGCTCCAGACGTTGACATCGAAGGCCTAGATCTGATGGAGGAGAGACATGATCGGGTCTAGGAGAGGACGAAGAGGGAGAACGTGAATCGTGGGACGGGTGTGAGGTGATCGGAGAAGAGAATGATCGATGGAGGAGATCATCAAGAAGTTGGACTCTGCGGAGGTCGCAACGTTGATGAAGCTGATGAAACTGTCGACTGGTGAGAGCGCGACACGAACATTGGCGAAGTTGGAGCTTCCATCCATCGATCTGAAGCTTGATGGACTGGCTACCTACCTGAGTTGGTCACGACGGGTGAGGAGAACCCTCGCAGGAAAGAACCTGAAGGATTTCTTGTCAGGAGAGAAGACAGAGCCGGATGATGGCTCGGCACGACGCGACGAGTGGAAGTCCACTCATATGGTGGTATACATTTGGCTTCTCAATTCTTTAGTCCAGTCGATCGCCGCCACAGTGGATGACCTTGAGATGGTGAAAGACGTGTAGGAGAAGTTGAGAAGAACATACGATGGTATGGGTAATAACTTGAGGGTTTTCCAGATCAAGAGGGAGATCGACGACACCGTACAGGGAGAGAAGACGGTACAGAAGTATGCCACGGAGTTGGAGCATCTGTGGTTAGATTATGATCACTTCTCAGATTGGACGAGCTGCGAGGACCCGAAGTGTAAGGAGGGACAAGTATGTCTGCAGGAGAGGACGATGAAGTTTCTTAAGGGGCTGGCCGCAGTGTTTGCTCAGAGGACAGCACTACTTCTAGCCCAACCGAAGATTCCTACACTTGAGGAGGCTATCTCGGCCATGATCCAGGAGGAGACTCGTATCAAGCTACAGACAGGGACATGTGGTCCTCCTGAAGTAAAAACAGCATTGGCGGTTGCCAATTCAGGCGGCACAGGACCTAAAAGAGACCCCCGGCAGTGTTACAACTGCGGAAAGGTGGGTCATCTGAGGTATGCTTGCACCAAACCACCCAAGGAGGGAGATTCAGGTGGCGGACGTGAACAGTTTGGAGGACGTGGCCGTGGTCGTGGGGGTCGACGGGGTGGTCGAGGAGGTTATCGGGCGAACATGCTGGTAGCAGAAGGCGATGAGGGAGCTAATGGTGCCTATACTGAGGAGGATCAGGCACTACTGGACATGCTGGAAGTACTCAGGAGAAAGCAGAGAGCGTCAAGCGATGTAGACAGGAGTGAGACTGAGGAGGCGTCCACCTCAGTCTTCGCTAGAGACAATACTGCCATGTATGCCCATCCATCGGAAGGTACTGATGACTCACTCGCCCTTGCATCTATGTCTTCCCTTAGATCGTCGGACTGGATTGTCGATTTGGGTGCGTCTCGACACGTGACAGGAAATGCTAGTGAGTTCTCTACCTACACTCACCTAGCATCTGCAGACAGCATTCAAATAGCCGATGGTACTTTCCAGCCAGTGGTCGGTAAGGGTACTGTCGATTATACAGGTTCAGTAAAATTATCCAATGTTTTACATGCTCCTTCTTTTCCAGTCAGTCTTTTGTCCATTAGTTCTATAATCCTCCAACTAAAATGCATTGTCTCTTTTGATATTCCTAAGGTGATCTTCCATGAGAAGGAGACGGGACGAAGACTTGGGACTGGCACTTGGCATGATGGACTGTGGTACCTGAATCGGGAAGGACTGGATTCGGCATTGGTGTCTGTGGCAGAAAGGACAGAAATGGGAGGACCAAAGATGAGTGTCGAGGATACACTGATACTCCATCACAGGCGGTTGGTGCACTCCTCTTTTGGTATTTTGAGTAGGTTGTATCCATCTATTCATGAGAAGGCAAATAAGGAGAAACTAGTCTATGATGCATGTGATTTAGGCAAACTTACTAGGAGCTCATATGTTGGTGCGGGCCATAGGTCTTCTGTTTTTGATATTATACATTCTGATGTCTGGGGGCCGTGTGCCACAACTACTATGAATGGTTACAAGTATTTTGTCTCTTTTATTGATTGTTCCTCTCGTGTCACCTGGCTGTATTTGATGAAGAATAAGAATGAGGTCTTTGCCTGTTTCCGGGACTTTCATAAACATATCCAGACTCAGTACAGAGCAGTGGTGAAGGTACTAAGGTCTGACAATGGAACAGAGTATACCAACAAAGTACTTGAGGAATACATGTCAGCCCAAGGGATACAGCATCAGACCACCTGTGCATACACACCAGCAGCACAGAATGGAGTGGCAGAAAGGAAGAACAGACACCTTCTAGAGGTGGCAAGGAACATGATGATCGTCATGAATGTCCCACAGAGTCTGTAGGGGCATGCAGTGTTGACAGCAACTCAATTGATCAACATGATGCCCTCAAAGGTACTGGGATGGAAGTCTCCATGTGAGATATTGCAAGAAAATAATAGTGGAATACTCCCACTAAAGGTGTTTGGCTGCGTATGTTTTGTGAATGACAACAGACCGTCTGTTGGAAAACTTGACCCAAGAGCAGTCAAGTGTGTATTTGTGGGCTATTCGGCGACTCAGAAGGGGTACGTGTGCTGGAGCCCAGTAGAGAAGAAGTTTGTGAGCATGGATGTTCACTTCAGGAAATTTGAGCCATACTACCGTCAGGAGGGAACCTCATCCATGAGCAACTCACCTGATACTGAGAGTATGAGACGAGAGAGGGAGATTGGTGAGAGTGTGGTGACCGATTTAGGAGTATGGCATGGAAGAACATTTGAGGAGGAGCAGGAGAGTAAAGAGAAACAGGGGGAGGCGATGAGAGGTGTTAGACCCACGGCTCAGGGGGAGTTACTTACCTACAGCAGTAAAGGGAAGCAAACTGCAGGACCAGTACCTATAGTGTCAGTGCCAAGTCCCTTGCCTGCGTCCGTCTCAACTCCTGAGACACCTACACCACCACCACCAGATTGTCCTTCAGGTGATATCATTCTTCCAACTTCTCCCACACCATTATCAGTATGGAGGACCACTCGCAGCAATGCGAAAAATCCTCCTGATAGATATGGTTGGGACCTTGCTCAGTTTGTTTCATATAATAACATCTCTTTTTCTCATGGAGCATTCATTGCATCTTTGGATAGTATTACTGTACCTAACAATTGACAGGTTGCCAAGAACGATCCAAAGTGGAAAACGGCGATGCACGAGAAGTTAGGTGCTCTTGAGAAGAACCACACTTGGGAACTGGTAAAACTGCCAGAGGAAAAAAGGGCAGTCAGATGCAAGTGGGTCTTTACTGTGAAGCTGAACCCGGATGGAAAAGTAGAGCGCTACAAGGCTCGACTGATGGCAAAAGGATACAGTCAGACGTACGACATTGACTATGATGAGACCTTTGCACAAGTGGCGAAGATGAGCACCGTCAGGACCCTGATTTTTTGACGACGAATGGTGGATGAAAGTTACACCAACTGGATATGAAAAATGCGTTTCTTCATGGGGATCTAGTGGAGGAAGTGTACATGAAGATACCACCAGGATTCTGCACCGATAAGACAGTGGGCAAGGTCTGCAGGTTGAAGAAGTCCCTCTATGGACTGAAGCAGTCTCCTCGAACGTGATTTGACAGATTCAGGAGGGCGATGATAGGGATGGGATATCAGCAGATCAATGCTTACTGTGTTCTTCCGTCGGAGTGGAGGCCACATCACCATGCTTGCGGTGTATGTGGACGATATGATTATCACAGGAGATGATGAGCAGGAGATTGTCCGACTCAAGGGGAAGCTTGGCAAGGAGTTCGAGGTGAAGGACCTTGGCCTTCTTCGGTACTTCCTTGGGATTGAGATTGCTCGAGAAGCAGAGGGGATTGTTCTTTCTCAGAGGAAGTATGCGCTGGACCTTCTCACAGAGACAGGGATGTTGGGATGCAGACCTGTATCGACGCCGATCAACCAGGGATTCAAGCTGTGTGTTGAGGCTGGAGAACCAGTTGACCGAGACAGATACCAGAGACTGGTGGGCAAGTTGATCTATTTGAGCCACACATGTCCTGGTATCTGCTTTGCAGTGAGTGTGGTGAGCCGCTACATGCATGACCCAAGGAAGGGTCATATGGACGCAGTGTACCAGATTCTGAGATACTTGAAGGGTGCCCCCGGAAAGGGGTTGATATTCAGGAAGAATGATCACTTGAGCATCGAGGGCTACTGTGACTCTGACTGGGCTAGCTGTACTAATGACAGGAGGTCTACCTCGGGCTATTGCATATTTGTAGGAGGCAACTTGGTCTCTTGGAGGAGTAAGAAGCAGTCGGCGTTGGCCAGATCGACAGCTGAAGCGGAGTACAGAGCTATGACCTTGGGAGTTGCAGAGCTGCTATGGTTGAAGAGTATGCCGATGGAGCTGAAACTGGATCAAGGAGCCAAGATGAAGCTGTAGTGTGACAACCAGTCAACCATCAGTATCGCCAACAATCCAGTGCAGCATAACAGGACCAAACACATCGAGATCGATAGGTTCTTCATCAAGAAGAAGTTTGACAGTGGACTACTGGAGCTAGGTCATGTTCCAACCAAGGAACAGGTAGCAGACAGTATGACCAAGGGACAGCTCTGCAGATATGATTAGAGGATGTGACAAGATGGGCTTAGTGAATATCTTTCGCCCATCTTGAGGAGGAGTGTTGGTATATTAGAATATTCTTGGTATATTTGTTGGTATATTTGTTGGGATATTAGAATATTCTACAGGGATTTTTAATGGGGTATTAATGTAAGATGAAGGGTTGTAAGGCTATAAATAGTGAAGAGATTATCAATAAAAATATAACAATTACTCCAAAATATTCTATAGAAATTATTATGTATACATTACATGACTCAATTACATGACCCAAGTTACAAAAAACTGATACTACCTATCAGCCTATATGCATCATATCGGCCGATAGATAACAAATCGGTAATATATCGTATCGTAAGATATGTATCATGTATCGTAAGATACTAACAACATAGCATTTATCCTTAAACTACCTGTAAGTTTTATTTGAGTTTAGCTTGATGATAGCAATCTTACTGTATACAATAAGTTCTGTGGATGAGAAAACATACTTTCCCAATCAGTTTATCAGTTAACAAATAAAAGAGTCACATTGTCACAGAGAGTGAAGACAATAAAAAAAGGACAAGGATTGAGATCATAACTATAAGATCATTTCATCTGAATTTCATTTCCAAACAGTGCAAAAACCAAACATCTAATATCTCTCCCAAAAAATAAAATAAAACTCGAATATGGGCTTCCTTAGGGACTTGATTTTACAGGGAACTTATCCTTGCTTGGAGTAGATTCAATGAGATTTATTACGAAGACCCATATCAAGGGCAGTCAAAATTAGTGATTTTGTGTTAGGTCTAGTCATAAGTGTCACATGAGAACAAGATGACGAGATAAAGATGATTAGAAACATAGTTAAGCAATTAGCCTTGCTAAGCTGTCAAGTCAAGGTACTTGTACCATTAGATATATGGGATTCAATAGGATTTAGATGTAATCAAAATGCACACTCCAAACTACATGATAAATAATGAATCTAGAAGCACTAACTTTTTATGTACTAGTAAATGGTCAAATCCTATTAGTGTGCAAGATGTTTTGAGCAGCATTTCTTGTTAAGGCAAGCTCCTTTATCAAGAAGTACAATTTATAAACTAAATGATAAATCTAAGAAAGGTAACAAAATAGACTATGCCGGCATACAAGTGTTGCTGAAAGGAAAGAAAGGCTATACCAGTGTTGCTGAAAAAAAGGAAAAGGCACTGAAGTTCAAATTTAGAAGCCAAATTTCATGAAAAATCTCAAAGTTTTGTAGAGGGAAGAAGGTAAACAAACCTTGTTTCCATTTCTTTCTTATTGTTATCTGGAGATGACGTAGAAGAAGTCATGGCCTAGTATACACAATTCAGATGTCAAAGTGAACAAAACAAAAGATTAGTACTGAACAAAAAAACTTACATACGTTATTATGAACAATAAAATTTGCAAGTACCTTCCACATAAATTCGATCATAGTTACATCATACTTCCAACCCAATTGTTTCCGACATTGACAATGTTAAAAAGATATTACAATGAGTAATCAAATATGTGCAAGCATTATGGGCAAAATTTCAATTGGATGCCAATTAGGAAGATATACAAACACAAAAGTTATCCTTAAAAATAATGTCACATATATCTACATTCTAAATTGAAGACATACATGCAGTCATCTTTTGAAGTAAATAATACAATCTTATAACTGGTTACAAGAGAGGCTGCAATGTTCAACAATTTTAGCATCAAATTGATAAAAAAAAGCCTATTAAGAAATCCATTCTTGGAAAAGCAAGAAACATAACAAATTGACATCAATGTATCCCTCCTCCACAAAACGCACTTCTATTGCCACATGATGAGCGATGAAGCCCATGGGGCCGCAAACTTCCTATCTTATGAGATGACCCTCACGACCGGAAATCCCCCATCTCCCGAGGACTGCCCTCGCATCCAAAAATCACCTATTACCCGAAGACGACCCTCGAGAACGTAAATGCGTCCTCGCGGCCGCAAATTTCCTATTTTCCAACAATAACCCTCGCGGCCTCAAATGCCCTATTTCTGATGATGCATGTTCATCATGTCAGCAACTTCATTATTTCTGATGCCGACCCTTACGAACGTAAATCCCTTATTTTCCGACAAAGATCCACGCGATTGCACAGTCATCAATATATTACTAAATGTCGGTGTAATAGAAATGACTTCTTTGACCACATCAAGAAGTCATGGGCATGCAAACATTTCCATAAAATTTTATGTAACTGGCATCCAATAAGCCAAGATGAACTTCCAGAATAAGGGTTTATAGATGCAATATTTAGAAGGAAAAAGAAGAAGAGATCAATAAACTTTCAAAGGAAAGTTAATACAACAATATTTAGCAAGAATCATATCCTTAAAAAGAAGCATATGAACATTGAGGAAAAGAGTATTCTAGTTCTTGTTGGGATTTCGTGAATAACAAAGGAAAAAAGAAAGACTTTTGTGAACAAACCTTCTCAGAATTAAGCTGCTCTTCTCTTTAGCTCTCTTACTTGATTCTCTCTCACTCAGACAGTTTGGTTTGGTTGACCTTACTTGTAGGTGCTTTAAGGGGTGGAAAAATGGGCCAGACCGCCCTACGGTTCTTGACACATCCCAGAAGAGAATAACTATAGTATTTTGTACCAACAAAACGAGACTGCCATTGAACTCCCAGCTGTAACATCACCACATGTTAACTAATGGAAGAGATTTTTTATGTCCTAATTGAGCTCTTATGTCTCAAGAAATCAAAATTTGAGGGTGTATAATGCTCAATCTTGTAACTAATACGATTGAGAAGTGCATACCTCTTTGTAAACATCTAGAATATCAGACTTCTCTTAATAAAGAGCACGTCTGGAGAATGCCTTTAATATCCTTGGCAATAAAGAGTCAAAATTAAGATACACAAAAAGAGAGAAGAGATTCAAGTATTCAACTCTTATACTTTCACTTTGTTCACATAATTAACCTCATATCTTTTGCAATGCTTCCTTTTCTTAGCATTGATCTCATATCCCTTTTGCCGGAACGAATCGTTTACCAAATCAATATGGGACGCAATTTCAACAATTTCCTCACCCATTTAAGAATAAATGTGTCAAACCTAAAAAATAAACAGAGAAGATAGAAAGAATACATACAGCATAAATTTAATAAAACAAAGTGGATTTCTTCAGCGGTGGTCATAATGGGAAACATCTGAACCTATGGTTACAACAATCAAACTTCTGACTCTTCTCTTTTATGTTGAAGAACAAGCTTCATATCCAACAGATATATATTGGTTGAGTCCCACAATCCAGTTGAGCATTCAGATTCACAATTTAGGCGACCGTATAAAGTGAGATAAGAATTATACATAATATAATCATTTTAAAATATATCTTTGAAGTAAAATCACCTGATAGCATTTTCAAAAAGAAATCCAATTGCGGTTGTGTTGAAAATCATAGCCTATTCCCTAAAAACTAGGAATTTTTTCACTTTCTCGCATTTAATTAAAATCCAAAGAAAAAATTGTAGTAGAGGCTTCTTCCAAAATCGAATGGTGACGAGAGAGTCAACAACAACATCAGGAAAGCCTTTATGCCAAAGTTTTGGATCGACGGTATGAATTCTTTCTTCCATTCAACTATGTTAAGGGCCATGTCCTCTGTAACCCTAACGAAATTCATATCATTTTTTAACGCTTCAAACCTTGGTCCTCTAGGCCTACCTTACACGAACATATAATGGTCTGCATTGCACATGTCAAAACTACTTGATTCAACTCTCTCATCTTGTCTCTGATTACGCCACCTCTAACTTCACACATATACACTCATTTCTTATCATATCCTTTAATGTATTGTCACGCATCCATCTTAATATTCTAATTTTGGCTACACTAACTTTCATGTTGTTTCTTACAAGGCTTGCAATATCGGCATCGAAGCTTTCCTATGAGTATTTGGATCGGTGGTATCATCAGCTTCATATCGGAGTATCGGATTTTTGGGTGTCGAAAAGTAAATAATTATTAAATATTAAAAATTAGAAGAAAGAAATATTTTATACATTTAGATATAATTTTAAGTATTTTTATGATATTTTTTAGTAGTTTTGAAATTGAATGAAACAATACTCACTCTTGATGATTGGTATGCCTATGATAAATAAGTTTTTTTATTTACATATTTTTACAATCTTACTGTACTTTTACAACCTTGTTGATTGGTTTATTTCGTTCAATTGTCTTTATCAAGTTAGCTGGAAAAGAGATCCTTAACGTCGGTATCGTCCAGTATCTGTATTGGTAGTATTGTATTAGTATCGGCCAATACTACAAATTATGGTTTCTTAATTTCCCAACACTCTAGTTCATAAAGCATGGCTAATCTTATAAAAGTCTTACAGAATTTTTATTTCAACTTCAGATGTATCTTGCAATTCACAAAACTCCAGAAGCACTCGACTATTTCAACCATCTTATTTTAATTTTATGCATGACATCTTTCTCAATCTCGCCATCATGATGAATAATTGATCCTAAATACCTAAAGCTATCACTCTTAGGTATCTCTTATCCATCTATATGTGCTCCCCCCTCATTTCTTTTTGACTTCGAGTTGAAATTACATTTTATATATTTGGTTTTCGTTCTATTAATCCTAAATTTCTTAGATTTCAAAGTATATCTCCATACTCTTATTTTATCATCCAACATTTTTCTACTCTCGTCAACCAACATAATATCATTAGCAACCATCATACACCATGAAATCTTCTCCTAGATATGCCTAGCAATTCCATCCATAACTATCGAAAAAAGGTAGGGGCTCAACGTCAAACCTTATTAAGCCAATGGTAATAGAGAACGAATTATTATCTCCTCTAATAATTCGTACAGTCATCATAGCTCTATCATATATATCCTTAATAGTCTCAATATAACTATTAGAAACTTGTTTTCTTTTCAAACAACACCATATTATTTTCCTAGGAACTCAATCTCAAGTTTTTTTTTCTAAGTCAATAAAAACCATATATAAATATCTGTTTTTTCTCTCTAAACTTTCCATTAATTTTCTTAATAAGTAAATGGCTTCCATAATTGATCCCTGCTGCATAAAATCAAACTGATTCTCTAGAATTCTAGTATATTTACTTAATCATTGCTCAATACTCTCCTATAATTTCATTGATTTATAAGCTTTATTGTTGTAATTATTACAACCTTTTATATCCCCTTGTTCTTATAAATGAGTACTATAATACTGCTTCTTCATTCATCCGACATTTTCTTAGTCTTTAGGATTAAAAAAAAAATCCTAAATACGAAAGAAAATCAAGAAGGGAATAGGTAGACATCATTCTGAGATGGGGATGTCCGTGGCGAGGAATTCCTCTCGGCGAATCATTGTTTTTCACCAAAAGGGTGGATCAATACAAATGCAGCAAAATATTGATCTGAAGGGTGATCCGCTTAATGATATGAGAATGTATCCTGGTTGGACAAATATCTCACTATCACTCGTCTAGATCTAGCATATGTCGTCAGTATGGTCAATTAGTTCATGCAGGCCTCGCCTATTGGCATTGTAAAGAGGATCAAATATGACCCTTGTCGTTCTTCTCAGATTGTTCTACTACGATGGATCAAGGGTCATGAACCAAGCCCTCAAGGGGAATTGTGGCTTTAACAAAATTTAGTCATAGTTGATCCTACACCCGACAATTTAGGGTTTTGATAGGAGGAGTAAGCTTGAACTAATGTTAGGATTTCTGAACCTGACATGTTACACCTGATTGTGTTAACAATAACATTACATACATGTTGAAAGTCTCTAGCCATTCACCTATTTATAAGAAGTGCAAGAAATAAATCTAAATGGGGTTTCTACAAACATACCAAAGTTACTACATATAGTCATAAATTTGTCTCACAAAAGAAGAAAAAGAAATATATATAGACTCATACATTGTAAAATGTTTGTGTTGTAGGAGTGACTTTTTTTATCATATCGATTAAAACTTTGGATAACTAGAATCCAATAAATCAAGAGGAAATTCCCAAAAAAAGGGTCTATAAAAGCTATTTTGGAAAACAATGAGAATTTTGAGAAAAAGAAAAAGAACCAAAGTTAATACAGCCAATAATACAGGGTATAACAGTATGATAGCATAAAATCCATATTAAAACATTGAATTTAGAATATACCCATTTGTGGAAACATCAGAATACTCATTTGGACCCCAACTGGTTGGTTGGTCTTTTGTGACTTGTTAACCGGTCATACATATTCTAGAGAAATTCATCACAGCAACTGACCAGATCAAGCCGGTCCACTTGACTGGAATAAAGGTCAGGCTTGTTGCTTGGAAATATGACCTGACCTACATCCCACTAACTACATGATAACAATGAATCGAGAAAAACTAAGCAGTTAAGTACCAGTAAAACTTCAAATCATAGTGCTTTGCAGGATGTTTGGAGCATAACTACTTATTACGACAAGCTCTTTAATTACATATGGAAAAAAAATTACCATTTGTATGGTTTGTGTTTCACATCTGATTTTATGTTTAGGTTCACAAGTTGGTGGGTGGTATAAAGAATGTTAGAGTTTAGTCCGAGATCAGACAATGAAGCCTAGATATATGGATTGGTCCTAAACCAAAAAAGGGGTTCCCTTTTAAAGGTCAAGGCCAAATATTATGCCTCAAGTATCAAATACTTTGTGCGCCCACTATGTTCCGTCGACATTATAATCTAGAGATAAGTTAAATGGCACGTATCCACAAATAAAATTGTTGAAAGAGAAGAAAAAGGATAAATTTCATGAAAAATTCTGAAATTACTCTCAAGAGGAAGAAGGTAGCATGAATACCCTATTTCCATTGCATTCGTCTTGTCTTCTTCAGAAGCCATGGCCTACAATATAGAATCTAGAGTGAGAGAGAAAAGATATAATTTTGAACAATAGTAATTACATATATCATCTCTAACAGGCTTATTTTTGGTTAGCAAACTCTCACTGTAGGACAATTGTGTGTGGGTGTTAAGAATATTATAATTTTGAACAGTAGTAATTAGAGTAGTGCCATTGTATAGTTCTCATTTAATGGTCTTTTGTCCCAGATCGGTTATAGTAGCTAGCCTACCATGTAACTCTTCTATATATAGTTGGCCTTGAGCTTAAGGGCAAACATCCGATATCATCAAAATATCTTTTCAACATTATCGCAAGTATTCTAACATGCATATCCATAGAAACATTATAAGTAACTTCCATAAAACAAGTCGTCAAGATGAAATTGTTAGAATATGAGAGGATAGGTTTGGAAAGTCCAAAACAAGAGGTCACTTTTCCTTTAGGCCAAATATATAGCAAGTTATATATTTAGACTAACTATTTCCAATGTGGGACTAGAGAACATAATAAAAAAAACATTATACCATGGTCATTATTCTCAATAGAAATTGACAAAAAAAAAGGAAAAAAAAAAAGAAATGACACTACATTATACAAGATGACATAAAAAGGTTGAATCAAAAGTGATCATTTTGGAGAAAAACAGAGAACTTGAAGAAAAGGGAATGAACACTACAAACAAGAATCAAAATTAATGCTCTCAAATGTTTTCTTTATAGTTTATAGGATTGTGCCAATCATGCGAGAACAAATATTTAACAAGAAACCATCACTAATTTGTTTAAAACCTCCAAAAGAACATTGTAGGAAAAACTATACAAGCTAAAGAAGAAAATGGTCATTGGGTGACACAAGTGATGTGTTCATGTTGTGTGTCATGTCACACATGTATCTGACATGACACCAAACAGTCAAAAATACACTAAGATGTGCCAAATTTATTGCCGTGCCCCTGTCATGTTGTGTTGTGTCAGATACGTATTGGACACAACACAAACAGAATAAAATAGGGTACGACAAAATCACTTGCGAGCTTGTATTGCCGGGTCCATGTTGTGCAGTGTAGTATTCATGTTGGTGCAACATATATAGTCACTTTATTATTCCACCGAGGTCATGCAAGAACCTACACTTAAACTATTGCTCGGAACGAAAAATAGGCCCCCTTACAGCCAGAGGTTGGTGGTAGACCTGTTATTTATAAACTATTAAGCCTACCAATTTTCAGCAAAAACACCATATCTGGATGTTAAAAAGAGAACCCTGATGAATTTGGGATCCAGCGCACTACAAAATGTGAAACCCTGAAATATTTTTCTGGTCATATTCAGGTTCCCTTTAGATCCTACGGCCACTTTCTTATATATATAACCTGTTAAACCCAACCGACTTTTAATCAGAAACTGAATTCTGATGTTAAAAACAGTCCCAAATGACTTTTGAGTGAGGTTCCAGTACAATTAATGAAACCCGGATACTTCTGGTCGGTTCAGGTTCCATGAAACCCAACCTGAACATTCGACCTGTTGATAATAGTAGCTGTTTAGACAGAACTACATTTTCCATGATAGTCTTGCTATTTACAGAACACTGAGTCCCAAATTTCTCATCAAGAAGAAGGTAAAGCACATGACTGTAAAACTTCTACAACTTTGTAAAGATTTAACTGCTGTAATAAAGTTGATATTTTTGTTTCTCACAACCAGGTTTGCTACTCACACATACCATAAACTGCTTCAATCTTTTCCCATGAACATTTAATGACTGAAAACTAGAGTACGTAAACATTTGCTCAACTTCAGTTCCGACAGAAAGTAGAATTGAAACTCTCTGCTGTTTTGAGTGATCCACAAGCCTCTGAATCACGCGGTCACGAGTCACGCCAGTTCACTACATGCAAAAGGAAGATGAACAGAGTCAATATTTGATACAAGTTATTAGTTAAGATCACACACTCAAGTTTCACTTGCAAAAGAGGTATCATTGGACATGAACGAGTCTTACAGTTTTAGTATTTGGCAGAAAATTTCCAAACTCATCCAGCAAATCGTAGTTGTCGTGAAAGACATCAAGAATCTGCAAAGAAATCAGTCAAGAACCTTCAGAGAAAGATATAACGACTTTCAGAACACCTATTCATAAGATAATTATAGTACTTTGTACCAGCAAATGAAACTATTGCTTTGAACACCCAACTATATCATCATTACATTGTAACTGTAGAAAATAAAGAGACTACATTGCTTCTCAATGGGATAAGATTTTATTAGGGCTCTTGGCCAATATTTATAGGACTATAAACATATGAAAAGACATCATTAACCACAACTACAAATGGAAAATACATAAAAACAATAAATGCATAAAATGAAGATAACTAATCTACTCTCCAACAGTAAAGAATAGAAAATATATCCTAATTGAGCTCTTATATCTCAAGAAATCAAAATTTGAGGGTGCACAATGTTAAACCTTAGGTGGTATTAGGTATGTGGATTGAGGTATTGTCCGGATTTCTATATTCCTAGGAATAAAATGTCCGGACATCAAATTCTATGGAAATTTATATATATATAGTATAGCCGGGAATATACAATTCGTGTACAAGAATATAACATTCTTGATTTATGATAAGCTTTGGGGGGAATAGATTTCCCAGATTTGTGTGAAAATTGTATTCCGAGGAATTAAGTATTGACAGGATAAAAAAAATATTAAAACATGAAATGAACATGGTAATTATTTACCCATTCTCAGGTTTTAAATTCCCTTGTACCAAATGCACCTTATAGCTAATATGATGAGGAAACACATACCTTTTTGAAAGAGTCATCAAGAGACATTTTTTCAAAGCGAATCTTTTTCAAAATATCTAAGAAGGATTCATATCTTTCTTTATCATTCTGAAATCGTTCCTACATAAGAATACAAACGTCTGGAATATTCTTGGTAATGCAGAAACGAAAAGATAAATAAGAAAAAGAAAACAAGAGATTCAACTCTTATACCTTCACTTTGTTCACAAAATCCAAAGCATGGATCAGTCCAACAGGCTCCATTTTCTTAGCAGTGATTTTGTATCTTTTTGGCAGGAAGGAGTTGAATCCAAAAATCAGTACAGGATAGCATTCCAACAACTCGCTGGCACCTTTCTGAAGCCTCTTGATGCCAATCCTAACAAAAAACATTGGACATAGAAAGAAATAGTCAGTATAAATCTAATGAACCGAGATGGATTATTTCTACTGTGGTCATAATGAAAAACATCCGAACCTGTGGTTCAGATGATCAACCAGAAGTTTAATGAACTCATCAAACTTAGTCTCTTCTCCGTAATATTGAAAGACGCCTCTGACAGCCTTCAGATAGGACTTAACATAAGCCAGATGCTCCTGATTAGTACTAGCTGCAGCACTGGTATCGACATGGACATCACAGAATTAAACAAAATTTCTGTTAGAGATTAGATGTATTTGAATTTTATCCTAGATATAAATATAGCATATAGCTGCATTTATCTTAGAGAGAGAGATTCTATTATATTGTTGTATTTACCTCTAAACGATATGTAAGGTTCATTTGAGTCTATAATAACTTGTACAATGAATGAGAAAACATTCTTTTGTAATCTTTTATTAATTTTACATGGTATCAGAGCCAAATTTAATGGCTTCATTCACTCTTCCACTACAAACAACACCCTCAACTGCCCAAGATTATGATCTCAATTCCCCTCTTTACATCCACCATTCTGAAAACTCAGGAAAAGTATTTGTTTCCCAACCAATCAAAAGGAGACAATTACCGAACATGGCATCTTGTCATCCATATGGTCTTTCAAGCAAAAAACAAGCTTGGGTTCCTTGCTGGATCTATATCAAAGTCAGATGAAACCCATGCCACTTCTCAATATTGCAACCATTGCAATAGCATGGTTGCCATGGCTGGTTACTACTATCTTCATCGGTATTGCCAACAACTTCCTCTATACCTCTACTGCAAGAGACGTTCGGGTTGATCTCCATGATTGATTGCTTTTCTCAAAAATGCAATCAGAACCAGAGTACATACTCTCCTTCTCTTTGTGATGGAGATATTACCCAAAGTAACCCGACCAACCAAAACAGCCCAACAAGAATCAACCAAAAGCATTTTGTATGACAAAACTATAAGGAAAGCCTGTGATAGGAGCCCACACATTCAAGAACATCTAGAGGAAGAAAAATTCATGAATATTCTCTTGGGAACTACTACTTTGGTTCTCTATACCAACTTGTCATCCAAGGCACAAAATATTTTTGGGCACTTTGGTAAATAATGAAGCTTGGACTGCAAACATCTACTCTCCTATCTTGATAAACCGTTGTCCCCAAATCTAAGGCAAAGGTATGCTTCTCTACACAAGCTAACCCTAACAATTCGCTATAATTCCATATTATCCCTTGATCATGGTCTAATTTGGGCGTGGAAGGAACTCTATCAAGGAACCTCCCATCTCAGTTTGTGAGCTTTCGTACAGAAGAACCGCGGGGGGGATGATGGATGGTGAGACAAAGACACGGTTGAGGAAAAGGAGAGATTTGGTCATCCTCCAAATAGCTTTCATTTGGGCTTCTCCATCAATTTGAGATCCGGTGTACCTTTCTTCAACATTTAGCGATGTACATAAGGATTATGACAAAAAATCGTGTATTCTCGGTAGTTACTGGCCATATCCTTCCATTTGGCTTGCGTTCGACAAAATGCCCCTCGGTGTGCAATCGGTCGAAGCACATGAGGTCGGTCGCTCTAAGCTTCACCACTATATAAAAGAGAGAGAAATGCATACAACTTTAACGGCTTATATATAATCGCTCGTCATTCTCTTACAAACCACCTTGAATAAATGTACAGATGCACATGATGCACACTTCCTAGTGCTAGAGCTTTCAACTTTTGCCTCTACTCTTGGGAGTAAAATACTAAGTTTGTATTTGCAGAGGCACTTTCACCTACTCTAGGTCGTCTGCGTGATAAGACAATGCAATACACCCACCCGCAGATGTCAACTCGGTTAAATTTTCGGAGGTCTCACTACTTCGAGTTGTCTACGCGGTCAAATAGTGCCATGCACTATCCCACAGACACGACTAAGCTAAACTGTCGGAGGTCTCATAACTCTAGGTTGCCTGTGTGGTCGGACTTTGCTATGCACCCACACACAGACGTAGCATAGTTAAACTTTCGGAGATTTCGCACTCCAGGTCACAAGAACCAGTGTGTCGGACATTGCTAGGCACCCAGACATTGCTAGGCACCCAGATGTAGGTGTGGCCCTATGAAAATTCCAGAGGCTTCGCAACTCTGGATAAGTTTGCATGTCGGAGAAATGCATAGCACCCACGCGTAGACACAATAGAAACTTGTGTTTGCCACAACTCAATGAGATTGACGCTTTATCATCTTTCTGAATCAAAATTGAAAATATCTTCACCAACTACTTGGGAATGAGCATTTTCAAATGTTAAAGTGTAAGTTGGTAGTTCTTGGCATCCACTCACGAACTTGAGAGGGAATGCTAGAGATTTTAGAAACTTATTAGATTTATCTTAGAGATAGATATAGTGTATAGTTTGTTTGTTTTTTGCTTTTTATCTTTTGAAAAGGTAAGTAGTTTATATTATTATTCTGCTAAAAAAATACAAAGAAATACAGGAACTCATTAGCCCCTCTTAGACTGGCACTCCATTTTGAGGAATAAATCCCCAAAATTTAAATAACTCAAAATCTTTAACCCGTCCCACACTCTTCTTCTTCAAGTTGCCCATTAACATCTAAACATCTCTGATAATCCTCTGGAGCAACCATTGAGCCCTAACAGCCTCATTATTGAAAATTCTTCTAATTCTCTCCTGCCATAAATGTCAAGTAGTTGTGTTTAAGTGCATGCCTAACTAAGATAGACTTTAAAGTGTCTTTCTTGCTGAAACTTTGTATAACTCTGATAGTATGTATCAAATCCTTCCTAGCATCCACCTTCATTGAGAAGGCAATAGGATAATCATCATTATAAATAGTAAAGGTTTGCCAACAAAACCTTCCTATAAGCCTCCCTTGCTCCAACCAGGGGGTCAAACCATAGGGAAGTTGTTCTACCATTAACAATAACCCTTATAATTGCAGTCAATAGCAAGTTTCTAGCTCCTAGAATACCCTTCCATATAACAGAAGAGCCCTTATCCTCCTGAATTACCCACAAATTCCTTCCTCTTCTTGTTCCTCATCCACTCACTCCACATGCAATCCTTGGCAGAAAGTTCCATGCACTTTTAATCTGCAATCCAAGCATTAAATCATTAATATTTTTGATACCAAGACCTCCCTCCTTTCTTGGCTAGGCTAACTCCACCCAGCTAATGGCATGCTTGGTTGAACTCCATAAGAACTTAGCACATAGTGCATGAATTCATCTAATGAGCATTTTAGGCAACACTTGTAGCCAGTACACAACTATGTTACTGATAACTGATTTAATCAGCTCCAGTCTGCAAGCACATGAAAGTAGCTTGGATTTCCATCCCTCCATCTTCTTAACTATGTTACTGATAACTGATTTAATCAGCTCCAGTCTGCCAGCACATGAAAGCTTGGATTTCCACCTCTCCCTTCTTAACTATGTTACTGATAACTGATTTAATCAGCTCCAGCCTACCAGCACATGAAAGTAGCTTGGATTTCCACCCCTCCATCTTCTTCATGCATAACTCAATCAACTTGCCCTTCTCTGATGATCAATAGCCTCATTAGGTAGGGTAACCCCCAAACAGGGATTGACGGTGTACCCTCTTCAATACCCATTAATTGAGTAACCATGCATTTATTCTTACAATGTTTGTTACAGAATATCTTACTTTTCATAGCATTCATTGCCAACCCAGTCATCTGTTCCAATTTAACAAAGATCTCCTTGATAGACACTAGAGAATCAGGTGTGGTTCTAGAAAAGACTAGGACATCATTAGCATATAACAAATGTGAGATGATAGGACGGACCTTACTTTGCAGAGGAGAAAACCTTCCTGAAATAACCTCTACGTCAAACAATGTAGACATATGCTTCCTAGCTACAACAAACAAAAAGGGAGACAAAGTGTCTCCTCGCCTTAGTCCCTTATTGCTATGGATAAATCCTTCTGGCTGTCCATCGATCAAGATAGAAAAGGAATGGGAAGAAATACACTCATGTATTAGTTCCACCCAATGTGAGTTCAACCCATGCATTGTAAAATATGACAAATAAAATACATGTTTACTGTATCATAGGCCTTCTCGAGAAAAACTTTTATACAACATTTGCCCCCTCCGTTCTTGTCAAAATCTCTAATCAATTCATGTGCTAGCATAATGTTATGCCCAACATGTCTCCCTTTGATTAAAGCTGACTGACTAGGAGAAATCAATATTGAAGATAGAATCCAGTCTGTTACACACAACCTTGGTAAATATAGTGTATAGTTGCATATATCTTAGAGATAGATACAGTTGCATTTATCCTAGAATGTCAACTCGCATATCATACCGTGTATCGATTTGCTTGTTTGTCGTATCGCATAATGTATCGTGTGTGATAAAGTAACTCTACTAGTTTAGGTCTATGATTCTAAATCCATATTGGAACATTCTTTAATATAGTTTTCTCAAATAATATTTATAGTTTTTCATCTTCACAAGTCTATCTAGTTTCAAGAATGGGATTCTAATGTATACATTACATGACTCGATTACATGACCAAAGTTATAAAAAAAATGATACTACCTATCAGTCTATTTGCATCATATCGGCCGATAGATAACGAACTGGTAATATATCATAGGAATATTTTAGCAAATACCCCCATTCAAAATACGGAAACTAGCATATACCTCCATTATTTTAAAAAAACTAAAAGATACCCTTATTTTTGGACGGAACAGTCAAAATCTCGGTTAAGTGAGCTCACGTGCTCATTTAACTCACGCAACGCTGTAAAATAATACAAATGCCCACTAAATAAATCGAAGATTTGAAGTATATTTGGATTCTATATTTGTTTGATATATTTTTTTTATATATACAACTTTTGCTTACGATGCAGGTAAACATTTTAAGGACTTCTTAAGGTCTTATGCGATAAAGAAGAAGTTTTGTTGTACAACTATGAAGGCTGATAAAAAGAGATACAAGACTAGGTGCATGAATTATGCGAGCTCACTTAACCGAGATTTTGACTCTGCACACTAAAGATTTTGACTCTGCAAGATTTATTTCGTGGACATTTGCATCATTTTATAGCGTAACGTGTGAGTTAAGTGAGCATGTGATGATGTGAGCTCACTTAACCGAGGTTTTGAAAGATATGGCCAAAAATTAGGGTATTTCTTAGTTTTTTTAAAACAGTAGGGATATCTGATAGTTTTCATATTTTGAATGGGGCATTTGCCAAAATATCCCTATATCGTATCATTGGATATGTATCATGTATCCTAAGATACTAACAACATTGCATTTATCCTTAAACTACCTGCAAGTTCTATTTGAGTTTAGCTTGATGATAGCAATCCTATTGTATACAATAAGTTCTGTGGATGAGAAAACATACTTTCCCAATGAGTTTCAGTTTACAAATAAGACACATTGTCACAGAGTCAAGATGATAAAAAAAGAACAAGGATTGAGATCATAACTATAAGATCATTTCATCTGAATTTCATTTCCAAACAGTGCAAAAACCAACATCTAATATCTCTCACAAAAAATAAAATAAAACTCTATTATGGGCTTCCTTAGGGACTTGGTTTTACAGGGAACCTATCCTTGCTTGGAGTAGATGACTAGATTCAATGAGATTTATTACGAAGACCCAAATCAAGGGAAGTCAAAATTAGTGATTTTGTGTTAGGTCTAGAGTAGTGTCAGATGGAAAAATCATAAGTATCACATAGAGAACAAGAAGACAAGATAAGATTATTAAAAACATAGTTAAGCAATTATCCTTGCTAAGCTGTCCAGGCAACGTACTTGTACCATTAGATTTATGGGATTATATAGGATTTAGATGTAATCAAAATGTTCTTTCCAAACTACTGGATAAATAATGAATCTAGAAGCACTAACTTTTTATGTACCAGTAAATGGTCAAATCCTATTAGTGTGCAAGATGTTTTGAGCAGCATTACTTATTAAGGCAAGCTCCTTTTATCAACTTTGGAAGAAGAAAAAAGTAGTACAAATCATAAACTAAATCTAAGAAAGGTAACAAAATTGACTATGCCAGCATACAAGTGTTGCTGAAAGGAAAGAAAGGCTATACAAGTGCATCTGAAAGAAAGGAAAAGGCACTGAAGTTCAAATTAGAAGTTAAATTTCATGAAAAATATCAAAGTTCTGTAGAGGAAGAAGGTAGTAAACAAACCTTGTTTCCATTTCTTTCTTATTGTCGTCTGGAGATGGCGCAGAAGAAGCCATGGCCTAGTATACACAATTCAGATTTCAAAGTGAACAAAACAAAAGACTAATAGTGAACAATAAAACTCGCATACATTATTATGAACTATAAAATTTGCAAGTACCTTCCACATAAATTCGATCATAGTTACATCGTACTTCCAATCCAATTGTTTCCGACATTGACAATGTTAAAAAGATATTACAATGAATAATCAAATATGTGTAAGCATTATGGGCAAAATTTCAGTTGGATACCAGTTAGGAAGTTATACAAACACAAAAGTTATCCTGAAAAATAATGTCATATATATCTACATTCTAAATTGAAGACATACATGCAGTCATCTTTTGAAGTAAATAATACAAGCTTATACATTGGTTACAAGAGATGCTGCAATGTTCAACAATTTTAGCATCAAATTGATAAGAAAGCCTATTAAGAAATCCATTCCTGGAAAAGCAAGAAACATAACTTGTCATCAATGTATCCCTCCTCCGCAAACACACTTCTATTGCCACATTATGAGCGATGAAGCCCATGGGGCACAAACTTCCTATCTTAGGAGAT
Source organism: Iris macrosiphon (assembly GCA_036927795.1). Lineage (NCBI taxonomy): Eukaryota > Viridiplantae > Streptophyta > Magnoliopsida > Asparagales > Iridaceae > Iris > Iris macrosiphon. The sequence continues at coordinate 144,250,116 of JAYESA010000018.1, forward strand.
GACCCTCGCGACCTGAAATCCCCCATCTCCCGAGGACGACCATCGCATCTAAAAATTACCTATTACCCGAAGACGACCCTCGAGACCGTAAACCCCATATGATGACCCTCATATCCATAAATTTCCTATTTCCCAAGGATGACCCACGTGGCAACAAATTCCCAAATTCCAACGGCGAGCTGTGTGGCTGCACATCCCCTACTTTTAAATGAGGAACCTCGTGTCTGCAAATCCCTTATTTCCCAGTTGTAATCCCCGTGGCTACAAATCCCCTATTCCTAACGGTTAACCTCATGTTTGCGACCCGCTATTTCCTAATGATGGCCCTCGTGGTTGCATATTTTCTATTTCCCAACGACAACCCTCGTGTCCGCAAATGCCCTATTTCCGATGATGATCCCCGTGTCAGCAAATCCATTATTTCTTATGCCGACCCTTATGAACGTAAATCCCCTATTTTCTGACAAAGATCCATGCGATTGCATAGTCATCAATAAATTTACTAAATGTTTGTGTAATAGGAATGACTTCTAGTTCTTTTACCACATCAAGAATGGCATGCAAAAATTTCCATAGAAATTTTATGTAACTGGCATCCAATAAGTCAAGATGAACTTCCAGAAAAAGGGTTTAGAGATGCTATATTCAGAAAAAAGAGATCAATAAACTTTCAAAGCAAAATTAATACATCACTATTTTAGCAAGAATCATATCCTTAAAAAGAAGTAGATGAACATTGAGAAAAAGAGTCTATTCTAATTCTTGTTGGGATTTCGTGAATAACAAAAGGAAAAAGAAAGAGACTTTTGTGAACAGACCTTCTCAGAATTAAGCTCTTCTTCTCTTTAGCTCTCTTACTTGATTCTCTCTCACTCAGACAATTTGGTTCGGTTGACCTTACTTGTAGGTGCTTTAAGGGGTGGAAAAATGGGCCAGGCAACAGTACGGTTCTTGACACAGCCCATAAGAGATTAATTATAGTATTTTGTACCAGCAAAACGAAACTGACATTGAACTCCCAGCTGTAACATCACCACATTTTAACTAATGGAAAATATTTTATATGTTCTAATTGAGCTCTTATGTCTCAAGAAATCAAAATTAGAGGGTGGATAATGCTCAATCTTGTAACTAATACAATTGGGGCGTGCATACCTCTGTAAACATCTCGAAGATCAGACTTCTCTTAATAGCAATAGTTATTCATAATGCCTAAGAAGGATTCATATCTTACCTTATCTGCAGAAACCAATCCTACATAAGAACACGTCTGTAGAATGCCTTTAATATCCTTTGGCAATAAAGAGACTAAATTAAGGTTCACAGAAAAAAAACAAAAGAAAAAGAAGAGATTCAACTCTAATACCTTCACTTTGTTCACATAATCATTAGCCTCATATCTTTTGACATGCTCCATTTTCTTAGCATTGATCTCATTTCCCTTTGGCCAGAAGGAATCGAATACCAAATCAATATACGACTCCAATTCAACAATTTCCTCATCCATTTAAGAAGACTAATGATGTCAAACCTGAGAAATAAACAGAGAACATAGAAAAAATACATTCAGCATAAATTTAATGAAACAAAGTGGATTATTTCTGCGGTGGTCATAATGGGATACATCTGAATGACAATCAAACTTCTGGCTCTTTTCTTTTATGTTGAAGAACATGCTTCATATCCAACAGATAAATATTGGTCGAGTCTCACAATCCGTTTGAGCATTCAGATCCACAAGTTAGGCAGACGTATAAAGTTGAGATAAGAATTATACATATTAGAATCATTTTAAAATGTACCTTTGAAGTAAAATCACCCGATAGCATTTTCAAAGAGAAAAAATTATATTCCCTGAACATTAGGATTTTGTTCACTTTCTCGCATTCAATTAAAATCCAAAGAAAAAATTGCAGTAGAGGCTTCTTCCAAGATCGAAGGATGACGAGAGAGAGAATCAACAACAACAACAAAATAAAGAAAGCCTTTATGCCAAAGTTTTGGGTCGGCGGTATGAATTCTTTCTTCCACTCAACTTTATTAAGGGCCATGTCCTTTGTAACCCTAACGAAATTCATATTCTTCTTTAACATTTCAAATATTGTTGGTGGGAAGTTTAGAGAGAGAACATCTACCATGAATTTGTCAACAAGAGGCATTCTCTCTTCTTCTAGCTTATGTTGAAGCTTCATGAGTTCCTTGACATGGGGAAGCATCGCATTCTAGCACTATACTAATGACAATATCTATATTAGGCTCTATACTAAGCAATATTTTGTGTGCGACAAATACTAAATCACAGTAGGTAAATTGAATCAGAAAAATTATAATGCCACAATATTATATTAAGCAAGATTTTTTTTTTCCTTTTTTTCCTATATACTAACAGTAGCAAAATTGAAATACGAAATTTGGATGTGCAAAAGAAAATATATATAGATGTGTATAAACTATTGCTAATTTCGAAATGCTACAAATACTAAATCACAGTGCTACAAGATTTCTAATGCAACAATAGTTTTCCGTTATACTAATAGTTTTCCAGATCCGTGTATAAACTATTGGTAATGACCAAACAAATATAGATGTGCAAAAGAAAATATATATAGGTGTATGCTTAGAAGTTGTTGACAAATTGCTAAGAAGATTCGGTAATATTTGTGTATAAACTATTGCTAAGCAAATTTACACCCGTGTATAAACTATTGGCAAAAGGAAATTTAACAGCAGGTTTTATATAAACTTGAACACAGAACGAAACAATGGTTGAACTCATAGATTGTTATCAAAAAAAAAAAAAATTGTTTTCTGCAAACCTGTAACCAAATAAAATAGAGTTCAGCGTTACCGGCCTTTGAGGAAGTCGCGCACAATGCGCTGTCCTAAGAGTTGATATGAGATCTATGTGCAAACTGTTCTTGAATGCTCCTAATGGTAAAACTCATATGCTACCAGCTTCTCGTCGTCGCACACAACTTCGAGAGATGCGCACACTTTTTATGAATATTTGTTAAAAAACGGATCTCAAAAAAAACTAAACAGCAAAATGTATTCTAGGGTCTCGATCCACATTCGTCGCCCGCACCACCAACGCTCCGAGCCAGACGGCGGCAGGGCGCAAGTGGCCCACAGGGCTACGCACAGCAATTCACAAGGGAGCAACTAAAGGGTTGTAATATAAACATTCTAGAGGCAACACTCCCAACCGATGTGGGACTAAATAGATTTTGCTTCCACTGTGTGTGAACAAACCAACACACAGCCAACAATTCAAACATAACCCCCAACATTGTGTCGGTACCCCTACCCGTGTCCGTATTCATGCAACATAGGAAATGATACAACATGGGTAATTAAACAACACTAAAGTAATTATACAAACACCACATACATGCATGCAATTGGTTCTTGTGTAGTACCATAGAGTATCTTAGGAAGAGTGTCGAGTCCAATCCGTGTCGAAGACGACGTGACACAGAATAAGCAACCGGGCTATGGATGAGACATTTCCGCAAACATCTATCAGGCAAGTGAAAAGGCAGAGAGATATCAGCTTACTTTCTCATTCCGTGGAGAAACAAAGGTGCAGTTGTGTAGAAGGAACTCCTGAAGCTTTTTTGCAAACACTTGGTGGACATCCAAAACCAACTGAGCAGAGGAGGAGACCAAGAGCGGAGCCATGATAACTTAAAAAGGCTTTTGATAAGGGCACTACAAACTTTACTAAGGGTTAGCCCAGGATTGGGACTGGTCCATTAATGAACAAAGTTTACTCACATTACCCCATTAGTTTACTCATACTAGCCCAAACTTTAAATCCTCCTCCCAAACCCTCCAAACCCTCCAAACCCCACCGGAGCCCTCCCCCCTCCCGTCGGAGCCGTTCTTCTCGACTTCGTCCTCCTCCTCCTTGTCGATGGCTCCCAAAGTCTCGAAAGAATCAAGGTACAATTATTCCTTCTCCTTGTTCTATAGCATTTACAAATTTTCCCAAAATTTTTAAAAATTTCTATTGCATTTCAAAAAATTTGAGTGATTTTCTTTCCATTCTTCAAATGAGGGCATACAAGTCATGAATGTAGTTTAGGATGTAGTTTAGACGTTTATTTGGATGCTCGTCGAAAATATCGAACAGTATCGAGCGGGACTGTAGAAATTTCTACAGTCGCATATAGATTTAGGACTGTAGAAAATTCTACAGTCCTATATATATTAAGGACTGTAGAAATTTCTACAGTCCTAAATTTATAAAGGTATTCTACAGTCCTAAATTTATAAAGGACTGTAGAAATTTCAACAGTCCTAAAAAATTAGGATTGTGGAAATTTCTGCAGTCCTGTATACGTATAGGACTGTAGAAATTTTTACAGTCCTGAATGTTAAATTAATTTAGGATGCTAAATGAAATTTTTTTTTTCTTATAGTCATGACCCTCGGAAGGGCACTGTGGATGAAGATATCATCAAAAGACGCCCTACTGCATCGATGCGTAAGGAACGCAATATTCTGCGTACTATTGAACCAGGTGTCACTATCCGCGACCCCGAGGCACACCCTGAAGTTAGGAAACGTCGATTGACGAAGAAGACTGTCACTCGTTCGAAGAGACGTGCTCCTCCTAGTTCTTCTGGTTCTTCTTCCTCCTCCGATGAGGACATGCCAAATGTCCCAAATCGGCCAACTGATGGTTCAGGACCTTCTCAGCCTAAAGATAGTCCTGTCGAGAGTCTCCCACAAACCCTCGAAAATCGGGCTACTGATGGTTCAGGACCTTCTGAGCAGCCAGATAGTCCAGTCGAGACTCGTCCAAACGGTTGCTCTATGTTACCGTTGATCGAAAACCATATTGCATACCAAATATGGAACAATCCGGTAAGTACATTACGTTATGATAATTTTATATATAGTTGTAAGTTCAAAGTTCATCCAATTATATATAGATAAGTACATTTTATATAGAGGTATAACTTCATCCAATTGTTTACTTTTCAGTAGAGTTCTCGTATGTTGACAGTGATCAACCACGGAAAAAAATGCAATACATGGAGGTTTGAATTATTGGGAGACGATGTGAAGGCAAAAATCAGTCTCACCGGTCTACAATATTTGGGTAACTACTCATATAAGACGGTGGATAATGCACTGATTTCAGCATTTGTAGAACGATGGCGTCCAGAAACCAACACTTTTCATCTACCAAATGGGGAGTTAACGATTACCCTTGATGACGTCCATCATATATTGGGACTTAGGGTTGATGGTCGAGTCATGATGAATCAAACTTTTGATGAGTCGAGCATCAACTTTTACGACCATATTGTGGATTATGTATCATGGTGTCTGGGAGTTGATGCCACTAGTTTTACCACTCTTCGAGAATTCAAGAAGTCCTACGGACTTCCTTTAAAATATTTTGAGGAGATATTCGCTGATCCGGACCCCGAAATGGATAATAGCGATAATGTGGCCCGCGGATATATGCAGTTCATCTTAGGGGCTGTCGGCATTACGGATAAGTCTGGAACGTCCATACATGCCAAATATCTCCTCAATTTGGACAACATTGACACGGTGAAAGAAATATCTTGGAGAAGCGGTATACTAGCATACCTTTACCGCGAGCTTGTTGCGGCATCCCGCGTGGGTTCGAAGACAATATCCGGATGCCTCATAAGTTGGGAAGAAGCCTCGTAAGTTGCCAGGGTATAAATTATATGGCAATTAATGACGAGCTACAACAAATCGACAACGCTCAAGATTTTTCTTTCATGGAAAATAGAGAGCAACGTACAAAGAGGCGGCATGAAGTTTAGGCCACGTATGAAGACTTGTAAAACTTTCAATGAATTTGTGTATTGAGACATGTAAAAGTTTTAAGTGGGTTAATTTGACATGAATTTGTGTATTGAGACATGTATTGAGACATTAATTTGTGTATTGAGACTTAGTATGGTACTTTGAATGAATTTGTGTATTTTTGAAAGTTTGGTACAATCTGCTACAATTCGCGAAAATTTGTGTTCTATGTTTGCTACTGTGTAAGCCCCCTGATTTTTCAAGAATTTTTAATTTGGACTTTTCACAATTTTTTTGTAATTTTCCGGGATTTTTTTCAGTAATTAAAACTAAGGTATTTTGTGATTAAAGGATTTTTAAATAATATTAATTAGTATTAAAATATTATAAAAATAATATTTTATGGTGTAAAATGGAAAACTGGACATAAGATAATTTTCGGTGAATTTATTGGACTCCGGAAACCCGTTTAAAGCCCTAAAAACTATTTATAAAATAAACCAATTCAAACCCCTAAATAAACCGGGTTTATTTCAATAAACCCAACAGAACCAAACCAAACCCAAACTTAAACCGAACCGGACCGGACCCCTGACCTTAATGGGTCGGATCGGGTCTGCCCAACCCGCAACCCGTGACCCGGACCCGAATCCCTACCGTAACCCTAAACCTAATTCATGTCGGAATACTGTTCCGGCATGCCCTATATAATCCCCCGCCGGCCGAAACCCTAACCCTAGCTCTCCCATCTCTCCCTCGGCCGCCGCTCGACTCCACCCCTCTCCCCTGACCCGCAGAGCCCCTCCGCCCAACCTCGACCACCTTCCTCGGGCCCAGTCGTCGACCACCCCCTCGACGAACACCGTCCCTCTGCCACCGCCGTCCTCCGCAGACCCCCATCGCTCCGCACGGCCGCCTACGTCGAACTCTACCTTCCTCCGCCTCCGGCTGAACACCCCCACTGAAACCCTAGATCCGTCACCAACCCCCAGCGCAGCCTACCCGCACCACCATGCCCCTCGCCTGAACCCTAACCACCCTCGCAATCTTCCTCCGCCCAGAGCCCCGCCTCGTCGTGCCCAGACCCTCGACCCGCCGTCGAGTCCAGCACCGTTCCCCCTCGACCACCGACCCCCTCGATCCGTCCCCTCTTCCCTCCTCAGCCGTACCCGACTCCCCTCGCCGCCGACGACCTTAGCCAGCAGCTGCCAGACCCTGCTCCGCCCTCCTTCGGCCAGCCACGGCAGCCCAGCATCGAGCAGAAACCCTAAATCTTGGAGCAGAGGACACGGACACATCCCTAACCCTAGACGCGGTTCTGACACAGAGACACAGGACACGAGTCGGACACAAGATTCTCAGTTTTTCAGACCCTGTTCAGGTATTCGTATCTTCCTCCTCGCTACTCCGATTTCAATTCCGTAAATTGCGTTGCGAAGCCTGTATGACCCTCTCGGTGCCCGGACAAACCGCTCGGGGCATCGCGTCCTGTGGTGATCGCACACCGCGATCCAAAAACAGGAAAAACAACGACCCAATTCACCCCGGAACCGAGTACGCCCCGCCAAACGGGACGACTTGGTCGCGCGCGGTCTTCACAGATACGTGCGCGTCGTCGATACGGACGTGTGGGATTTCGCAGAAGTCGATTCGGGTGTGCGTGCACACCGGAATCAACGCGTATCCGCGGACACCGCCCCGTATCCGACCTTTCTGGATCACGCCCTAACTTTGTGTACACACGTCGGATCGAGACGAAACTTGCGCTGTAATCCCCCTGATTTTTCAAGAAATTTTATTTTTTGGAATTTCTACATTTTCTGGAATTTTCTGAAAATTTTCTCTAATTACATTCAAGTGTTTTAATTTTTATAGGATTTTTAATTGTTATTAAATAATATTAAAATATTATGAAAATAATATTTTATGGTGTAAAATGAAAAATCAGACATAGGGTATTTTTCCGGGAATTTATTGGACCCCGGATGAATTTTTAAATACCCTAAAAACTATTATTAATATTTAATTATTTAATTATTTAATTATAAACTAAATCCTAAATTCAAATAAACCGGGCCCAACCCACCTATCCAGCCGGCCCAAAACCCATTGGTCTTACCGGGTCGGGTCGGGTTCACCCGCCGCCCGACCCGCAACCCTGAGAACCGCTAACCCGCCTGAGACGAATCCTCTCCCCGACCCCTAATCTTCCCGCCGGCCGGCCGCTCGCCTACCAGCCGCTCCGGCTACCCGCAACGGCCGGCCGCTCGCGTCCCCGTCCCCTCCGCTCCGGTTTCCTCTCACCGGACGACCGCCTGTCTCCTCCTCCTCCCTATATAAGCCCCTCCGGCCACCCGATTTCCCCTCCTCCTTCTTCCCCGACTCCGCCAGTCTCCGGCGAGCCACCCTCCAACCACCGCAGCTCTGTCTCCGACCACTCCCCGGCCACCCTGTCTTCTCCCTCCGCCTGGTCTCCTCCCCGTCCTCCGTCGTCCACCGATTCGCAGCCGACCGCCCTCCCGCGCTGCCGCCTGCCGCTCTCCCCGCCGAGGGACGACGACTGCCCTAGCCAGCACTGCCCCAGCTCCGACGACGGCAGCCCGGCCCTCTCCTCCTCCTTCTTCTTCTTCTTCCTTCCCCGTTTGGTCCCCAGCCGTAGCAGCAGTTCCCCCGCCCGCTCCAGTCATCGGCCTTCCTCCGGTGATCGCCGCCCGGCCGCCCAGGACCCCCTCGAGCTTCCACCGACCGCAGCCGACCAGAACCCCCACTCCCCGCGGCCTGACGCAGAAGCCCTAAGTCCCTGACGTGTCGGACACGGCCGGACACAGGGTTTTCAGACCGGACACAACCCTAGACACGAGGACACGAAGATTCGGGGTTTTTTGGACCAGTTCAGGTACCCGTAAATTCCTGCTCGTAGCTCTGTTTTCAATTCCGTCTTTTGCGTTGCGAAGCCTGTACGACCCTCTCGGTGCCCGGACAAACCGCTCGGGGCATCGCGTCCTGTGGTGATCGCGCACCGCGATCCAAAAACAGGAAAACCTAAGTCCAGTTTTCCCCCGGAATCGAGTACGCCCCGCCAAACGGGACGACTTGGTCACGTGCGGTCTTCACCGATACGTCAGCGTCGTTGATACGGACGTGCGGGATTTCGCAGAAGCTGATTCGGATGTGCGTGCACACCGGAATCAGTGCGTATCCGCGGACAACGCCCCGTATCCGTACTTTCTGATTCTCGCTGTAACTTAGTGTGTACACGTCAGATCGAGACGAAACTTGCGCCATCGGACTCGTAGCGATACGCTGGTCCTGTGGGTCAAGTTTGGTTCGATTCTGAGAACGTTGACAAAATCACGTGTCGTGGGCCCCACAGGCTCCACTCGACGGGCGATTTTGAGAACGGCTCATCGGAATCCAATTCTGGAAGTTCCGTTGGGTTCGTATCATCGTTCCTGACCTGTTGACACTAAGTTGGACTGTTTTTGAGACCTTTGACCCTGACGTGTTTTTCGGTGCAAGACGGCCCACATCTGGACCCCGCCTTGACCCGAAAATGACGTTTTTGCCCTTGACTCCAAATTGGACTCAAGGACAGGCGTTCCTAGCTGATTGAAGTGTTCTGGATCTGATGGTGATGTTTGTTTCAGCAACAGGAGCAGTCTTTACAAATCCAGCAATTGCCAGAGCTATAATTGGAGACAGAACCCAGGCAAGTATACCTTGCCAAATCCTGCAGTTTTGATACTTGTCTCCTGGTTTTACTATTCATTATCGTGCAAGATACTTGTACAATATTTGCATGTTTTTCAGTGGTTACTTTCCTGTCATATATAGTTCTTGATGCTTGTTGATTTATTCATGCTGCTCTAGTCTTATTTCCTCGGTTTGCGTGCATGTACATTATTTGCTCTTTCCTTGGATCAATACTTGTTCCATAGACATATTGTGATGGTATATGTGTACTCTACATTCCTGGAGTTGACTTGATTGATTTCTTAGTTCCTGGATGATTATTATTGGACATTGACTACACTTGAGCAAATCTCGATTGTGAGTACCCATAGTACTGCAAAAGAGAATTGTTCATTTGACTACCTCCTTCGTGAGCTCCCGTTGGGCTGTGAAAGAGCCATACTATAGACTGTGAGTCCCCGTTGGACTGCTTTCTATAGGATCGTGATCTCCCATTGAGATGCGGTTACCCCGATTGCTTGTAGTCATGTCTGATAGCATCATTGGCATGCCACTGTTTTAGATATAGTATTATCTCTTGTCTTATTTGCTTGTGTTTATTTTCTTCTCTATCTTGCAAGTCATTTACTATATTTGGCTCGTATTCTTTTGTATCTTGCTATGTCCCCTGAGGACCTGGTTTTTGTTCTCCAGATTTAGCAGACAAGGAGTACTGCAGCTTACGGACCAACACCAGACGAGGGTGCGATAGCAGTTGATGGCCCTGCTTCTTAGTTGCTTTCTAGCTTATTTTCTTGTCTGTATTCTCTTGTTTATCGGTAGTGGATTTGTCTCCACCCGACTTAGTATTATTTCTTGCTGGATCTTTGACAGTAACTTTACTTTCAGCATTTAATTCATGTTTGATATTTTCATGTTGTTCTGTGGATGAGATTAGTAAACCCTGGACAATGTAATACAGCTTAAGTATGCCTGATGGATCCATTAAATTGGGTTTGTCCATCGGTGCGTGCTGCTGGCCATTATCACGTGCTCAGTCCCTCGACATTTTGGGACTGGGGCGTGACATGGTTTTTGTGGTGGCCCATGCAGGTCCACGACTAAATTGTTCGGTTTCAACTTAGGGACCGAACATGCCTGCAATAAGATAGGATAAATTTTTAGGATCTTATCCACTTGCTTGAAACGTTCTTGATATCTATATCGGATTCGAATCAATTTCTTGAATTGCATCCTGCCTTGATTCCTGAGCGCCTCTCATTGTTTATTTTGGTTGCAGAGTTATGGATTCACGAGCAAACGACGAGGCTCCTGCAATATCTCCACGGGATGCTTTGGTAACCAACGAAGATGAAGCGACACCAGTTGATAAAGGACGATCAACTCAACAAGCAAGTCATCATGCCACGAGAATCCAGCAACATGACATTCCACCTTCGACGCAATTGCCCGTAATTCCACCAGGGCAGGCCATGGACGGGCAGCAGATGTTTCAAATGATCTATGCAATAGTGCAAGCTCAACAAGAGGCTTGGAGTCGCAGTCTAGTAACCATACTAGAGCAGGCAAGACGGCCAACAACGGGTTCTATCGCCGATTTTCGCCAGCTGAAGCCCCGTACCTTCTCAGGAAAAGAGGAGCCCACAGAAGTTCATGAATGGCTCACCAACACACAACATCAATTAGAAGCGGCTGAACTTCCAAGGGAACGTTGGATGACTGCCGTCAGAATGCAGTTGACGGACAATGCTCATCACTGGTGGCTATCTGAAGAGACCAGACTCGGACCAGACCGAGTCACTTGGGAAGAGTTCTCTAGACTCTTTCTAGAGATGTACATTCCAGCCATTGCTCGATCAGAACTTCGGGACAAGTTCAATCGCCTCACTCAAGACAATCTGTCAGTGGAAGAGTACAACGCGGAGTTCATTCGTCTGAGTCGTTTTGCCCCTACTTTGATTCAGACAGAAGAAGAAAAGGCTGAGAAGTTTTTCGACGGACTAAACATTGAGCTGCAGAAACTGATTGGATCCGTTGCGCCTACATCCTACCCGGACGTCCTTGCTGCAGCACGACGCATGGAGCGCGTTATCAGGAGAGAGACCAATCTGAAGCGATCGTCCACATCAGCACCACCACAGGAAGAAGCTGCAAAGAGACTACACAGTCATCAGTCACTAGAAGCATCTCCACAGGCAATACCTGTCTGTCCATATTGTCGCAAGCGAGGCCATAATGAGGAACAGTGCAGACGCAAAAAGAAATTATGCTTAGTTTGCGGATCCAGTCAGCATTTACTAAAGGAATGCCCTGAGCATCGAGACAGAGCACCAAAGGGTAACCAGCAAGCGAGGCCAGCCTATCCAGCATTAGGAGCACCACAAACGAAAGTTCAAGAAATTCTACAACCAGCTCCAGGAGGGTATCAGCCGAGGCCACCCTTGATACCCCAGGCACTGCTCTTCCAGCAGGCTCAGCAGCAGCAGAGGAATCGACGGCAAGGACGCAGATAAGCCCTGATGATGCCTTTGGAGAACGCGCAGAACCGAGGAGTATCTAATGCGCGTAAGTTCTTGTAGTTTCTGTTTCTAGATCGTGCCTATTGGTTCGTGACCCTAGCCTTACCCTGATAATTTTAACTTGCTAACAATTGATAACCTAGTGTTGAACTTGATAATAACCTAGAAATTGTTAACCTAATATGTTTTAAATATAACCTGGTTTTCTAAAAGCTGTAAATTCCTAAATTTCCTACATTAGGAAATTGTATAACTTTTAATACTTAGGAAAATAAATTTTCCTAAGTGTTATCTTCAACCTTAATTTTCTGTTTTGAATAAATTTTGCAACCGTGTCATCTCTGTTGACCGGTTATTCTTTGATTGCGAGGACGCAATCCTCTTAAGGGGGGTATATTGTAATCCCCCTGATTTTTCAAGAAATTTTATTTTTTGGAATTTCTACATTTTTTGGAATTTTCTGAAAATTTTCTCTAATTACATTCAAGTGTTTTAATTTTTATAGGATTTTTAATTGTTATTAAATAATATTAAAATATTATGAAAATAATATTTTATGGTGTAAAATGAAAAATCAGACATAGGGTATTTTTCCGGGAATTTATTGGACCCCGGATGAATTTTTAAATACCCTAAAAACTATTATTAATATTTAATTATTTAATTATTTAATTATAAACTAAATCCTAAATTCAAATAAACCGGGCCCAACCCACCTATCCAGCCGGCCCAAAACCCATTGGTCTTACCGGGTCGGGTCGGGTTCACCCGCCGCCCGACCCGCAACCCTGAGAACCGCTAACCCGCCTGAGACGAATCCTCTCCCCGACCCCTAATCTTCCCGCCGGCCGGCCGCTCGCCTACCAGCCGCTCCGGCTACCCGCAACGGCCGGCCGCTCGCGTCCCCGTCCCCTCCGCTCCGGTTTCCTCTCACCGGACGACCGCCTGTCTCCTCCTCCTCCCTATATAAGCCCCTCCGGCCACCCGATTTCCCCTCCTCCTTCTTCCCCGACTCCGCCAGTCTCCGGCGAGCCACCCTCCAACCACCGCAGCTCTGTCTCCGACCACTCCCCGGCCACCCTGTCTTCTCCCTCCGCCTGGTCTCCTCCCCGTCCTCCGTCGTCCACCGATTCGCAGCCGACCGCCCTCCCGCGCTGCCGCCTGCCGCTCTCCCCGCCGAGGGACGACGACTGCCCTAGCCAGCACTGCCCCAGCTCCGACGACGGCAGCCCGGCCCTCTCCTCCTCCTTCTTCTTCTTCTTCCTTCCCCGTTTGGTCCCCAGCCGTAGCAGCAGTTCCCCCGCCCGCTCCAGTCATCGGCCTTCCTCCGGTGATCGCCGCCCGGCCGCCCAGGACCCCCTCGAGCTTCCACCGACCGCAGCCGACCAGAACCCCCACTCCCCGCGGCCTGACGCAGAAGCCCTAAGTCCCTGACGTGTCGGACACGGCCGGACACAGGGTTTTCAGACCGGACACAACCCTAGACACGAGGACACGAAGATTCGGGGTTTTTTGGACCAGTTCAGGTACCCGTAAATTCCTGCTCGTAGCTCTGTTTTCAATTCCGTCTTTTGCGTTGCGAAGCCTGTACGACCCTCTCGGTGCCCGGACAAACCGCTCGGGGCATCGCGTCCTGTGGTGATCGCGCACCGCGATCCAAAAACAGGAAAACCTAAGTCCAGTTTTCCCCCGGAATCGAGTACGCCCCGCCAAACGGGATGACTTGGTCACGTGCGGTCTTCACCGATACGTCAGCGTCGTTGATACGGACGTGCGGGATTTCGCAGAAGCTGATTCGGATGTGCGTGCACACCGGAATCAGTGCGTATCCGCGGACAACGCCCCGTATCCGTACTTTCTGATTCTCGCTGTAACTTAGTGTGTACACGTCAGATCGAGACGAAACTTGCGCCATCGGACTCGTAGCGATACGCTGGTCCTGTGGGTCAAGTTTGGTTCGATTCTGAGAACGTTGACAAAATCACGTGTCGTGGGCCCCACAGGCTCCACTCGACGGGCGATTTTGAGAACGGCTCATCGGAATCCAATTCTGGAAGTTCCGTTGGGTTTGTATCATCGTTCCTGACCTGTTGACACTAAGTTGGACTGTTTTTGAGACCTTTGACCCTGACGTGTTTTTCGGTGCAAGACGGCCCACATCTGGACCCCGCCTTGACCCGAAAATGACGTTTTTGCCCTTGACTCCAAATTGGACTCAAGGACAGGCGTTCCTAGCTGATTGAAGTGTTCTGGATCTGATGGTGATGTTTGTTTCAGCAACAGGAGCAGTCTTTGCAAATCCAGCAATTGCCAGAGCTATAATTGGAGACAGAACCCAGGCAAGTATACCTTGCCAAATCCTGCAGTTTTGATACTTGTCTCCTGGTTTTACTATTCATTATCGTGCAAGATACTTGTACAATATTTGCATGTTTTTCAGTGGTTACTTTCCTGTCATATATAGTTCTTGATGCTTGTTGATTTATTCATGCTGCTCTAGTCTTATTTCCTCGGTTTGCGTGCATGTACATTATTTGCTCTTTCCTTGGATCAATACTTGTTCCATAGACATATTGTGATGGTATATGTGTACTCTACATTCCTGGAGTTGACTTGATTGATTTCTTAGTTCCTGGATGATTATTATTGGACATTGACTACACTTGAGCAAATCTCGATTGTGAGTACCCATAGTACTGCAAAAGAGAATTGTTCATTTGACTACCTCCTTCGTGAGCTCCCGTTGGGCTGCGAAAGAGCCATACTATAGACTGTGAGTCCCCGTTGGACTGCTTTCTATAGGATCGTGATCTCCCATTGAGATGCGGTTACCCCGATTGCTTGTAGTCATGTCTGATAGCATCATTGGCATGCCACTGTTTTAGATATAGTATTATCTCTTGTCTTATTTGCTTGTGTTTATTTTCTTCTCTATCTTGCAAGTCATTTACTATATTTGGCTCGTATTCTTTTGTATCTTGCTATGTCCCCTGAGGACCTGGTTTTTGTTCTCCAGATTTAGCAGACAAGGAGTACTGCAGCTTACGGACCAACACCAGACGAGGGTGCGATAGCAGTTGATGGCCCTGCTTCTTAGTTGCTTTCTAGCTTATTTTCTTGTCTGTATTCTCTTGTTTATCGGTAGTGGATTTGTCTCCACCCGACTTAGTATTATTTCTTGCTGGATCTTTGACAGTAACTTTACTTTCAGCATTTAATTCATGTTTGATATTTTCATGTTGTTCTGTGGATGAGATTAGTAAACCCTGGACAATGTAATACAGCTTAAGTATGCCTGATGGATCCATTAAATTGGGTTTGTCCATCGGTGCGTGCTGCTGGCCATTATCACGTGCTCAGTCCCTCGACATTTTGGGACTGGGGCGTGACATGCGCCATCGGACTCGTAGCGATACGCTGGTCCTGTGAGCCAAGTTTGGTTCGATTCTGAGAACGTTGACAAAATCGCGTGTCGTGGGCCCCACAGGTCCCACCCGACGGGCGATGTTGTGATCGGCTCATCGGAATCCAATTCTGGAAGTTCCGTTGGGTTCGTATCATCGTTCCTGACCTGTTGACACTAAGTTTGGTGAATTTGGAGACCTTTGACCCTGGCGCACTTTTCGGTGCAAAGTGGCCCACAGGTGGACCCCGCTTTGACCCAAAAATGTCATTTTTGCCCCTGTGTCCAAATTGGACGTAAGGACAGGCGTTTCTAGCTGATTGATATTTTCTGGATATGATGGTGATGTTTATTTCAGCAACCGGAGTAGTACCTGCAGATAACACAGAGACCAGAGCCACAGTTGGAGCCAGGACCCCAGGCAAGTGTACCTTGCCAAACTTTGCAGTCTTGCTACATATTTTTCTTGATTCTTTTATATTGCTGTGCATGCTTAACCTAGGACCGTGTGACATACTTAGCGTCCGATTATTAGTCGGGTGCCGACACCGTACGCGGTGTTGGGTATTGTCATTTAGAGATGGATATACGTGACACTTTATGTTCTTGTGCTTGCCTTATCAAGTACATCAAGACCCAGGACACTTGACACTTTACATGAGACAGAATCCTCCTGAGATATTCATGGTGATTCTGTATAGGATACAGGTTTATGACATACACAGTTTACATGCTTAGATTTTATCCAGACTTGTTGCATTAGTTATGATCCTGCGTGTCATGGACATGAGACGTGAGATTACATTGGGTGGGGAGAGTATTACCATACAAAGGCTGATTATATTATATATATTGTCATCTGGATGTGTCTGAGTTTCTGGTATAGAGCTTTGGCACCAGTTCTGGCCCTTCGAGAAAATACTGCTATGGGTTTCTTCGACACTGATCCTGTAGTAGTCTCAGCCCGAGTATGGAATAATGTTCTCATTTGCATATGACGTAGATGGTTACTTATTTACCATATTACTTTATTTATTGCTGCACTGCATATGCATTTTTGGCTTGAGTTATTCTTGTACCTTGCTATGTCCCCTGAGGACCTGGATCCGGATTATGTCCCCAGATATTGCAGACGAGATCTATCCAGAGGTGTACAGGACAGGAGCATCAGCAGGAGCAGGAGCAGACACCGGAACAGTACCAGGATTAGCAGACGAGTGATCACCGAGGTTATCTTCTGAGTATATACTGTTTCCATACTCAGTATTTGTTGTAGCTAGCTTTATTCTTGTATCTTGACAGATGTATCAGACTCATTATCGGGTTATTCCCCGAGTTTATATTTATTGAGATTGATCTTGCTTTATGACTCTGATATTGTTGTATTCATTTCTGTGGATGAGATTAGTATATCTAGACCCTTATTGTTGTACTACAGCTTAAGTACGCCCTGATGGGTCCATTAAATTGGGTTTGTCCATCGGTGTGTACTGCTGGCCATTATCACGCGTCCGGTCCCTCGGTATTTTGGGACTGGGGCGTGACATGGTTTTTGTGGTGGCCCATGCAGGTCGACGACTAAATTGTTCGGTTTCAACTTAGGGACCGAGCAAGCCTGCAATAATAATCACTACCAGAAAAAGTCAAATTAGCGACGTCTAAAAACGTCGCTAAATAACCAAAAATCGTCGCTAATTAGGTTTAGCGACGTAATTAGCGACGTTTTCAAGAAGTCGGAAAATACCAAGTCGCTAATACAAAAAACGTCGCTAAACGTCGCTATGCCGACGTTTTTTAGCGACTTTAATGTGTCGCTAAATTTAGCGACGTTTTGCGACGCCAAGTCACTAAAAAGCGACGTTTAGAAAAGTCGCTAAACGTCGCTGATTAGCGACATCTATCGCGACGTTACACCGACGTCTTTAATGACCTGGCTATACTGCCATGTCAGCAATTGGCGACGTTTAGCGACGTCATTAGCGACGTTATTAACGACGTTATTGGCGACGTTTTATTTCGTCGCTAATTAGCGACGTAATTAGCGACGTAATTTAACGTCGCTAAACGTCGCTAAACGTCGCTAATAACGTCGCTAATTTTTAAAAAAAATTAAAAAAAATTCCCAGAATCAAACATTGTGATTCCCTGCAGTTTTACATCATCTTCATCATACACACCAACATAAATTCCCAGAATCAAACATTGTGATTCAATCTAGTTAACTATATTATCCAATTAAATTAAAGACCACAAGAAGTATCAATCCAATTAAATGTGGATAACTATATAATCCAATTAAATTAACTAAAAAATTAATGACCACAAGAAGCATCATACATCATGTCTATTGTTGAAGTACCAATAATTCATAAATAATAATAATAATAACTAGACTACTACGGATCTGCAGGAGGCTGACCAGCGGCGCGCTTCAAGGATAACAACTCCTCATACTCGTCCCGTGGAATCGACACCGATGTCGATGGAGAAGGCAGTGACGTCGGTGGCGGCCGTGCCCGCTCCAAATCTGCGAGTCGCTGGTTGTAAGAATCCAGGGTAGATAACAACCTCGTACTGCTATCACCCATTGAATCCTGCATCCTCGTCAGGTTCTCGCCCATCGATAGCTGTGACGCATGCATCCTCGTCAGCTTCTCGCCCATCGATAGCTGTGACGCCTGCAGCTCCATGATGTTGCGATCATTGGAGGCTCTAATATCATTTGTCAATTCTCGTAGCTCCGTCATGCTGCGGTCGAGCATATCCAATCGTGCGATAAGCATCGGATCGTCCGCCTGCGGCTGGGACCGGGACTGGTCCTCCATACTTCGCAGCAAGTCGTCACGGAGAGACGCAATCTGACGGTCAACGGCCTCCTGGACGGCCTCCTGGACTCTGGCCGACGACTGCGAGGGCTGCGACTGCGAGGGGTGTGTGGAATGCACAGCTGTCGGGGAGGCCCTAGATGACTGCGTCGCAACCAGGGCGCCATAGGAGCCCGTACCGTAGTACGTACCCCTCTGGAGACCACCAGCTGCGGTCACCCACAGGTCGTCCGCCGACGGAGATGGACCGGGCTGCGACGAAGCACCAGCCTCTCCAGGTGTAGGTGCACTAGCAGTCGCCCGCTCACGAAGCCTAAGATATTCGGCCTAGAAAAGGTTTGGAAACTCAATAATTGCCTAAGTTATATTAAAATAAACACAAAGTAAAGTAATACTTACATAGGTCTGTGAGGCCCTCTCATCAATGAGATTTCCGTCCTTGCGATGGGTGGCCAAGAAGACGGTCACCATGTTCGCATCCTCACCCCTCTGTACCTGTTAAAAATATATTTTTTATTACTAAACTTAAATATTTATTCCAAGTACCATTTTATGGTACTTATATTAAAATAATATATTTTAAAAGAAAAAACATACCAAACGACGGAAATGTTCCGTCATCGGAATCGAGCCACCACACCACTTGGCAGCATTCTGCCTAGCCGCCTTGGCCTTCTTAGACCTTTCCTTGTAGCTCGGATCGTCGAATCTAGCCCTCATCGCAGTCCACTGCTCAGGCGTGATCCAACCTTGGATCGGTTTTCCAGCACGATCACGAGCCTTCTGGTCATCCAGAGCATCTCGGATAAGCTTGGCGGCAACGGTAGGAAAGAGCCGCTCGATCAACTCGGCCCGGTGCGGAGGATAAAAATACGTTTGCTACAATAAATAATTCATTAAGTTAGCATCACGAATATGCATAAATTAGAGGATTTATTTAATATACTTTTACCTGGAAGTGCGCAAACCAGAACGCCTTCCTCTCCTCCGGAGCCTCCGAATAGTTGATCCAAGGGCCACCGTAGTTGTTTCTCAGAAATTGGCCCAGGCGTCTCTGAACCGACGATGGACGATATCTATACAGAAATAATAATTTAGATTACTGAAAAAGTCAATATACGATGAATAAAGAGAAACACAAATATATATTAAACCATCTAATTGACTTACTTTGTACCGTCGGCCCAAATCTCTGTCCTCGTCTCCTCCGGTGGTGCGCATGGAGGATCTTGCTGATGCTGGGACAACGTCGGCACGACCTCCTCTACATGCTCATCTGTCTCCATGCTTCCGTCAGCAGGAGGAACGCTGGACGAGGGAGTACTATCACGCCTGGAACTACTCGTCCCAGGAGTGATGCCACGCAACGTCGTCGCAGTCGGAGATGTGGCTGATCGATATACTGGAGTACTGGGCGACGATGATCCGGAACCAACAGTAGGCAGTACCGGAGTGGCACTCTGTCTACCTCGGGACCTGCCGAATCCTCCGCGTCGTCCTGTCATATCTGATAACAACATATGATGAATATAGAGAAACACAAATATATACTACATTCTACAGTCGGAATGTGATACATATCTCAAAGTATTATACAGTCAAAATATAATACATATATTCGTTAATGTCAACATCTACTTCTACATGCAATATTTATAGTCCAAATATAGTTACATTCTACATGGAATATTTTATATTTTCAATCATCTTCAGAAAATTCATCTTGTTCGCCTTCCTCGTCCTGCTCTTCCTCTTCCTCGTCTTCACTTTCATCTACTTCGTCGTCCTCTCCGGATAATTCTACATCTTCTACATTATTCCCGAAATGCAATCGGAATTAACCTCTCCATGAATACGTGACAATCGTGGCTCTTCATACCTACTAGTTTGTTCTCCTTGAGGTCGACGCATCTTTTCAAGTTCGACACGTACCCGTCTGGAAACTTTAGACCCTGAATCCACCTACAAAGTCTACCTTTATCCTCTTTATCCAGTGAGAAAACTGACTTAGGTTGCTTTAACTTTCCATTCCCCTCCTCTATCAAATGCAATGCAGGACGTCTACATATGTCTTCTAAGTCCAACCTCGCCTTCGGATTATCTTTCGTCTTCCCCTTTACATCCATTACAGTATTAATTATGTTATCAAACACATTCTTCTCGATATGCATGACATCAAGGTTATGTCTGATCAGATTGGTGCTCCAATATGGCAGATCCCAGAATATACTCCTCTTCGTCCAGTTATGGGTGCGACCAAATCCGTCACACTTGTACCCCTTAGCAGGCTCTTGGATAGCACTTGGTAAATCTTTTACCTCTTCCCATATCGTGCATCCGGGCCACCTTGGCGGTGGATTGGCCTTCTCCACAACTCCCGCACGAAAAGCATTCCGATTCCTCCGGTACGGATGATCGTTCGGCAAAAATTGTCGATGACAATCGAAGAAGCACGGTTTGCCTCCGTGTTTCAAACGGAAAGCCTGAGAACGGTCCATGCAATACGGACATGAGAGACGACCATGGGTGCTCCATCCCGATAACATTCCATAGGCCGGAAAGTCGTTGATGGTCCACATAAGTGCTGCCCTCATCTGAAAATTCTGCTTTCTAGAAACATCGTATGTGTTGGCACCGACTTCCCACAGCTGATTCAACTCATCTATCAAAGGCTGTAAATACACATCGATGTTCCTCTTCGGATTGTTCGGACCCGGGATAATAACGGTTAGGAACATATACGGAGTCTTCATGCACATCCAAGGCGGTAGATTATACGGAGTGACGATCACAGGCCAACACGAATACTGGGAGCCCGAAAGTCCGAATGGGGTAAAACCGTCAGAGCAGAGCCCCAATCTGACATTACGCGCTTCCTCGGCAAAATATGGATACTCTCGATCAAAGTGCTTTCATGCTTCTCCATCGGATGGATGATCCAATACTCCTTCGATCTGTTTTCGCCTGTGCCAACTCATGTTTTCTGCAGTCTCCTTAACCATGAACAACCGCTGCAACCGCGGCGTCAAAGGCAAGTAGTGCATCGAATCGGTAGGCTTCCTTGCACCGACAGACTTTCCTCTAACAGTGGCCTTGTAGCGATCAGCACCACAGAATCTGCACGCATCTTCATCCTTGTCGTCTTTGTAGTACAACATGCACCCGTTGCGACATGCATCGATTTTCTCGTATCCCATCCAAAGCGATCTCACCATCCTCTTAGATCGATAGAAGTCTTTAGGCAACTTTGCACCCTCGGGCAAGATCTCTATAATCAAATCGAGCAGTCGATTATAGCATTCTTGCGACATGTTAAAATCGGACTTGATGCTCAATAATCTTGTAACCACCTCCAACGGTGAATGATCCTCACAACCAGGATATAGTGGAGTCCTTGCATTCTCAAGCAACTCCATAAACTTTGCAGCATCGGCATTCGGTGCCTCCTCAGCTGCATCATAATTGTCGGGATTGAAACTAGGTCCCGCCGCATCATAATTGTCAGGATTGAAACTAGGCCCCGCAGCATCATAAACCATGTTCACCAACCCGTCGTCGTAAGCATCGTGGTCTTGGACATCCATATACGGCTCCACATAGGGCTCCGACTCCGATGCTAGAGATACAAGTTCTCCGTGCGCGGTCCACTGATAGTAATTCGGCGTAAAGCCCTTCGAGTATAAATGATATGTAACTTCCACTTCAGGATGATATTTCCTGTTGCGACATCTCACACACGGACACTTAATTTTGGTACCGTCCATGTATTGAGGGAACGCCTTTGCGAACTGCAGGAACTGCTGTACACCCTCAATGAATTCATCCCGCACACCGCACATGTCATGAGGATGACGGTTGTACATCCACGAACTATGACGCAGATAGTAATTCATATCCATTTCTAGAAACTTCTGCAAAATTGACATAAGCTATCATATAAATCATTACATGCAAAATTAACCGTACTATAAAAATCATAACTGATATAATACATATTTTCATTTATCAAAACTGCAGCTGCCCCCAACCCCATAGTACTATGAACTGCACTATAAGTGTGCAGTCAACACTACAAATAGTGTGTCATACTATAGAACTGCAGCTGCCCCCAACCACACTCCTAGGTCAGTGTCCGTTATGGGAAAAGCAGTCATGGCATTGCACTAAGGCACCTGCTGCTTGAACAATTTTTGCATCAAAAGTTTCCCAAGTACACGGGCTATTGCTCTATGAAAATATGCCATAGCTAGGAGTAGAGCTGTCGAGTGGGCCGGGCCTCTCAGGCCCATGCACTATAACGGGTCAGACCGGACCTAAGGGTAAAAATCTAAGTCCAGTTCGACACGTGACCCACGGCACAGTGAGTTTCAGACTGGACCGAGCCGGACCGGATCGGACTTGGGATTCCGTGAACCCTACAAGGACTTCAAAGTAGAGATTGAAGAACAACTAACATTTTATTTTTAAATTATGAAGTGTAGGGTTGAATGTGCATAGGAGATGGTTGGGAGCGCATTTGTTTCCGGGAGAAACAACACAGATGGTATGCTCTCTCGGATGAACTTCTCTACTTTGGGATATGTAAACATAGCACAAAAAAATAACACACTGCAAGTTCTTGCTTCATATTTGTCTTGGAGATTCACAATCCATTTGTTTCAATCTATATACAAGAACTTGGCAGATTGTATGCATACCAAATCCCATAGATTGGCGTAGGACTATGTAATACATGGATGTGTATAATACATCAGATAGTATAAACCAGGTTGTCGATCAGGCTAGCAAGCAGCAGCGTGTCGGGCCGGGCCGAGCTGTGCCTTGGGTCGGAACGAGCCTGGGCTTCGGGGCCGGACCTCTCTTATGGGCCGAGATATGAGGTCCGACACGTCCCTATATATTGGGTCGGGCCGGGCCGAGCCCACGATAATTCGGACAGGGTTTTGCGGGCCGGATTCGTGCCGGGCTGGTCATCCCGGTCCAATTGTCAGGTCTAGCTAGGGGTGGGCGTTCGGGTTATTCGGTTTCAACACCGAAATAATAAAAATCGAATAAGTAAAAATTTTAAAAACCCAAAGCTGAAATAAATTATCTATAACCGAAACAGAACCGAATTGATAATCAATTTATTTTATTTGATAATCAAAGCTAGTAAGCAGTGCTCACTGCTGCTGTTACCTCTCTCGTAGACTTGGGCCAGTCGGCCCTAACCCTAACCCTAACCCCATGTCAACAAACCTAACCCTAACCCTAACCCTAGGTCCTCATCAGTGTCTGTGTCAGTGTGTGTGTGTGCCGTGTCTGTGTCTGTGTCAGTGTCTGTGTGTGTAGTGTTTGTGTCAATGTCACATGTGTCCTGTGAGAGAGAGAGAGAGAGAGAGAGAGAGAGAGAGAGAGAGAGAGAGTAGGGTTTACCGGAGTAGGGTGGAGAGCCGGTCGACGGAGCGCGGGGGAGGGGGGGGGAGTTTTTCTCTTTTCGAATTTTCAGCAGATGGGAAAAAATGAAACCGAGCCCTAATTAACCAAATTTTAGCGACGTTTAGCGACGTCCAAGTAAAACGTCGCTAACTTAAATTTTAGCGACGTCATTGACGTCGCTAAACACGTTGCTAAATATTTTTAATAAAAAGGTCGCTATATACGTCGCTAAACGTCGCTAAATTAGACATATTAGCGACGTTTAGCGACCTTTATTTAACTTATAGCGACTTAACTTTTAAAATCTTAATAAAAGTCGCTAAACGTCGCTAAATGTCGCCATTTAGCGACGTCTAGCGACGTTTTTATAAGGAGTCGCTAATTATATATTATTAGCGACGTTTCTTTTGACGTCGCTAAAATACGTCGCTAATAGCGCTTTTTCTAGTAGTGAATAGGATAAGTTTTTGAATCTCATCCACTTGCTTGAATCGTTCCTGACATCTATATCGGATTCGAATTAATTTCTTGACTTACATCCTGCCTTGATTTCTGTGCGCTTCTTATTGTTTATTTTGGTTGCTACCCTGAAATTTTATTTTTGCTGTGTGATTAGGTAATTAGAACTTGACAGTTTAAGTTAGTATTGTAGATTATGACCCAATGATTACCCCTTAGCTTTAAGTCACGTAATTAGTACCCCCACCTCGATACAAGTTAGATCCCTTTCCCCCTTAACAGCTAGTAAGACACTTGTTCTATAAGCACGAAGACTAAGACTTAAGACGACCATGACCTGTGTAATATAGGAGGATACCCTAATAGGTACCAAGACCCCTTCCCGTAGATCTTAACAAGAGTTTTCACGATATCCTTAAGACGATTTCAGTATTAGCTATTGTTATAAGTTGGGTAGTATGCCTCAGAACCTAATACCACCTATCCCTATTAACCCATTGATGAAGTAAACTAGGATGATGCAACTTTAGACTTGCATAAGAAGATAGTGGTTATTCAGACTATAGAATTTAGAGGTCCTTGCCCCTATTTGGTCGACTAGCGACTTAGACAAGGAAGTTGTATGATAACTGTAGAGATTGTAGAGTCTGTTATTATTATGGTTGCTTGTTTGTTTTTGTTTGTGAACTTGAATTAATTTGTACCTCTTCTTCATCACTATCTAGCGTACTTATATTTGTTGTACTACCTTGACTTATGCTGCTAATATAGCCTAGTTTTGCAAGCTTACTCTTTTATCGAGCTTGGTCATGATATATGTAAAGGTGGGTTAACACACTAATACATTTCAGAATCAGTGTATTACGGTCTGGCCAACCTTAGTGCGCCTGATTCGCCCTTCGTAATACTATTTTACGTGGATTGAGATATGTAGTAATTAGTAGACGAATGAACTTGCCCTGGACATGTCTGTCATATCGTATCGGTTACATAACTGTACTAATACGAGCATGCGAACAAAGGATTACCCGAATAGGATTTCAATCCACAACTGCTTAACAATTCCCATTTGAATTCTTTAAACGCCTTGACCCCGATACTTCTATTCTGTTTATCTCACCCTTGAACTCTTTATTATTGATCTCCGTCTTCCCTTATTTCGGAAAGACGAACCTCGTGCCTAGTATAAGTTTGACACGTAGATAGTACTAGATATACCCCACAGGCCGGTCGCATTGTTTGATGACCCTTTTATAAATGACTAAAGGAATACCATAGGTGATATGTTTGGCGTTAAAGACTTTGAGGATTCAATAACATGATTAAATAAGTGGGGGCATAGCTTTATTAGATGTAAAGCCTTAGATGATAGATGAGTAAATTCTAAGTTGGGTAGAGACCGCAATGTTCCCTTGAGAGAATTCTTTAGACCCTACCATATCTTTAATTTCGAGGACGAAATTTTTATAAGTTGGGTAGATTGTAAGCCCCCTGATTTTTCAAGAATTTTTAATTTGGACTTTTCACAATTTTTTGTAATTTTCCGGGATTTTTTCAGTAATTAAAACTAAGGTATTTTGTGATCAAAGGATTTTTAAATAATATTAATTAGTATTAAAATATTATGAAAATAATATTTTATGGTGTAAAATGGAAAACTGGACATAAGATAATTTTCGGTGAATTTATTGGACTCCGGAAACCCGTTTAAAGCCCTAAAAACTATTTATAAAATAAACCAATTCAAACCCCTAAATAAACCGGGTTTATTTCAATAAACCCAACAGAACCAAACCAAACCCAAACTTAAACCGAACCGGACCGGACCCCTGACCTTAATGGGTCGGATCGGGTCTGCCCAACCCGCAACCCGTGACCCGGACCCGAATCCCTACCGTAACCCTAAACCTAATTCATGTCGGAATACTGTTCCGGCATGCCCTATATAATCCCCCGCCGGCCGAAACCCTAACCCTAGCTCTCCCATCTCTCCCTCGGCCGCCGCTCGACTCCACCCCTCTCCCCTGACCCGCAGAGCCCCTCCGCCCAACCTCGACCACCTTCCTCGGGCCCAGTCGTCGACCACCCCCTCGACGAACACCGTCCCTCTGCCACCGCCGTCCTCCGCAGACCCCCATCGCTCCGCACGGCCGCCTACGTCGAACTCTACCTTCCTCCGCCTCCGGCTGAACACCCCCACTGAAACCCTAGATCCGTCACCAACCCCCAGCGCAGCCTACCCGCACCACCATGCCCCTCGCCTGAACCCTAACCACCCTCGCAATCTTCCTCCGCCCAGAGCCCCGCCTCGTCGTGCCCAGACCCTCGACCCGCCGTCGAGTCCAGCACCGTTCCCCCTCGACCACCGACCCCCTCGATCCGTCCCCTCTTCCCTCCTCAGCCGTACCAGACCACGGCTCCCCTCGCCGCCGACGACCTTAGCCAGCAGCTGCCAGACCCTGCTCCGCCCTCCTTCGGCCAGCCACGGCGGCCCAGCATCGAGCAGAAACCCTAAATCTTGGAGCAGAGGACACGGACACATCCCTAACCCTAGACGCGGTTCTGACACAGAGACACAGGACACGAGTCGGACACAAGATCCTCAGTTTTTCAGACCCTGTTCAGGTATTCGTATCTTCCTCCTCGCTACTCCGATTTCAATTCCGTAAATTGCGTTGCGAAGCCTGTATGACCCTCTCGGTGCCCGGACAAACCGCTCGGGGCATCGCGTCCTGTGGTGATCGCACACCGCGATCCAAAAACAGGAAAAACAACGACCCAATTCACCCCGGAACCGAGTACGCCCCGCCAAACGGGACGACTTGGTCGCGCGCGGTCTTCACAGATACGTGCGCGTCGTCGATACGGACGTGTGGGATTTCGCAGAAGTCGATTCAGGTGTGCGTGCACACCGGAATCAACGCGTATCCGCGGACACCGCCCCGTATCCGACCTTTCTGGATCACGCCCTAACTTTGTGTACACACGTCGGATCGAGACGAAACTTGCGCCATCGGACTCGTAGCGATACGCTGGTCCTGTGAGCCAAGTTTGGTTCGATTCTGAGAACGTTGACAAAATCGCGTGTCGTGGGCCCCACAGGTCCCACCCGACGGGCGATGTTGTGATCGGCTCATCGAAATCCAATTCTGGAAGTTCCGTTGGGTTCGTATCATCGTTCCTGACCTGTTGACACTAAGTTTGGTGAATTTGGAAACCTTTGACCCTGGCGCACTTTTCGGTGCAAAGTGGCCCACAGGTGGACCCCGCTTTGACCCGAAAATGTCATTTTTGCCCCTGTGTCCAAATTGGACGTAAGGACAGGCATTTCTAGCTGATTGATATTTTCTGGATATGATGGTGATGTTTATTTCAGCAACCGGAGTAGTACCTGCAGATAACACAGAGACCAGAGCCACAGTTGGAGCCAGGACCCCAGGCAAGTGTACCTTGCCAAACTTTGCAGTCTTGCTACATATTTTCCTTGATTCTTTTATATTGCTTTGCATGCTTAACCTAGGACCGTGTGACATACTTAGCGTCCGATTATTAGTCGGGTGCCGACACCGTACGCGGTGTTGGGTATTGTCATTTAGAGATGGATATACGTGACACTTTATGTTCTTGTGCTTGCCTTATCAAGTACATCAAGACCCAGGACACTTGACACTTTACATGAGACAGAATCCTCCTAAGATATTCATGGTGATTCTGTATAGGATACAGGTTTATGACATACACAGTTTACATGCTTAGATTTTATCCAGACTTGTTGCATTAGTTATGATCCTGCGTGTCATGGACATGAGACGTGAGATTACATTGGGTGGGGAGAGTATTACCATACAAAGGCTGATTATATTATATATATTGTCATCTGGATGTGTCTGAGTTTCTGGTATAGAGCTTTGGCACCAGTTCTGGCCCTTCGAGAAAATACTGCTATGGGTTTCTTCGACACTGATCCTGTAGTAGTCTCAGCCCGAGTATGGAATAATGTTCTCATTTGCATATCACGTAGATGGTTACTTATTTACCCTATTGCTTTATTTATTGCTGCACTGCATATGCATTTTTGGCTTGAGTTATTCTTGTACCTTGCTATGTCCCCTGAGGACCTGGATCCGGATTATGTCCCCAGATATTGCAGACGAGATCTATCCAGAGGTGTACATGACAGGAGCATCAGCAGGAGCAGGAGCAGACACCGGAACAGTACCAGGATTAGCAGACGAGTGATCACCGAGGTTATCTTCTGAGTATATACTGTTTCCATACTCAGTATTTGTTGTAGCTAGCTTTATTCTTGTATCTTGACAGATGTATCAGACTCATTATCGGGTTATTCCCCGAGTTTATATTTATTGAGATTGATCTTGCTTTATGACTCTGATATTGTTGTATTCATTTCTGTGGATGAGATTAGTATATCTAGACCCTTATTGTTGTACTACAGCTTAAGTACGCCCTGATGGATCCATTAAATTGGGTTTGTCCATCGGTGTGTACTGCTGGCCATTATCACGCGTCCGGTCCCTCGGTATTTTGGGACTGGGACGTGACAGCTACATAAGGCAGGGGCTAAAAACTTGGACTGTCAAAATTTTGACAGTCCTAGTATCATGTAGGACTGTCAAAATTCTTACAGTTCTAGTTTTACATAAAACTGTTAAAATATAGTGGGTTTAGTTTAGGACTGTCAAAATTTTGACAGTCCCAGTATCTTGTAGGACTGTCAAAATCCTGACAGTCCTAGTTTTACATAAAACTGTTAAAAGACAGTGGGTTTAGTTTAGGACTATCAATATTTTGACAGTCCTAGTATCTTGTAGGACTGTCAAAATCTTGACAGTCTTAGTAGCACATACATTTTCCACATCCATACATCCAAAAACTATTTGTAGCACATACAATCAAAATAGATTAGCATCAATGCACAACATACAGTCCTAGGATTTATATAACTTCTTTCATTGCACAACATATAGTTCAATATACAGTTCAACATACATGGCTCATTGCACAACATACAGTTCAATATACAATATTAATCAATTAGAATATCAAAGTAGTCCTTCGGCATAATTTTTGTATCCTCCATCTTCATCATCTTCTTATAGGCAGCCATTACATCCGTGTAGGGTGTCGTCCATGTGATCGCTTCCTCTGGTGCATGTTTATACCAAAGCGTAGAAGGTGGCGGAATAGGAGAATGACCGATCAACCTTGGGATGACGAAGTATTGTCCGACAAGCCCTATGCAACATAGATTGGATACTCCGTGTTCGGCCGGGGGAGCACACGTTGGAAAGAAAGTATTGTTAATTGTAAACCCCCTTATTTTTTTCAGGATTTTTAAAATGAATTTTCGTAATTTTTCTGAATTTTTCTGTGATTTTTCACTAATTAAAATCAAGATATTTTGAAATTTAATAAATTTAAATGTTATTATTGAATATTAAAATATTATAAAAATAATATTTTTGGATGTAAATAAAATATTAGACATAGGATAATTTTTCTGGAATTTATTGGACCCAGAACCATTTTTAAAGACCCCAAAACCCAATTTTTATAAAACCAAAACAAACCGGGTTGAACCGGGCTCAAACCGGGTTGAACCGGACTGAACCCGGTCCAACCGAACCGGACCGGCCTAGACCCTAACGGGTCGGGTCCTACCCAACCCGACCCGGATCCGACCCGCTCACCCCTCACCCGCATCCCCGCGATTTCCAGCCGCCTCGCGCCTTGCCCGGCCACGTCCCCGCCCCGCCCGCGTCGCCCGGCCCACGACCCCCTTCGCTCCGCCTCGCTCGGTCCCGTCTCTCCTCTCCCCCGCCCTATTTAAACCCCCGAGCACCACCTCCGCCACCAGTCCTCCGTCAACCCCCAAATTTTTTTTTTGAACGTGTGAAATGAAGTGTGCTAAAAAAAAGGAAGACTGTCTAATTCTCCGGAAAGTATCAGCTGAAACCCCCTAATTGCTTCCCAATACTTGACTTGAAGGTGAAGGTTCTGAAAGAAAAGTACTTGCTGCTTGATAGCTTTCCCACTTGAAAAGCGAAAACTATCTCCCTCCCCTCTAGCGAGCTAAACCATTCCTACCCAAAACCTATGGTTACCTTACGATAGCTCAGGTTGACGTAGCTCGCTTCTTTTTGGGTGTGAAGTATACGATAACTCTTAATAATAGAATGAAAGTAGAAGAAATACCTGGGCGAAAATACTCAGACTTTTCACCATTCCTGAGAACTTGCATTGATGTTGTAGAAATGCAACTCATGATTAACTTAATAAGCTGGTTGGAGCTTCTCGTTTTCTACATTTTGAATGGAAAGATGCATTCTCTCAAGTCTGGAAGCGATATCCATCTTTCTTGCAGCAGAATTGAAGCTGAAGAAAGTTAAAGATTGGAACTATATATAAGCCGACAGCCTCTTTGTTGAAAATGATGTCTCTTGCTGAAGTATTTGGGAACATCGGTTAGACCTCGAGAATTTGAACATAAAAGGAATTCATTTCGGTGCGGCTGGATCACCTCCTTTTCAGGGAGAGCTAATGCTTATGCTTGTTGGGTATTTTGGTTAGATTTGGTGACCGAAACCTCCGCAATATCCCGAAGGCTGAGTCAACAACTGATTTTCGTTGCCACCGCCCACTCCCCTCACCGCCAGCGCTACGCCGCCGCCCTGGCCCTCGCCAGCTCTGCCAGAGCCCCGGCCGACCCCGAGCTCCTCCGCCAGAGCTCCCCGGCGACGCCCAGCCTCCCAGCGTACTCCGCCGCCTCCGGCGATGCCTTCCCGCAGCCCCTCCGCCGTCCTCCGGCCGCCCAGTGGCCGGAACCCTAACCCTAGCCCCGCCGCCGTGTCGCGCCGTCTCGCGGAATCGCAATTTTTTTGCCCTCTACGGAGCCCTGTTCAGGTAGCTGTATCTCTCTTCTCGCTGCCCCATTTTTTGTTCTGTCTGCTATGACGCGAACCTTGCGTGACCCTCTCGATACCCGTATAACTCGCTCGGTGTGTCGCATCCTATGGCGATCGCAAACTGTGACCCAAAATCAGAAAAATTAACGCCCTATTTTTCCCGAAACTGAGTGCGCCCCGCTAAATGGGACGACTTGGTCGTGTGCGGACTTCACCGAAAGGTGCACGCCGTTAATACGGACGTGTGGGATTTCGCGAAAGTTGATTTGGATGTGCGTGCACACCGGAATCAACGCGTATCCGTCGACAACGTCCCGTATCGGCCCCGTTCTGGAACTCGTTGTAACTTCGTGTACACACGTCGTATCGAAACAAAAATTGCGGCATCGGACTCGTAGCAATACGCTGGTCCTGTGACCCAAGTTTGGTCATGTTATATTGTTTGCTTGAGTTCTTTGTACATATAAAAATACTCTTGATATAAATGTTCAACCTAGGACCGTGTGACATTGCTTAGTGTCTGAATAACATTCGAATGTCGACGCCGTACGCGGAATCGGGTAACGTCACTAGAGATGGATATCGCGACACTATATATATCTTCGTTCTTGCGTAATCAAGTACGTCGTATCTCAGGACACTTGACACTATTTATGTGACAGAATCTTCTGAGTTATTTATGGTGATTCTGTATAGGCTACAGGACTTGTGACATAGATATTACATATGCTTAGCTATCCTTATGACTCACTGCATCAGTTAGAGGTCATGATCTTGCGTGACATGGACATGAGATATCGTGAACATGAGATGTGTGATTACATTGGGTGGGGAGAGACTTACCACACGAAAGGCTGATTATATTATATATATATAGTTATCTGGAGGTGCCTTAGACTCTGACACAGAGCTTTGGCACATGTACTGGCCCTTCGAGAAAATGCTGCTATGGGTTTCCCCGACACAGAGCCTATAGTAGTCTCAGACTGAGTATGATTAATGCTCTCACTTGCATATCACATAGCTGGTTACATAGTTTACCCTATTAATTCATTTATTATTGCAGTGCATTTATTTTGGCTTAAGTTATTCTTATACCTTGCTATGTCCCCTGAGGACCTGGATCTGGATTGTGTCCCCAGGTATAGCCGAAGAGATCTATCCCGAGGTATACGGGACAGGAGCATACATTGGAGCAGTACCAGAACCCGAGGACGAGATAGTGCCAGAGGACTTCTCCTGAGTATTGGCTTTATATACTCAGTTATTTCTGTTTATAGTTACTTATTTCCTGTCTATTGCATTGATGTATCAGACTTATTCTCGGGTTGTTCTCCGAGACACTTTTATTGAGACATGTTAGATTATATTTATTTTGATTTATTCTGGCAATTGATCTGTGATTATATTCTGTGGATGAGATTAGAATAGACTGTGACTTGTATCATTGGACCTATTTACTGTTGTTACAGCTTAAGTATACCATAATGGGTCCATTAAATTGGGATTGTCCATTGGTGTGTGATGTTGGCCATTGCCACGTGTCCAGTCCCTCGATATTTTGGGACTGAGGCGTGACATTAATACCTTGTGAGATAATTACAATAGGTATCTTATACCTATTAGAGAATACGTAAGCAGCAGGCGGGACATCCATGTAATGATCTGGTCCGGTAACTATTTTCGTACAAGGTATGCTTGCTAACAAATCTCCAACAATTTCTTCGCCGAGTATCTGCCTATAGAAGGGTAGTCGAGACTCCAACTCGTCGTACAGCTCTTCCCTAACCTGTCTTCATCCTGCTTCAACTGAATAGCCTTGTAAACCCCCTGATTTTCAAGAATTTTTAATTTAGAATTTTTCACAAATTTCTGGGATTTTCTGGGATTTTCTGGGATTTTTCTGTAATTAAAACCAAGGTATTTTGAATTTAAATAATTTTTAAATAATGTTAAATAAAATTAAAATATTATGGAAATAATATTTTATGGTGTAAAATGAAAAACTGGACATAGGATAATTTTTCGGGAATTTATTGGACTCCGGAAGCATTTTTAAAGCCCCCAAAACTAGTTTAAAATAAACCGAATTAAACCCCTAAAATAAACCCGGTTTATTTGAAATAAACCAAACTGAACCAACCCACTGTTAAACCGAACCAAACCCAACCGTATCGGGTCGGGTCGGATCTAAACCAGACCCGAAACCCGCGGACCCAAACCCGTTAACCCGTCGAACCCTAGTCGGATTCCTATCGGAAATACTGTTCCGACCAGCCCCTATATAATCCCTCCACCTATGCCGAAACCTTAAATCTCCTCCCCTCTCCTCCGCCTTCCCCCGGCTGCCCTAGCTCGTCGGAACCCTAGTCCGCAGACGACCCCTCTCCGCCTCCCTCCTCTGTCGCCTCCGCCTTCCTCTCCTCGACAGCCCAGCTCCGCCCTCACCTCGAACCCCCATCACCCCTCTTCCTCCCCGCCTCGACGGAACCCTAAACCCTCGTCTATCTCCCCGCTCCACCACCTCGCCCTAGCCCAGCCCCGATCACCAACCAGAACACCATCACCCTTCCCCCTCCACCAACGACCTCCTCATCCTCGACGACAACCTTCTCCAGCGCCGCCTCCCTGCGCGCCGCCGCCTCCGGCCCTCGCCGCCTCCGTTGCCCCTGGCCTCCCTCCGGCCGCCAGCAGCCTCCCAACTCCGGCGAAGCCCCAAACCCTAACCCTAGAACTCGGACACGTCGTGTCGACACGGACACGGAAATCTCGGTTTTCGGAGCTCTGTTCAGGTACCCATTTCTCTCTTCTCGCTGCCCCATTTTTTGTTCCGTCTGTTGCAACGCGAACCCTGCGTGACCCTCTCGATGCCCGTGCAACCCGCTCGGTGCGTCGCACCCTGTGGCGATCGCAAACCGCGATCCAAAAGCAGGAAAACCAACGCCCTATTTCACCTCGGAACTGAGTACGCCCCGCCAAACGGGACGACTTGGTCGCACTCGTAGCAATACGCTGGTCCTGTGACCCAAGTTTGGTTCGATTCTGAGAACGTTGACAAAATCGCGTATCGTGGGCCCCACAGGCTCCACTTGACGGGCGATTTTGTGATCGGCTCATCGGAATCCAGTTCTGGAAGTTCCGTTGGGTTCGTATCATCGTTCTGGACTTGTTGACACTAAGTTGGACGAATTTGAAGACCTTTGATCCTGACACGGTTTTTGGTGCAAAGCGGCCCACATGTGGACCCCGCTTTGACCAGAAACTGTAATTTTCGTCCTTGTGTCCAAATTGGACTCAAGGACAGGCGTTTCTAGCTATTTGATATTTTTTGAATCTAATGGTGATGTTTATTTCAGCAATCGGAGTAGTACCTGCAGATCCCACTGAGACCAGAGCTACAGTTGGAGCCAGAACCCCAGGCAAGTGTACCTTGCCAACATTGCAGTTCTTGTTACATATTTTCTTGATTCATTTATATTGTTGTGCATGCTTGACCCAGGACCGTGTGACTTACTTAGCGTCCGATTAATAGTCGGGTGCAAACACCGTGCGCGGGGTTGTGTAACGTCATCTAGAGATGGACATCGTGACCCTTTATATTACTCGTGCTTGTCTTATCAAGTACATTATACCCAGGACACTTGACACTATTCATGAGACAGAATCTTCCTGAGATATTCATGGTGATTCTGTATAGGATACAGGTTTATGACATACACAGTTTACATGCTTAGATTAGATCCTGACTTGTTGCATTAGTTATGGTCCTGCGTGTCATGGACATGAGACGTGAGATTACATTGGGTGGGGAGAGTATTACCATATCAAAGGTTGATTATATTATATATATTGTCATCTGGATGTGTCTTAGTCTCTGACACAGAGCTATTGGCACAAGTTCTGGCCCTTCGAGAAAATACTGCTATGGGTTTCTCCGACAC
This sequence comes from Iris macrosiphon, assembly GCA_036927795.1. Classification (NCBI taxonomy): domain Eukaryota; kingdom Viridiplantae; phylum Streptophyta; class Magnoliopsida; order Asparagales; family Iridaceae; genus Iris; species Iris macrosiphon. The sequence goes on from JAYESA010000018.1 coordinate 144,285,096, forward strand.
TGATCCTGTAGTAGTCTCAGTCCGAGTATGGAATAATATTCTCATTTGCATATCACTTAGCTGGTTATATATTTACCCTATTGTTCATTTATTGCTGCACTGATTTATTTTGGCTTGAGTTATTTTGTACCTTGCTATGTCCCCTGAGGACCTGGATCCGGATTATGTCCCCAGATATTGCAGACGAGATCTATCCCGAGGTTTACGGGACCAGAGCATTAGCTTTAGCAGAAGCAGGAACAGGTGCCTACATTGGAGCAAAACCAGGATCAGAGGACAAGATCGTACCAGAGGACTTCTCCTGAGTAGTGGCTTCATATACTCATTTATTTATGTTTCTATTTACTTTATTTCCAGTCTATTGCATTGATGTATCAGACTTGTTCTCGGATTGTTCTCCGAGACACTTTTATTGAGATATGTTAGATTATATTCATTTACCTTTATTCTGGCATTTGATCTGTGATTATCTGTTGTGGATGAGATTAGATAGACTGTGACTTGTATCATTGGACCTGCTTATTATTGTACTACAGCTTAAGTATGCCCCGATGGATCCATTAAATTGGGTTTGTCCATCGGTGTGTGCTGCTGGCCATTGCCACGTGTCTAGTCCTTCGATATTTTGGGACTGGGGCGTGACAGCCTAGTTGTCTTGCTAGTGCATGATATCCACAATGGCCATCCTTAGGAACATCAACAATAGACCAAATGAAATCCCGTATCTCAGGTAGAAAATTTTGAATGTATAGACTATATGAATCAGAAAAGTTATATAAACCCTCCGCCGTGACAGCATCGTTCATTTTCGGTTTCTTCCCCCTTCGAATAGTAAGCTTACTCTTTTTCTGCGGATATACCACACTTTCGATTACGAACTTTGCCTCCAAATTGCATTCAATATGTTCAAACAAGGATGGATCTCTTTTAGTTGACTCATTCTCCTTCTTTTTTGCTCTACTCATTCTTGAGTGTGGTCTTCCCTTAGGAGTTCGAACAACAGATGGCTCTTGCAATCGAGTTATTGCCGGGACTGTAATTTCTTGGATTTTAACCTCAATTGATCTTCTCTCCGGTTCTGATGCGACACACCACCTTGTGTGCAGGAGTTTCACTTATGGCAAAGAAAAGAAATCATCTTGAACTTCCACCGTCGGCATTATCGACAACTGTCTCCAACGTTGATCAACAACATCTATTGGAATAGGTATAGATTCACGACGATATTCATTAATCTCATGTGCACAAGGAAGTCCGAGTGAATGTCGATATGAACAACCGCAAACCTCGGGATCATAACCAACCGACTTCGACCTACCAATCTTCTCAAACAATAAGCCCAAGGCCTTGTGAGATACTATATGGATTAAACCATCCAAGAGGTGTTCATGCTTGTATCATACTTTGCAATATTGAGGCTCATCTCAAATGATGCTACAATCTCGTTCACCGTGGAAATAATCATCAAATGAATCGATTGCCAAACGGAGACAAAATTACCGACCGATGACCGTAGATATCTTTTTAAACTTGAGTGTGATCCTTCGACCCGGTTCGTAGTGATTGTGCCATAATGCTTCACCATGTTCGTCCATGCTAAGACGAATTGCTCTTTATGTGGTTCTAGCCAAGTATCTTTCATATAAGATATGCATGTCGGGTTACTCGTCTTCCACTTTTGTTGCAACATGTACCATGTCGTGTCGTAGCTGTCTGTAGTACTTGCTCGCCATACAAGACTCCAATCACTGTAGAATTCTTCGAAGCAAAGCATGTCGATTTTACCGTCCACATTTTCAAATTTTCTCTTGCATCGAGCTTGGATATTTTGATTTATATGCCAAGTGCATAGTAGTCTATGCGCATGAGGAAATACAATATTTATAGCATTTATTAGCGCATATTCTCTGTCGGTAACAAAAATAGAGGGCTCTTTGTATCCTGTGTAAAGGGATTTTAGTTTCCTCAATGCCCATGTGTAATCCTCTAATGTCTCACTCTTCATAAAATAAAAAGCGACTGTAAATGTTTTTCCCGTAGACGTAAACCCAACAACGTGAAAAAGAGGCATATTGAACTTGTTGGTCTTATATGTACAATCAAGGACCAACACGTCTGCGAAGGACCGAGCCAAGTGTGTGCAATCAGGATGAGCCCAAAACAACGAAAGAAGTTCATCAGTTTGTGGATGTCTTCTATGGTACTCCACGTAGTGATGCTCCCCAAGCAACTTCAATACTTGATGCATCGTCATTCTTCTTTTCATACTATTACATTTCGCTCTGGCCAAACTATTACAGATCGTCCTCATAGTAGACTTGTTCCCATCTTCTTTTTGTCGCACGGCAGAATAAATTTGTTTCGGTGCAACTCCGGAAAGGAACAATTCTTCAACCAACTTTCTCTCATCCTCCTTCAACCGTGCCACGTAGGCATGACCCGTAAGTGTCCCTGGAATAGGATGATTGTGTCTTCCATTCTTAACTTCGATTATCCACTTCACATCTTCTACTTTTACAATCAACACCTTAAATGGACAACCACATTTTCTCGTCCCAACGTTTTTCTTAGGGATTTTTTTTTCAACAACACCCTTTTTTTTATGATGCTCCCTGAACACACCTCCTCTTTCGCAGCCCAGCTCTACATATTTTTGGCCCGACCGAGATATGATGGATCTTGCAATGACAATTACTATGTTATGTCGTCTTCCAACTTCTCTGCACCAATCTAATGTTTCTTCCTGGGTTGCAAATTGAATATCCGTTGAGAATATATCATCCACATCAACCCCAATAGCAGGATGTACCACAACATCTGTACAAATTTGGTCCATAACCAATATAAAATAATATCAAAATTAATAACTTCATATAATTGGCAGTTCAAATAATTTAGTCTTTAAGATTCAGGACTGTCACTATTTTGACAGTCCTCTTAGTATATAGGACTGTCTAAGTTATGACAATCCTACTTTTATATAGGACTGTCGAAATTCTGACAGTCCTGTATTTATATAGGACTGTCGAATTATTGACAGTCCTATATATATATATAGGACTGTCTAATTTTATACAGTCCTTATACGATGACTGTCGAAATAGGGTTATCGTTTTACGTACCGTACGTGCTTCGGAACAACCGACATGTTATTCGGAACGTCGGGAGTGCATATTTAATGGATTGCATGATCTGACTTCATCATCGAAGATATTTTCATGCATTGTTCCTACAATAGTCAAATAAAACTAAATTTTTTTGTGACAATCGCAAAACTTATCGATCGTATGTTGTCGAAGACATACCGGAAGAATATTCGTTGGACAATCACCAAAGCAAAATTCTCTTCCACTTGGGACCACAACTTTCAATTTCCAAATTTAGGTTTTGACTTGGAGAATGAGAGTTTCTTCAAGTGAGGGTAAAAAGCCTAAAATATAATTTTTTTTTCCACTTATATAGCTTGGTGTGGGCTAGCCCTAAGTAACTTTAAAAGTGGCAAACTTGTAATTTTGTGTAAAATTACAATGGGCTAGCCCCAAGTAAAATGTGTAGTGCCCTTAAAAAATCCTGACAACTTTTTCTTAGACAAATTCTGAAAACACTCCAATAGTTGCTTAGGATAATTCAATTTTTTTTTCAGTTTTTTTACAAATTTACTATCTAATTTCTTTACTTGGGGGCAGTCCAAATCCTCATATAAAGGTCAATGACTTCTATTTTTTAGCCCAATTTTTTTTTTCGTCAATATTGTGACAGTCCTAAATAATTATGACTGTAAAAAAAATTTGACAGTGCTTCCAATTGGAAGAATTGTCAACATTGTGACAATCCTTTCAATTGGAAGTACTGTCAACTTTGTGACAATCCTAGATAATAAGGACTATAAAAAAATTTGACAGTAATTCATATTGGAAGGACTGTTAATTTTGTTTACAGTCCTAACAAGCAGGAAAAAAAACAGAAGAAGAAGCAACAACAGCATCAGGGGCAGGGTGCGGGAACGGACGGCGGCGAGCGGAGGCGGCGCCGGGCGGAGGTGCGGGGCGGACGCGGGACTGACACGCGCGGGATGCGGGGGCTGCGTGGGTCCACCTCCTCTCCTCCCTCCTCCGCTCCTCTATTTACGACCACCCCGTCCGCCGCATCTTCTATTCCTGCTCCACCTCCCTCGAGCGCGTCCTCTCCCTCGTCCTCCGTTGCAAGCACCGCTTTTCCCTCCTCCGCCGCATCGCCCCCTTCACCACCACCCCCTCCGCCGACTTCAAGCGCCTCTCCTCCCTCCTCGACGTCTCTCTCGCCGACCTCCGCTAGCTCCTCTTCCTCCACTCCTCCCCCGACCCCGTCCTCTCCCTCACCTCCCATCGCCTCCAACGACCTCATCCTCTCATGGGTTTGGTCCTTCCTCGCCACCCTCTCCAACCCCTCCTCCTCCTCCTCCCCCTCCCCCTCCGCCACCGTCGAAGCCGCCAACTCCCTCGCCAGCCTCCGCCTCCATCCAACTCCCATTGGGTGGGGTTGGGGTTAGGGTTGGGCTGGCATGAGTAAAATTTGGGCTGTCCTAAAGTAATGGGTTGTTCTAAGTAAGTTTTGGAGTGCCTATAGAATTTGTCTTTTTTTAACACACAAAAAATATGTACTTAATAATAAGTTAAATTAAGCATTCAAAACTTAAATTCATAATCAAAATGCGCAAATCAAATATCAATTTTTACAAACTAAAGGTTTAATTTTTCAAATAACAAAGCATTATTACACTAACTTAGGTTTTAGGTTTAATTTCTCAAATTTTGGGTTTTTAGGAACTAAAGGCTTAATTTTTTGTTGGCTTTTAGGATTGTGATAAAAAATAGACATTAGTGGTCTAGTGTAAGTATATAGTGTAAGAAAAAAATCTTCAACTGGGTGTAGTCCCACCTTAGATCACTAATAGCTCTGTCCTCTTGGCTCCATCCATTCGTCTAGTTATATCGCGTGACCAACTTCCATTAGTGATGGCATAGTAACAAACTTTGCGACTGATTTTTCCAAAATAAAATAGTGGAGGTGGAGAAGGGAAATTAAGAATAAAAAATACTTTATTTGATTTGGAATTGATATTGTTTCTAAAAGAAGAAAAAATATTGGGACGTTTGGTACAAAAAAAATTTTTATTCCTGCAAAAAAAATTTGATGGAAAAATTTATTCTCACATTTTGGATTATGTTATAAAAATTATTTTAAAAATTTATGAATATTCGGATAAACAATTTGTCTACAAAACATCAGAATCCTCTATCTTAAGAATAGGTGATTTTGTTTTTTCCCGGATATATTTTTTGTTGTTGTTTTGTTTTTTTCCTCATTTTTTGTAAATTTTCTTTCTTTCTTTCTTGTTTTCCTTTCTCTTAAGAAATCCTTTTTTGGTATTTTTATATTTTCTGATTTTTAAGAATTTTTTTTTTTAAATATAATGTTTGTTTTCTTTTCTTTTAAGTTTGTAAGAGTGACTTTTGTGACTGATTTTTTTTTGGTATTTTTTCAACTTTTCAACTTTTTTTTTTTGCTTTTTCCTGTTCTTTTTTTTTTGTCTTCTTTTTTATCTTTTTCATTTTTTTTAGTGTTTTTTTTTTAGTTTTCAATTTTTTTAAGAAATTTTTTTTTGTTTTTTCATTTTTTTTTTGTCTTCCTTTTTTTTGGGGGTATATTTATTCACCAAATATGAGAATAAACTTTTTTATATAATTTAATTAAAAAATAATTATTGATTATAGTATTCCACGTACGAAACGTTCTCTAAAAATAGTTTTTTATAGTAGTTGAAAAATTGAATTGGTTTTTCAAAAAAAAAAATATTGAACATGCACAAAATCTCGAACGTTACGTCGGACATTTTTAAAAAATTGTGGTTGAAAAATTGAATTCCTTTTTCAAAAAAAATTTGATATATCTATTATTGTCAAATAGCTTTGTACTCATTTCTCAAAAATAAACATAAACATTATCCAATAAGGAATATCAACTCAAATCTAACGTTTGGAAGATAAGATTTGAGTGTCCTATACATTGAATACAAGATATTCCTAGCGGTGAGACCAAAGAATTTTTTCTTTTACGAACACACGCACGTATAAATTAATTATAAATACTATTGTTTATAGTAATTGAACTCAGATAACCAAAAAAATCGTCTTCTATCTTAACCAGTTGAGCTAAAGTTATTTAGTTTTAAGTAAACCATATTAGTTAACTAAATAATTAATAGAGTATTTATAAATGGCTTAGAATGCTCAATTTTGAATCGTTTTTAAACCACCTTATTTTAGTAGATATGTTGTTTGCTTAAAGGAGTTTGAAGTGATGAAATGTTAGACAAGCCTACTTTTCAGCCTAACCATGGGACCCAATTGATAGATTTCCACCAAATTGTATGCATGTTTTCAACTAAGTAGTTGTTTGATTTGACAAAGTACGAAAAAGAAAAAAGAAGAAGAAAATCAATATTTTACTTACGTGTTACGATGAAGTGGAATGAAGAAAAATCGATCATTTTGATGTTTTAAATAAGTGGCGGTTAGAAGTGAGAAATCCTAAGATTTGGTATTTGATTGGTTGTTGAAGTGAATGAAAATGTGTTACTTTATGTTGAAATGACATAAATAGTAAAAAAAAAAAAAAAAAAGTAGAGAGAAAGTGATCTTCCAACCAAACGCGCAAAGTGAAAATGAAGATTTTCCACTTTCATACTCTACTTTTGAGGGGAAAAAAATTCCGATGTTAAAACGCTGATTTCGTGACAGACAAAATTTAATGTTCGTGCCAAATCACAGTAAACTTTGTCTGCAAATTATATAACCAAATAAGTAAAGTGATCTAAAATCCGAATTTTGATCACTCCCGTGATTCAAATCTGCTAATCAAACAACCCCTAAATACCTTGGAGATCCATTTTCCAAGGTCAAGGCAAAGGCTGATTATTTTTAAGATTTAATCATCACCCTATGGAAAACTAAAATTGTTTCTCTTTTACTAAAATTTCATAATATTATCATTTTAGAAAGGGTTCTTAAATTCATAGAGATCATAAATTTTTATTTTAGAATTTCCAAACTACATTCTAATTGAGACTAAACTGACATGTTCTGGTCGAAATCGGGAGGATTGAGTACTTTTATAAAATTAGTGTCGACCAAATTAATTGATTGTAGTTATTACTGCCTTGTCAAATTAGTCAATGGATTACTAAGTTGTCCTTGATATTTTCAATTTTATTATTGTTATTCAAATGGTATCAAACGGATCAAACAAATGAGATAAGACGAATAAAAATATAGGATAAAGAAACAAAAATTGGGGGTCTAAAAAATACTAGATAAATAAAAAATTTAATATGAAATTGTGTATTGAAAATGACATTGAGAATCAAATAACCGGTTCATAAAAATATTTCTAGATTCTTCAATTCCTTGCGGTCTAGAACAATCATATACAAGAAAAACAAATGATTAGTATTCTAAATATATATACAGAAAATTTACTGTAGCGAAATAAATTTATATTAAATTCATGTAAACGAAAGAAGTTTGGAAAATTTTTAAAAAAAAGTCAGAGTCCGCCAACAGTGTTGGCGGAAAACACAACTGCCGTACACGTACGCATAAAAAAAATTAAAAAAAAAATTAATGTGGGACCCACGGTCAATTTCAGCCAACTCAGTTGGCGAAAATTGCCCGTGGGGCCCACGGTTTATATTTTTTGGTTTTGTTTGGTTTGGTTTGTTTACTTAGTTTGGTTTAATTGGTTTTTTTGGTTGGTTTATTTTAATTAGTTATATTTTTGTTTTATTTATTTAGTTTAGTTTTGTTTTGTTTTGTAATTAGATTTAAGTAAATTTATTTTAACGAAATAAAATTAAAATAAATTAATTGGAAAGAAATATTTAGAAATATTTTTTTCGTAAATTTGTTTCCAAAGCATCAAAATTTGTATAAATTCCATCTAAAGCATAAAAGTTTAAAAAATTATGAAAAAAATATCAATATCAATTGGACGTTTATATTTATAAATATTATATTTTTATCGTAAATTTTTTCGTCGTTAACAAACGTTAAAAAAATAATAATAATAAAAATCTGCCGTAAGACTATTACGTCTGCCGTCGAGCACACTTCGAGCGGCCATAACTACTTATTTTGAAATCGTTTTTCGTTAAATAATAAGTCGATTTGTATGTTTTCGACGAGAGTAACACAAATCATGTAGAAAAAAAAATTATCCGAAATAAGACGAATATGTTACAGGCAAAAATATAAATTTTAAAATTTTAAAGTATCATAACTTTTGACTGGGAGATCGAAACAAGGTCCAGTTTGTGCCAAAATGATCGTATGGAAAAGTATTATAGGATAAACCATTTCACTGTTTGACGGACTTTAAAAAAATTTAGAATCGCAAAAAAAAGATGTTTCGACCTCCAAATTTGACTTTCGGTAATTTTATTTTTGAATATTTAAAATTTACTGTAGTGAAATAAATTTATATTGGATGTGGGGGGCCCACGGATTTAAAACGATGTTTCGATCTCCAAAAAAAATTTAGGAACATTTAAATTAATTATTTTATGCCTATTATGAAAAAAACTAATAAAACAAAATAAATAATCAAACCAAACCAACTAAGCCAACCAAAACAGACCAACCCAAACCACCCAAAAGAATCCGTGGGCCCCCCAACCAAATTCAGCCAACATAGTTGCCGAATTTTGGGTGTGGGGCCCACTGGTTCTTTTGGGTGGTTTGGGTTGGTCTGTTTTGGTTGGTTTTTTTTGGTTGGTTTGTTTTGGTTGGTTTTGTTTGATTATTTGGTTTTTTTTGGATATAGTTTTTTTATTTAGTTTTTTTAGCCAACAATTTCAGCCAACATTTTTTATTTTGTTTTGTTTTGTTTTGATTTTTTTTATTTTGTTTTGTTTTGAATTATGGTTTGCTTTGGTTTTTTTTATTTATGGATTGATGTTGGTTCAGGAGTTGGTTCACATGGAAGGGGATAATGTTCCTCGATTTGGTTTAACGAGGAAGAGACAATAATACTGAGAGACAAGAGTTGACAGGAAAAAAAGAAGAAGAGACGTGAGTGAGAAAAAAAGAAGAAGAGACGTGAGTGAGAAAAAAAGAAGAAGAGACGTGAGAGTATAAAAAAAAAAGAGGCATGTCTCGTGGGGGAGGAGAGAGAGGAGTACAACAGAGAAGAAGTTGGTGCGAGGTGGGAGCTATAAGAAGAGAAGGAGGAAGAAGAACAGAATGCAAGGAGGAAGAAGAAGAGAGTGCACTACGATCATTTACATCATTCCTTGTGAGCACGTAGCAGCAATTTGAGCAGCCTTAATTTTTTTCTCATTTGTAAGTGGACACAGCAGTCTTTGTGAGCACAACAATCCTTATTGTTGAAGGTATTTATTCTATTCTTCTTCATTTATACTCTTATTTGTATATGCAATAATTTGATGTTAGTTTTTATTTTTTAAATGCTAGGATATTAGTATTTATTTAGTAAATTTAAGTTACGTAATGTGCAAAATTACGGGTAGCCAAAATTTGTGTTTTGACAACCATAATTGTACAGATGGATAGCCAAAACGAGGACGTATTCCTGGAGGCCCTACTACGGATTTAATAATCCAGCAACGTGCGAAACATATATCTACTTTAGTATTTTATGGGAAGGTACAATAAAATATAATTGTGTAAATAAATATGAATGATATTTTGTACATGTCTACTAATAACATCGTCTATATTTATCATATATAGCAATACGATTATACTAATAATGAACGGTGCCGGGAGCATGCCTTGTGGCGTCACGATAACAGACTTGGGTATTGGAGGTTGATCGACCACCAGGTGGCACTGTTGAAAATATTTGGCTTTTATTATGTTGACAAGATATATTTTATGCAACACGATAGAGACTTAATCTTCAGTTTAGTTGAGCGTTGGTGGCCCGGACGAAATACCTTTGAGCTACCATTCGGAGAGATGAGTATTATTCTAGCAGATGTGGCAAATATTTTAGGTTTACCTATTACGGGTGAACCTATAATATTTGATAAATCAATTTCCGCCGACACTATGATTACAAAGTACCTAGGTGTGGAGGCGCCGCGTAATAAACGTAGTAAAAATCTTGTGATGTTTACGTGGCTCCGTCATAACTTTTTGCACCTAGATCGTATTGGTGATCAAGTTATCTCAGTTGATGAGGATCAGGTAAGTATGCTTTTTTTTGCAACTTATGTTATTATTTACGTAGTATATTTTTAATTAAATTTAACGCATATAATGTTTTTATCATTTGTTCAGGTTATTGCTTGCACCAGAGCCTACTTGCTAGGTTTATTAAGCGGAATGTTGTTTCCAGACTCATCCGATTTTGTTGATTTACGTTTTTTACCTTTTTTGGTAGACCTGACCGCACCTACGCGCCACGCTTGGGGAGCGTCAGTGTTGGCATATTTTGTCATGACCCGTACCCAGATAAATCAGGCACCGGTTCGTGAGTACGTCCAGCCTACGCCGCAGTGTCGGCGGTAGTACGCTGTCTAGATCATATTCACAGGTAATTTAAAATCTAGCTCATTCACAACAAATAAATAGGCAAGGATAATAACAGAAAATAGGAATGTTAAGATTTCATAAGACAAATTTTGTGACATCCAAATCCACAGTTTAATACAGAACCAGAAGATAAATCGGGGACAAACCCGAGTACTATGCTAAAATTAAATACTAGCTAACTGGCTAACTACTCCTCAAAAGTAGTCTCCTGAGTAGGAACAGGCTCCTCAACCGTATCATCTGCTACGTCATATGGGCCATAAAAGGTAGGGGCATAGTCCTCATCATCGCCTAATATGTCAACGGATCCAGTCAGGAAAGGAGCAAAATACCAATACACAACAAAGCTTAAGCTAAATAATTATGATAAGTAGTAAAAAACTGACTAAGTATCACGATAAAAATTATACATGATAAGTAGTAAAATTAACTAAGTGTTAAGTGCTATAAATCAGGGATATAAGTAAAACAGGAATATAATGAGACAAGAAAATGGAACTGCAACAAGACAAAGAAACTATGTGTGTGAAATTGTGTATTTAGAATACAAAGTTGGCATGTAGGGGGTTATAAGGCTAATAAGGCACGTCATAGACGGCTAGCAGTCAGGAACAATCGAGTATAAGGCTGATGGTACAGTCGCGTACTCAACAGTTAGCAGTCATGACATGGTGGAAAGGGTAGACCACATGCCTCCTAGTATTCTCCCTCCCGACACGAAAATCGAGATATGAAATCCAAATTCTAACACTAAGTGTAAACATCCAATGGTATTAGTAGAGCAATGAACTAATTATCATAATATAAAGAATAAACTTAAGTGCAGGTACTTGCCTTGAAATAATTTGGAGTTGACGTAACGGTCACGATCGTGCCGGTACGAAATGTAGCCCCAAAACTAATATTCGAATAGAATTCCAATTGCCAAAATAATAGCGCCAGAGATTCCATGGTCGACCAAAATAGTCCAAGATAGATAAATAATCCAATTTGAGATTCGCCGAAGATCGAGATATTTCAGAAATATGGTTCGCACGTGGATCCACAAAAGACAGAAAATAATCCAATTAGACAATTTCAAATTATAAATATTTTCTGACTATGTCGTTACTGCTAATTGGATTCGTTGTTTGAGAATCAGGGTTAAAAGTCAAATTAATACTATAAATTTTGTTTTTAATAGTTTAACAACTATTAGCCTCTTTTATTATAACTACCTTGATTAAAAACTGATGGAGGGTGCCGGTATTGGAGGGTGCAGCTGCGCGGTCAGCCTCGTCGGGGCGCTGACAGTGGGACAACTGAGCACCGGAGGAGTTGTTCGAGGCGCCGAGTACAACTCGAGATGGCGTACGTGGTCTCGGCAGTTGCCGAGCAGTAAACAAAGCACGCGGAGAAGGGTTCGCCCGGTCGGGGTTGACTTCGGCCGTGGGAGTGGTCCCGTCGCCGGTGGAGAAAGAGGAGGAAGGAGAGAAAAGGGGATCGGGGTCGGCGGCGGCTGGGCGGGCTCGCGGCGAGGCACGGCGGCGCTGGCGAGGTGGCACGGCCGGCGGCGCAGGCGGCGCAGCGGGGAGGGGTGCTAGGGTTCCGGTGGGGACGGCCGGAGTTAGGGCTAGGGCAGGGGAGATGAGGGAGGAGGTGAAGGAGTGAGGGTTTATAAAGGGGAGAGCCGCGGGAGGGCTGGCCGGAAATGGCGGAGGCGAGGGGGGTCGTGGCGCGAGGGCCGCGGACGGGCTGACGCGGGCTCCGGCGACGTGGCCGGAGCCGCCGCCGGAAATCGCGGAGGGGGACGCGGGCCAGACGTGGGGGTGGAGATGGGTTCGTGCGGGTCGGGCGGCTGGGTCCGGGTTTGGCCGACCCGACCCGCTAGCCTCGGGTGGGCTGGGTTCTGGCTGGGCCCGATTGGGCTGGGCCGAGTTGGGTTTGACTTAGGATTATTAAATAAATAAATAAATAAATAAATAAATAAATAATAATAGTTTTTAGGTGTTATAAAAATAGGTCCGGGGCCCAATAAATTCCAGAAAAATTACCATAAGTCCAGTTTTTCATTTTACACCATAAAATATATTTCCATAATATTTTAACACCAATTAACAGCATTTAAAAAAAATCTTTAACTCATTATACCTTGGTTCGTCTTCCAGAAAAATACCGTAAAATTGGGAAAAATTATATTAAAATTATTCTGAAAAATCAGGGTGTTTACAATCTACCCAACTTATAAAATTTCGTCCTCGAAATTTAAAAAATAACCATGGCACGAAAAGAAAGATCGAGAGTTAAAATATACCTCAAGGTTAAAAAAGATAGGGGTAGCGCTCCTTAATCTCGTCTTCTCGCTCCCAGGTGGATTCGCCGGGAGAATGATGCCTCCAAGCTATACGAACAAGGGGAATAACTTGATTCCTTAGAACTTTCTTCGTTCGGTCCAGTATCCCCACATGTTGCTCTTGGTAAGTCAAGCTTGGGCCCACTTCGAGCTCTGAATGATCCAAAATATGACTTGGATCTGACACGTATTTTCTCAGTTGCGACACGTGGAATACGTTATGGACCCCATCTAGAGAGGGTGGCAATGCCAGACGGTATGCCACTTCTCCGATTCTCTCATGTATGCCAAACGGTCCAATAAATCTTGGGCTGAGTTTTCCGCTCCTTCCGAACCTAATGGTGCCACGTGTCGGAGAAATCTTCAAGAATACTAATTCTCCAACCTTTAATAAAATCATAATCAAGTCTTAGTTCCATAATCATAATGTTAAATTAACTTGAATTTCATAAATTGATTACCTCAAATTCCAATGGTCTTCGATGGCTATTTGCCCAATGCCGTTGCCTGTCTTGAGCCACACGAAGTCTTTCCCTTATTTGTTTCACCTTCTCGGTTGAATCGACCACCATCTCTGGTCCCAGTAAAGCTCTTTCTCCTACATCGTCCCATGATAGTGGGGTACGACATCTTCGTCCATATAAAGCCTCAAATGGAGTCATTTCAATACTTGCTTGGTAACTGTTATTATAAGAGAACTCCACAAGATGTAGATAATCTTCCCACGATCCTCCAAAATCCAGAACACATGTACGGAGCATATCTTCAAGCGTCTGAATTGTACGTTCAGATTGTCCATCGGTTTGGGGATGATAAGCTATGCTGAATTTGAGTTGAGTCCCTAAGCTAGCTTGTAAGCTCCTCCAGAAGTGAGAGGTAAATCTTGAATCTCGGTCGGAGACAATACTTACTGGAACTCCATACAATTTAACAATCTGTCGAATATATAAATCTGCCAACTTTTCCGTAGGTAGCCCTACTTTGAAGGGTAGAAAATGTGCAGACTTGGTCAGCCTATCCACTATCACCCAAATTGCATCCTTCCCACTAGGTGTCCTTGGAAGCCCAGAAACAAAATCCATAGTAGTATGTTCCCACTTCCACTCCGGAATGGGTAGTGGTTGAAGCAATCCCCCAGGTCTTTGTCTTTCAGCCTTGACTTGTTGGCACACTAAGCAACGAGATACGAACTTGGCTACTTCTCTTTTCATGCCATACCACCAAACATGCATCCTTAGGTCTTTGTACATTTTGTTGGCTCCTGGATGTATAGAGTATTGTGATCTGTGTGCCTCTTGCATAATTTCTTCTCTTATCTCTCCTTGAGGTACACATAATCTATCTCCATGTCTTAGTGATCCATCTTCATGAATTTTGAATTCCTCCAATAATCCAGCTTGCACTTGGCCTCGAATGCTTCGTAGGCCTTCGTCTTGAAACTGAGTCTCCTTAATCTTATCCATTAAGGTAGATTGGATCTTCAAATTCATCATTTGACCTTCTATTCCTGGAATAATTACCTCAATTCCCAAACTTTCCAAGTTCTCAAGCAAGTGTCGGTCCATCGTCAAGTACATTGCCATAGGATATCTGCTTAGAGCATCAGCAACTACGTTGGCCTTCCCCGGATGATATTGAAGGGTGATATCAAAATCCTTCATTAACTCCAGCCACCTTCTTTGCCTCATGTTCAGCTCTTTTTGAGTAAAGATATATTTTAAACTTTTGTGATCTGTAAAGATTTCTACCCTTTCTCCATAAAGATAGTGCTTCCATAGCTTAAGAGCAAAGATAACAACTGCTAATTCTAAGTCATGAGTTGGATAGTTCTTTTCATGAGGTCGAAGCTGTCTAGAAGCATATGCTATTACTTTTTTGTTCTGCTCCAACACACAACCTAGACCTTTTCCAGAAGCATCACTGTATATAGCGAATCCTCCGGTTCCAGATGGTAAGATCATAATAGGGGCAGTAGTCAGCCTTTTTTTTAATTCTTCAAAAGCATGTTGACATTCATCAGTCCATATAAATTCTTCATTCTTCCTTGTTAATTTCGTCATTAGTTCAGCAATTCTAGCAAAGTCCTTCACAAACTTTCGATAATAGCCAGCTAGTCCCAGGAAACTTCTAATTTCTGCTACGGAGTCTGGAGTGGGCCATGATTCTACTGCTGCTACCTTCTTAGGATCTACTGCTATGCCATCTCCAGTTACAACATGTCCCAAAAATTCTACTTTGTCTAGGAAGAATGTACATTTAGATAGTTTTCCATAAAGTTTTTCCTTCCTTAATGTCTCCAATACTAGCCTCAAGTGTTCTTCATGTTCTTCTGGAGTCTTGGAATAAATCAAAATATCATCAATGAAAACCACTACAAATTTGTCTAAATATTGTTGGAAGACTCTGTTCATTAAATTCATAAATACTGCTGGAGCATTAGTTAACCCGAACGGCATCACTAAGAATTCGTAGTGTCCGTTCCGGGTATTGAAAGCAGTTTTAGGGATGTCTTCCTTCCTCACCCTTACTTGATGGTAACCAGACCTCAAGTCAATCTTCGAAAATACTCGAGCTCCACTTAATTGATCAAATAAATCATCTATCCTTGGTAGGGGATATTTATTTTTGATTGTTAAAGCATTCAAAGCCCTATAATCAATACACATTCGAGATGTTCCATCCTTCTTTGGCACAAATAATACTGGAGCTCTCCAGGGTGAAACACTAGACCTAATGAAGCATTTGTCTTCTAACTCTTTTATCTGCTCATTTAGTTCTACTATCTCTTTCTTGTTGATTCTATATGGATTTTGAGATACTGGCGCTGCTCCTGGCACTAAGTCAATAGAGAATTCAACTTCTCGGTCTGGGGGTAATCCTGGGAGATCCTCAGGGAAGACATCAAGATATTCAGAAATGATAGGTAGTGGCAATTCTTCTGGTACTAGGGTCCCACAAATTTGGTTACTACCCCATTCTCTAGAACCTGTAGTGAATTCAAATTCTGGCTTGTCAGGGGGCCTAAAGATTACACTACCCCTGTTACAATCTATAGTGGCATGATGCTGACTCAACCAATCCATACCCAGAATAGTGTCAAAACTGGGAATTGGCATTACGAGTAGCCTAGCATATAATTCTCTCCCACATAGTGTAATAGGACAATTGTTACATGCATCACTAACCGGGATAATTCCTCCACCGGTAATGATCTTATAACAATTCCTAAGAGGTTCTGTGACTAAACTATGCTTCATAAGAAAATCTACGGACATGAATGAATGTGACGCTCCAGAATCAAATAAAGTAATGGCTGGTACTGAATTTATAAGTACAGAATCTGTTATCACATCTGCTGTGGCTTCAGCTTTCTCTAGAGTCATTGTAAAAGCACGGCCTTGTTGAGGTGCACCCCTCTGTTGCTGATGTTGGTGCTGAGCAAAGCGTTGTTGTTGAGTTGGGAGTGGGGGTCCTCTCTGCTGCGTTGCTGGGGGCCTGGCCTGAACTGGAACTTTTTGTGCAGCTGTGCGTCCCTGAGCAGCAGGACAGTCCTTCATTTGATGTGTTGCTGATCCACAATATAGACAAACACCTAGCCTCTTTCTACAAAATTGCCAAGTGTGACCTTGTTTTTGACAATAGCCACAAGTGGGAGCTTGTTGGTTCTGTCCTTGAGTTTGGTGTTGGGTTGTTGTAGCTCGAGGGAGAGGACGTTGGGTTAGTTACGGGGCCCTCTGCTGTAGTTGTGGTTGGAATGGGCGCTTGTGGGGTCCCATACTTCCAGCATCTCTTTCCCGCTTTAGTCTAGGTCCCATGTCTCTTTCAACACCTTGTGCCACGCTCAAGATTTCTTCGTATGTACGAGCTCGGCTAGTGGTGACAGCAAGGCGAATATCAGGAGATAACCCCTTCTTAAATCTACGGGCTCTATCTTCAGGGGTACGAACCATATATTCTGCAAAGTGGCTCAGTCTGCTAAATTCAGCAGTGTACTCGTCAACAGAAAGATTACCTTGTTCCAGCCTCTCGAATTGACTTTCGAGAGCTTCTCGAGCCACTTCGGGATAGAACTTCTTCTTGAACAGCCTCTTGAAATCCTCCCAAGTGAGCTCAGGAGCAGATAACTGAGGTTCATCTCTAAACCAAGTCCGAGCTATGTCGAATAGTTGCAGGCTTGCAGATTCCACCTTAAGATCATCAGGGACCCGAGCAGTTTTCAGGAGTCGCTCCACATTCTCTATCCATTCATCGGCATAGAGAATACCTTCAGTCCCATAGAATTCCATGGGTCCAAGGTTCTTGAAGTCCTTGGCATTTCCTGGCCTCTTTTGCGGTGCCTCCTGGGGTCGAAGAGCATCTGAAAGGCTAGTTCGTAGCAGGGCAGTCTGTTCCCTCTGGGATTCTATAAGTCCCTGGAATACTCCGAGTAGCTGCGCTCCATCCATAGTAACTATCGGAGTAGTTGGAGGCGGAGGGAGCGCAAGGGTTTCAGGCACAGTCTGTTCGACGGGTTCGGATGTGCCTCCTACGGTATTCCTTGTATGAACCATTCTGAAAGGTTAAGGGATAGTAGGTTTAGAATAAATTACTTGGAAATCAAGGATGATAGAAAAATTTACGAGGAATGATGTCAAAATTTGAAATAAAAGAGCATATTCTGTGAATGAGCTTTTCCTAAAATCCTCAATCTTATTTCATACTCTGTCCTAGGATACTACACTATTTAAGGATTTTAGACCTGCATGGGCCACCATAAAAACGTGTCACGACCCGCACCCAGATAAATCAGGCACCGGTTCGTGAGTACGTCCAGCCTACGCCGCAGTGTCGGCGGTAGTACGCTGTCTAGATCATATTCACAGGTAATTTAAAATCTAGCTCATTCACAACAAATAAATAGGCAAGGATAATAACAGGAAATAGGAATGTTAAGATTTCATAAGACAAATTTTGTGACATCCAAATCCACAGTTTAATACAGAACCAGAAGATAAATCGGGGACAAACCCGAGTACTATGCTGAAATTAAAATACTAGCTAACTGGCTAACTACTCCTCAAAAGTAGTCTCCTGAGTAGGAACAGGCTCCTCAACCGTATCATCTGCTACGTCATATGGGCCATAAAAGGTAGGGGCATAGTCCTCATCATCGCCTAATATGTCAACGGATCCAGTCAGAAAAGGAGCAAAATACCAATACACAACAAAGCTTAAGCTAAATAATTATGATAAGTAGTAAAAAACTGACTAAGTATCACGATAAAAATTATACATGATAAGTAGTAAAATTAACTAAGTGTTAAGTACTATAAATCAGGGATGTAAGTAAAACAGGAATATAATGAGACAAGAAAATGGAACTGCAACAAGACAAAGAAACTATGTGTGTGAAATTGTGTATTTAGAATACATAGTTGGCATGTAGGAGGTTATAAGGCTAATAAGGCACGTCATAGACGACTAGCAGTCAGGAACAATCGAGTATAAGGCTGATGGTACAGTCGCGTACTCAACAGCTAGCAGTCATGACATGGTGGAAAGGGTAGACCACATGCCTCCTAGTATTCTCCCTCCCGACACAAAAATCGAGATATGAAATCCAAATTCTAACACTAAGTGTAAACATCCAATGGTATTAGTAGAGCAATGAACTAATTATCATAATATAAAGAATAAACTTAAGTGCAGGTACTTGCCTTGAAATAATTTGGAGTTGACGTAACGGTTACGATCGTGCCGGTACGAAATGTAGCCCCAAAACTAATATTCGAATAGAATTCCAATTGCCAAAATAATAGCGCCAGAGATTCCATGTTCGACCAAAATAGTCCAAGATAGATAAATAATCCAATTTGAGATTCGTCGAAGATCGAGATATTTCAGAAATATGGTTCGCACGTGGATCCACAAAAGACAGAAAATAATCCAATTAGACAATTTCAAATTATAAATATTTTCTGACTAGGTCGTTACTGCTAATTGGATTCGTTGTTTGAGAATCAGGGTTAAAAGTCAAATTAATACTATAAATTTTGTTTTTAATAGTTTAACAACTATTAGCCTCTTTTATTATAACTACCTTGATTAAAAACTGATGGAGGGTGCCGGTATTGGAGGGTGCAGCTGCGCGGTCAGCCTCGTCGGGGCGCTGACAGTGGGACAACTGAGCACCGGAGGAGTTGTTCGAGGCGCCGAGTACAACTCGAGATGGCGTACGTGGTCTCGGCAGTTGCCGAGCAGTGAACAAAGCACGCGGAGAAGGGTTCGCCCGGTCGGGGTTGACTTCGGCCGTGGGAGTGGTCCCGTCGCCGGTGGAGAAAGAGGAGGAAGGAGAGAAAAGGGGATCGGGGTCGGCGGCGGCTGGGCGGGCTCGCGGCGAGGCACGGCGGCGCTGGCGAGGTGGCACGGCCGGCGGGCAGGCGGCGCAGCGGGGAGGGGTGCTAGGGTTCCGGTGGGGACGGCCGGAGTTAGGGCTAGGGCAGGGGAGATGAGGGAGGAGGTGAAGGAGTGAGGGTTTATAAAGGGGAAAGCCGCGGGAGGGCTGGCCGGAAATGGCGGAGGCGAGGGGGGTCGTGGCGCGAGGGCCGCGGACGGGCTGACGCGGGCTCCGGCGACGTGGCCGGAGCCGCCGCCGGAAATCGCGGAGGGGGACGCGGGCCAGACGTGGGGGTGGAGATGGGTTCGTGCGGGTCGGGCGGCTGGGTCCGGGTTTGGCCGACCCGACCCGCTAGCCTCGGGTGGGCTGGGTTCTGGCTGGGCCCGATTGGGCTGGGCCGAGTTAGGTTTGGCTTAGGATTATTAAATAAATAAATAAATAAATAATAAATAATAGTTTTTAGGTGTTATAAAAATAGGTCCGGGGCCCAATAAATTCCAGAAAAATTACCATAAGTCCAGTTTTTTATTTTACACCATAAAATATATTTCCATAATATTTTAACACCAATTAACATCATTTAAAAAAAAATCTTTAACTCATTATACCTTGGTTCGTCTTCCAGAAAAATACCGTAAAATTGGAAAAAATTATATTAAAATTATTCTGAAAAATCAAGGTGTTTACATATTTATATAGTTCTATGACAGATTTTGTACAATTTGAAGACATGAATGCAACGAAGGTAAATCTAAGTGGTTGTGCGACATTAATACAAGTATGAAAATATGTGCACTTATATCATATGAAAAGTTTTACTTAATTCCATTTACATTGAAAATAGATGCACTTATATCATATGGTCATATTTTCTAGGTTTGGTCCTACGACCACTTTCACATTTGTAGGCCAGTCTCCCGCATTAATACCGACGTTGGTGTCTTTCCGTCCGCTTTACGGTGGACTGCGGATGCAGCAGATCCAGTACACTGTGAACATACGGTTATCTCTTTATACCGGGTCGAATTTGATACACTGAAGTATAACGAGGTAAAATATCTGTATTATTATTTTATAAAGTCATTATAACCATTATCTTATAATTTTTTGTCATAAAATAGGTGACATACTGTCTGTACCGGCTTGAGCATAATCCTACTGAAATACAAACAGCAGCCTATGACCTTAGTGTCCATAGTTGTTTCCTGATATTCGATGGTGAAATCATGTGTCATCCAGCTGATCGCGTTATGCGACAATTTTGGGTGAAACAAAAGATTCCTGATGAGCCACCATGTTTAAATCGTAGTAAAGGGAGTGCAACTAAAAGAGCAAGCAAAATGATTCTACAATGGAATTCTAGATTGGAGACACAGCCCGTGGTACAGACGTCTCAACTAATGGACTCTATAGATGATGGTAAGTTATTTAAAAAGTTGAACAAAATCATTTTTTTAAAATTATATGAAATCAAACGCTCATATTTGTTTAAATGGTGTAACATTAGGTGATATAGCCTATAGATCTTGGTGGGGAGCTCCTCTTATCAGTAACCGATCCTACCAATATGAGGAGTTACGATTCCAACATCGGGACGTTGATAATGCTAGTTATCGTGAATGGTATCAATATGTAATGGAGAAGGTATGTATTTTATTGATAAAAAAGTTTGTCGCCATAGTTTTTTTATTATGAATTAATTGGATTCTACTTAATATTTTAGCTTTCAAATTTGAATATAGCATGTGAAAATCATCCAGTGAGAGACTCGTTAAGCACAGCAGTAAGATCATTTTTGGATGATGTGCAAGCATTTCCGACTCCACCCAACCCTCCGTTACATATTCCACCAGATTATCCTCAAGGCTTAGTTAGCCGACGACAACCACGTCCGCGTAGAAACTATCCTCATGTTTGGCATATGGATAGCCCGTCTCAACAAGATGACGAGGTCCCTCAGCAGGTTAAGCAGGACATTTTCCAACAGGCTGACCAGGGCACTTCCCAACAGGCTGACCAGGGCACTTCCCAGTAGTCTGGCCATGGCACTTCCCAGTGGGCGGGCCAAGGCACTTATCAGTGGGCGGGCGAGGGGACGTCACAGGCACGTACCCCACAGATGGACCGAGAGGCGGACGAGAGGACTTCACAGCCTGGTGGTGACTATTTGGATTATTACATGCAGATGACCACTTCTATATTTGATGCACCCCAGTTTGATACAGCTACTCAGTTATCTGTGACTCCAACAGCGCCGGTGCAGACACAAGAGACTGATGAATTTGATCCATGGGCACCATTACCAGGGGAGAGACTTGAGGATACAGTAGCAAGAAGAAATAGACTCGGTCTTAGGCCAAGGCCTCATAGGAATTATGACAGGATGGCAAGAGGCAGAGAATGAAATTCTTGTACTGCTAGGTTATATGAGAAATTTATGTATTATAAATTAAATTACATCAATGAACATAACTTTTCTAAGAAAATCTATGCCAATGCATTTATTCTCTTGGTTGGTTAGTACATCTTCTTCGATTGTGTCCTAAACCATTATAGTTGCTACATCAGAGATCTCTTGATGATTGATCCTTCGCCATAATGCGGTTCTTCTTTGGTCTTCCCGCTTTTCGTCGTACATCTGGTACTCCAATGTCGCCTATAACCAATGTACTTTGAATGTTGTAAGGGACTGGAATTGGCTCCAAGTGCGGCTCATATACGCTTTTTAATGCTTCTTTGGAAAAAATACCTGGATAAAAACTCTCGATGCTAATATTTTTAGAATTACAAGCATAACATACATGTACACATGGCAGACAAGTATGATACCATTTAAAACATGTACAATATTTTTCATCTAAGTTCACAACATATGTTCTGTTTGTTTCACGATCTAGTATTTCAAACAAATAACCAACTATACTCAATATTTGCAGCTGGTGTCTTTTTCTTGTGATACTGGCCATAGTATTTAACATCTTCGGACAATAATCAGTTGCAAGATTATCAGCTTTTTGCCAATTTTTGTCCTGAAGTGTTATGATTTTGGCTCGAATACCATCAAGTAGTGTTGTTATTGGTTTATCGCGTAAGTTTTTAACCCAGTTATTGAAGCATTCAGCAAGGTTCGACGTGTTAATATCTAATCTAGGACAAGGAGAATAAGCTGTTATCCAGTGTGATAAAACACGAGTTTCATCATTTACTCCAACAAGTCATTTGTAAACATCGATATTTTCAGCCTTAATTGTTTCAAAGCAAATATTCGCATCTGTCTCATTATAACATCTTGCAAGGTAGTCTAATTTACGTTAAAAATAAGGCAGTCTACATACTAGTTTTAAATTTTGTTTAAAATGTTGAATACAATAAAAATGAGGTGATTTCGGAAAAGTAGCACGCATGGCATTTATTAATCCTTTCTGTTTATTTGATATAAAAGAAATTGTATCACACGTATTAAAACTACCTTCAAAAGATGTTTTCAAACCGTTTAAAAACCAAGTCCAAGAATTCGTGTTTTCGCTCTCAGCAACAGCATAAGCAATTGGATATAATAGATAGTTAGGATCATGAGCACACGCAATAAATAAAATACCTTAAAATTTAGAGGAAAGAAATGTAGCATCAGTACTAATCACAGGTAAACATCCCCTTAAAAAACTATCAATGCATGCCTTGAAACAAATAAAAATTCTTTGAAACTTATTATTTTCTGTAGTCTTTATATAACATCTGCTACCTGGATTTGTCTCAATGATTGTAAAAGCATACTCTTCAAGACTACTATATGCATCAATATAACTACCATTTATTTCTGATAGAGCAATTTCTCTAGCTTTTCAAGCTTTACAATATTTAATATGTATTCAGTGTTCCCTGTAGATATCATTTATAACATGCGATGGACTATACGACTGATTATTACGAATTTTATCAATAATCTTATTCTTAACCCATATAGTTGTCGCTAATGGATGATTTTCCGTTATAAGTCCACCTAAACAAGAATGTACATTTTTTAGCGTACTAATGACGAATGTTTCGCCGTTACCAATGGCTTTAGCGTACACTCTCCAATTACAACTAGAAACGTTACATTTATATACAATTCCACTGGCATTGTTTCTAGTAGCCCTGCAACAATTTTTTTTTGCAATTGCTATATTACTAATAAAACTTCTAAATGCATGACGATTTATAAATTTTCTTCCAATGAATAAATTGTTTAAACTATCAACATTATCATCAAGTACATCATCTATATTTTCTATTAAATCATCACTATTTTCATCGTCGGTATTACCATCATCTACTCTATGTTCTTCTTCAGTAAATGAAATAACTTGGTGAGAAGAACTAGGACCACTACTAATTCTTGGTGGTGGTGGTGGTGGTGGAGTCACAAAAATATTAATATATGTTGATTGTATATTAACTTCAAGAATAAATTTCCATGCCTCCTCACTAACTAAATTTATGCAATTAGATAGATAAATATGTACCAATAAAAATTCACAGTCAATAATTTTTTTTTCAAATATTAGATTACGTAAATTATCAAACGAAATATTTTGATCAATTAAAAGAACTTCAACTAAACCTCCTTCATAAGCTAACCCATTTAGTACACCACCATGTGAGCATAGTATTATTATACTTCGATTCATGGCAACAAGAAAATGGGCTTCAAAGATTGTATATTGAACTGAGCTTTTCCTGTGTCGAAAGAAAGAAATTTCGTATGAAAAGAAATAAAAATTTTGATTGCAATGTTTGATATGCTGATATCAAACAAATACTACGTTTATATAGGTAACTTCGAACCGATCGTTAGACGAACGTTGAATATGAACGTTGAAAAAATAAGAGCCGTTGTAGAATAGTCGTTGTACATAAACCAACTACTAAACCAACCCATAGACCCAACCCAATTTCAAACCAAAATCAAAACCAAATCATTCCCCGATATTTGTCTTTCTTCTTTACTTTGTCTTTTTTTTTCATATAAAAAGAAACTAAGCCATTAAAATAAAAATAAAATTAGAGGACACAAATAAATACTAGTTTTTTTTCTTCTTTATTATTATTATTTTTATTTTACGAAAAAAAAATTCTAAATATTTCTTTCCAATTAACTTATTTTAATTTTATTTCGTTAAAATAAATTTACTTAAATCTAATTACAAAACAAAACTAAATAAATAAAACAAAAATATAACTAATTAAAATAAACCAACCAAAAAAACCAATCAAACCAAACTAAGTAAACAAACCAAACCAAACAAAACCAAAAAATATAAACCGTGGGCCGTGGGGCCCACATTAAAATTTTGTTTAATTTTTTTTATGCGTACGTGTACAGCAGTTGTGTTTTCCGCCAACACTGTTGGCGGACTCTGACTTTTTTTAAAAAATTTCCAAACTTCTTTCGTTTACATGAATTTAATATAAATTTATTTCGCTACAGTAAATTTTCTGATATATATACTCATAGAGGAGATGTCGTAGAAAAAAAAATAAAGAGAAATTTTTTTTTTTTTAAAATCGCTAGAGGAAGGGCTTGAACCTTCGACCTTGTGGTTAACAGCCACACGCTCTAACCAACTGAGCTACTCCAGCTTCGTTACTTAAAGCAGCTGTCATATATATAACATTAATATATTACTATCACAATATATGTACGAATTGCGAGAAAGTTAAATTCTTTGGAAGGAATAATCAGATTTTAAATTATAGTAAATAATAATATGATGTGGCTTAATAAATAGTAACAGTAAGTAAATACAAAGAGTTTGTATTAGATACATAAATAGGTGAACTTAAGTCAATAAGTAAGTTAGAAAATAAACTATATATATATATATATATAAAAGGTTATGTAACTCAAACAGTAATAACAACAAATGTATTACTTTGACTTAAAATTTAAAGGTAGAAGCATACTTGAAACAAATAGATAAGCTTGAAGTAACCTATATTAAAAGAAGGTATGACCTAATTTAATAAAAGGTAAAATAATCTATATTGATAATCTTTTTGTAATTTTTCCCTTGGCTTTTGGATCATATCATACTACCCTCGATCTCATCAGACGTTGGAGGACCAGAAAAGTATATCTTGTCTATTTTGATTTACAATATTTACATGTTTTGTATATTTCATCAATTATTCATATTTTATGTTTATCCTTCAGTTTGCCACATCACATGTTGTTAACATTGACACATATTAGACTTGATGTACGGATTCATGTTGCATACAAAGTCTAACTTGTACTCGGGGACTCTTAATAGTTACTTACTTGTTCATATATTTCTGATAGACCTGAGTATATAATTAGACTAGACCTAACTCAAACTGGATGTGTCGTCGATTCAACTAGGACAATAGCATTGAATGGAAAGGCAGTTACTAGGCGCATGAGATGATTTACACACCTTCATTATTTCTCACTGCTTTTACACAATGTTCTATGCCTGACAAGTTAGTGCCTCGACGGAGCGCACATAGCTGACAATATGCGTAAAAACATTGTCCTTATTTGTATTTAACACTGACTGGTTATTAATAGATTTACCTGTATTACATGTTTTGTTGCTTTGCATGTTATTTACTATAGCTCACTACGACATGTATATTATGTATGTTGATATGTTCCTCTGATGATCTAATTTCTTTCTAGGTTATTATTGAGCTCCACCCATATGATTTTTGACATTTATTCTTCAAAATTTATGTATTGTTATTATACTTGGTTATCGTTCTTCCGTTAGGGTGTAGTGTCCCCTAAGATTCAGCAACTGCCTGTATAACGAGACTGGAGACTACGACGATATTAGCCTTCTGAACAACAAGGTTAGCCTTCTAACTGACGAGGCTTCTACCCAGGCCGGCAACCCTCTTAAAGTTGTTGCACTGTTAGCCATGAAAATGGATAATATCTGTCAGAAATATAAATAAATGTAAATAAACAAACTGTAAATAAACGATCCAATCGAGAGCGAGGCTTGAACTTGGTTCAATGTCCTTAAGACAATATTCGTCCCGCACATGTGCTTACGGTTTAGCGGCGTTAGTCTCTCAGGATACAACGATACTCCTCCTCCGGTAGCAGCACTTCAAACCGCAGGAACCTGTCGAAGCAATGAAAGTAGTATCTCTCTCTTGGACTTAATGTTTGAATGTATGAATGAATTGCTTGGATTCATGACTCTTTTAATAAATGATGAGGAGACACAAATGAATGGACACAATATTTCATTTCAAATAGACAAAATCATTAAAATATTCATTCAATAATTAAATAATTAAATTATTTTCAACAATATCTCCTATATCTATAGCTTTTTCCATGGACAAACATAATTACACTTTTTTTTTTTAGATATCCGACGTAACGAAGATGACTTTGCGCACGTTATGTTGTATGTCATTTGAGTCTTGTGTTCTAAATTTTCACACTCACCCACACCTCCTTTGAGTTCCGATTCCGAAACCGTCCGCCTAGCGAGAAGAGGTAGAGAGGTTATACCTCTTATCGCTGACCACAAAAACCAGAAACCGTCCGTATAATCAGAAAGATTATACATCTCCTAGCTGACCACAAAAGCCAAGCCTACAAACATGATCCTACTTAGTTTGGTTAATAGCAGCTAAGCCACTTAGGCTTACCTAGCTTTGCATGTGTGGCTCAGTTGAGCTATGTTTGGCTAATAGCCATCCTTTAGAGGATCCCACTTAGTTTTCGCTAAAATAGCAGCCAAGCAACTTAAGCTTTAATCTAGCAGGCCTATGTTACATTATGGGGCTAACTTAGCCAATATGTGTTAATTACATTTGTGTGGGACTCACTTAGCCGATATGTGTTAATTACATTGAGGGTACACTAGGTTATATTGGGGCATAGCTACTTCGTATGGGTGAATTGGCCTATATATTATTACAGTTGATGTATAGTTGGACCCAGCTAAAATTATATTTATTATTTTAGAATTGGGCAGGGGCCGCGCGACCTCGTACCCCCAAAGAAACAAATTATGACGTTCACTCTCCCACTTGGGGAGATGATAGGCCAGCAATCCTCCAAAGTGCAATGGAGGCCACTGTCCTAGGCCTGGGCCTCTTTGATCACCCAAAGACCCCGTCCAGGTAAGTATGGTTCAACGTAGAATCCCCACTCTGATTTATACAAGCAACAACACCGCCCCTCACTTTCCCAAGCCGATGTGGGACTAAAAAACCCTCACCCCGCCCCCATCTTATCATAAACCCCTTCACATGAACTTCCACTTACCATGGCTATTCCCACCTTTGCCTGCAGCTGCTCTCTCCCTTCTCCTCCTCCTCTTCTCCGCTCCATCAAAACCCTAGCCGAGTCCACCGTCAGGTCTCCTCCTCCTTCCCCCTCCACTCTCCACCGGCCGGTCGAGTCCCTCCGCCGTGGCGACTGGGTCAAGCTCATCTGCGGCGCCGGCTTCGAGGACGCCGCCGACGTCAGGAACCTCTCCCTCGTCTACACTCTCGCCGGAGGTCCACACTAACAAACCCCCCCCCCCCCCCCCACACACCCACACACACACACACCCACCCACCCACCCTCTCAATCGAAATTGAATCAGAAAAGTGAAAAAAAGAGAGTTTTGTGCTTGTTTATTATTATTATTATTATTATTATTATTATTATTATTTCCAGTGGACTGCATCGATTGCGCGTCGGACGCGTCGGTGGTGAGCGCTGTGAACGAAGGGATCGACGCGGCGCTGTCCCTCGCCTCGGTCGAGAGGCCGTGGGTTATGATCAGCGTGAACGACGACAGGGAGGATGTCCACTTTCGGAAAGCTGGTATTTTTCTGTTGTTGGGTGTTAGCTCTTTCTTTGGTTTCACAACATTGATAGTAACATGATGCAACTTGTAGGAAACTTGACCACTTTGATGGTTTGTGGTGGGCTTATTTCCGTAAAAATATGAACTTTATGATAATTGTGCATTTATAGTGGCCGGAAGGAGACCCAAAAGTCCCCTTCTAGTAATGGCATTAGGTTCTGCGCTTCCGTAAAGCCGCGCACTTTAGGACTTACACCGCCTTACCATGACCAACCTCACCGATCCCACTCCATCATTTACACCGATGTTCCGTGCTTTTGCAACTTGTAATTTATTGCTTTTGTCTGCAATGATAGCTCAAACTTCTTTTATCACTTTACTACCATGACGGTGTTAACAAGAAACGTAAAAAAGAAGACAAATACCCATCCTCACACCACCGTCACCCTTTCCCTCGGATGACTCTGCGGCTGGCCCGGCCCAAGGGGTTGGGTTGTCTTAGCCGGGGCTAATTTTGGTTCCCCCTTGACCTTTATTGATGCAAACATTTACGTTGAGTTTGGGTTGGGTCGGTCCTGAGAAAAACAAATGGCTTGGAGGGTTGTGCTATGAAGAGGGTTGTTTAAGTCCGTAGTCTTGTTAGGCTTACCTCTGAGCCTTCCATGTTCTGCGGACGGGGGGAGGAAGTAGATGGTGGTGATGGGTTTGGCTTTAGAAATAAGGGAGGAGGAAGATGCGACCAACGTCCATAGGAAGGGCGGAAGCAATAACTTCACTAATGCGGAGATAGAAAAAAGTGTACAATGGAGAGAATATGTCAATCCTCAAAAAAAAAAAAAAAACTGAATACCCCAAGCTAAAATCCCATATCAAAATCCGAAATGGAATTTCCCTCAAGAAACTCACCAATGAAAATGATACAAGATTGGAGCTCCTCTCCAGTACCAGCGGCAATGACTCTTTGGATGGGCTTCTCCTGGATGCAAGTTTTGCAAAAAAAACTTTGTCGTCCCTATAAGAGATTATGATTAATGACTTACCAATCTGAGGTGCCTCTCTCTGTATAATATCAAAACTGCCATAAGAGTTTCTAAGTTTACCAAATAAACTATATGTGGAAATTGGAGCCAAATTTAGCACTTACTATATCTGTGTAAAGAAAGAAAGTGCATGGCATTTGCAAGAGATATCATCTATCTCTTACAATATTAAACTGATATGGAGAAAAGTTCATGTTATTTTTGTGCATATTAGACTTAATTTTGAGTAATAATTCAAAATGGTTCCTTTTTGTACTGGAATAGTTAAAAATATAACCCTAATCCCTCGTCCTGAGTCTAAAGTTTGGTATAGTGATAGGATGTTTAATCTTTAACATGGTATCACACTAATCCAAGTTCAAATCTCATCCGACACACATTTTAATTAGATTAGAAAACGAATATACCTCTGGGTCAATCAGCCCTTAGCAACACACCAAGCGTTTGACCTAAGCGTGCTTGTTGAAATAATATTATAATATAACCCTCAACCCTTATTATATTTATGGATTTTTAATATAGTGCTAGTCTCTTTAATAACATGTAACATCTTAATACCCTTAAAATCATGTCAGGAAATTCTAATATGAGTTGAATTTCCAATATCATAACCGGGCTCATTTTATCTTTAAAAATGTTTTTTTTTTTTTTTACTTCTACATGGACTCTACAACCAAACAAGTAGCACACACTTCTTAGAATTAATTTCTAGATATTGAAAGATTGGTAGATAAGTTATGAGTTTTACCATGGAAATGTGTTGTATAGGCATGAATAAGACATGGCACAATATGGACATGCCTTATTGTACGAACACAAGAAAATGGTGTCCCTATCTGTATTAGTGCAATATAGGTGATTACAATGTACATATTTGAAAATGCTCGTATCCCAAATCGTGTCCTTATTCGTATCCGTGTCTGTACTCGTGCAACATAGTAGATGTACACATTTTGGTGTATCATACTATAGCTTGGTCTCTATATTTGAGTTCGTACGTGTCTGACAGGAACATGACACACACACACACTAGTTCGGAGCGTCCATGCTTCATATCCTTGAAACCATCTAAACTCATCCGAAACTTCCAACTTGAAGACTATGTATTAAGATTTGATCTTAAGGGCTCCTTACATATACCGAAGCGTAGGTCCAAGGCTTCTTTCAAAGTAACATGAGGAAAATGATGCAGAGCTGATCTAGGATGTTTATTGTGATTAGTTATGTAATACCCTAAATAAATATTGATGTAAAATGTTATTATTTAGACCTCAAAATTCTCTCCATCCCTTAATTGTTCTTATAATGCTTTGGTAATATGCGAGAGATGAAGCTTTCTTATTTGTGTCTACAATCAAAGGGTGGTTAGTCTAGATCTCTTTTGGTAGGACACACACCCCTCCATTGGTGTACCTTCTTGGGCATGTGTTTAATTTTTGGGTCTATTTCTCCCTTGACAATCTTCATGTTTTCTTATCTTTGCACTTATTTTGTCTTTATATACCTATTAACTGTATACATCTACTTTCTAATGTTGACCTCACTTGCGCTCTCTCTGCTAGGTAAGCATAATATAAAAATTGGTGTTTAAGCTGTGTTTAGCTGCATGGAATATCGATGCTGAAGAAGCAACAACATGGACAAGCAAGAAAATCATTTTTTTTACGTCTTTGCAAACATTAAGCTCTTGTTGGCGGTTCCTTTTGTTTTTTGTGCACGCATATCAAGAGAATGAACGAAAAATGAAGAATAAAACGATTTGGATGAAACTTGATTCTTCTTACTGTTTCACCTCCTCTATGTTGGAAAATTTTAGTTGTCTGATGGAAACATATAGTAAGATTTCTATTTGTTGCGATTTTGTTCGTCAACCATAAGGGGAAGCATTCTACTTTCTAGGTTTTCCTATTAGAACTACTGACTACCTGTGAATAGGGATATTTTCCATATTCTGGAATAGAGATAAAATTCAAACTTTGGTAATGGTATTGGTACCTTCACTCTCTTATTTCCAGTGGCCAAACAAGAGTTCAGTGAGTTTGTTTTCCTTCCTTTTTTAACTTCATTGGATCCAAAGTCAGTCTTAATAAATGGTAATATGTGTAGTTGTTAGAGAAGTCCAAACACATCCTTTTGGGCATTAAATAATTATTCCTCTCCAGAATTTAATCCAGAAGATTGCCCAATTGATTGTTCAAGGCCATGTGAAAGAGTTTGTCCTGCAAATGCAATTTCACTACAGAGGGTATCAGAAGAAGATGAATACACCAGAAATACTACTATTAAAGTCCAGGTTGCAACTTTTCCATGCTCGCATGCTCTTTTCTTCTCATCTTCCATCACTCATAGTTTGATTGATTTCTCGTGCAGGGTGGAGTAATCACAGAACGCTGCTATGGCTGTGGGAGGTGTTTTCCAGTTTGCCCATATGATAAAATAAGTAGGATAAATCTCCGTTTCATTTTTTTATGATGGCAATAGCTATAGGTCTTTGTAAGATGGTACCATGCAATATTTGTCTGATTTAAACTGCAATCCTGTTTGAATATTCTCAGGAGCTGTGACTTATGTTAGGGATCCTACTTCTACATGTGAACTTTTAAAGAGGGATGATGTGGATGCTATAGAGATACATACGAGTGGAAGGTACTAGGATATGCTTTTCATTCAGAGGACATGTCCAGATGGACCAGATCATCAGTATTTTGAGTTTTGCTATCATCTGGACTGTATGTAGATCATATGATTTGCAAAAACTTTGATAGGCGCACTGATTTGTTCAATGAGCTCTGGAATAGCTTGAGCAATTCAGTTGGACATGTGAAGCTAGTAGCAGTAAGTGGCTCCCTCATTTTGACTAGTGATGATCTATTTCTGGTACTATTACACAGTTCCTTTCAATGAAAGAGATTCCATTTCTCTGTTTGGCCTATGTGCACCCATATCTGTGAGTTCTTTTTAGTGGGAGTGCCTTTAGTTACTTTTCCTTTTTTTTTCACTGCTAATTACCCAAGGGTGGAGAAGATATGGGACTGTTAGGAAATGATAACAAGTTTGCTTTCTAGAGGAATGAAATATATAAAACTGAACTGTAGTGCGCAATTGTAAGGAGACCTTTGACACGTAGAATTCATATCTTGTCCACTAATCATGTTATGATCTCTATTTACATTAGTTATTATCAGCACAATTAACATACATTTCTTTCTATTTGTTTTGCTTTTGGGAGCAAGAGTGTACTATAAAATCTTTTTGATTGATTCTTTTAAATAAATGTGCCTCTTGCAGTTGTGTGTGTATCTGGCATTTGTCTTTGTATTCACAGAATAGTCAAAATGATACATTTAAGCTAAACTATATCCAAATTGTCTTTGCGACCCAGTTATAGTTTTCAAGAAATCTATTAATACTTAAGTTGGATCGTTCAATACTTTATTTACTTTCAAAGAAAAAGGAAAAATATACCATTTACTTAATAACACATATTGCGCAACCCCTGCTTCGACATTCTAATGCTGCCTGCCCATGGTATGTCAGTTTTTATCTGATCTTGCACATGTTCTGGTCCAATTGAAACAGAACTATGTTCGATTGAACTGTAAAGCAACATGCATTCTGTGGGAGCTGCTATGTCCGGACCTTGTATAGTCTGAGCGAATATCAACTTTGCTACGGAAATTCAGTTTCAACATATGGCATTTGGTCAAAAAGAGGCAGACTTTTCTTGTACTGAAATGAAGAGCAACAGACATGCTATGTAGTTGTTTCAAATGAACCTGGTACAATTAGGGGCAGACGCAGGAATTTAAAAAAGGAGGTCAACCTCAAATATAAAAAAAGTCCAACATTTTGTTAAATAAAGTTTGCTACATCAAAATTTTGTTGTTCATCCACCATGGATTCTCACTAAAAATGGGTTAGATCGGGAAAAACGAATCAGGAAAAAAAATGGTTATATTTTTGAAATACCGGAATTTTGCACTTGAAGATCGAAAATTATGAAGGAAAAAGTAAAACCTGAT
This sequence comes from Iris macrosiphon, assembly GCA_036927795.1. Classification (NCBI taxonomy): domain Eukaryota; kingdom Viridiplantae; phylum Streptophyta; class Magnoliopsida; order Asparagales; family Iridaceae; genus Iris; species Iris macrosiphon. Next base: position 144,318,289 of record JAYESA010000018.1, read on the forward strand.
GTAAATATGTATATAGAAATTGATAATTACATATTTCGGAGGGGACAAAACATAAAATTGATGAAGAAAATTTAAAAAGAACATGAATATCTAGTTCAAAAGCAAAAATTTAGTTTGGACAACTGGTCTCACTCGCCCCCATGTAGGTCCGCCCATGGTACAATCCAATGGACTATCAGCTAACTAAATTCACTTTTAAGATTTGATTTTTGTAAGTTTCGGAAACTTCTACTAGTATGTTTTACAGAAAGTTCTAAAAGGTTAATTGGAGTTGTGTTGGGTGTTTGCTGTGGTTGTTTTAAGAGCCCTCATCTTATTGCTATAGATTGGATTTCTGGAGAAATTTGAGATTTTCTTTTCTAGGGTTTAGATTGAGAATTTGGTTATTTGTTTTTATTTTATTTATTCAAAGGCAAAGTTAAGAATAGAAATTTAGTAGAATACTTGGCTTGTTTATTATTGAGGTATATATATATATATATATATATATATATATATATATATATATATATATATGGGAGGCTAACCCCTCTCTCTACTATTCTACTCAATGTGGGACTAAAAGTTCATTAATACTCTAAATACTCCCCCTTAAGATGTGCGATAGATATCAATCATCCCCATCTTCTTACATAGTTTAGAAAGACTCAATGAATTAAGTCCCTTAGTAAGACAATATGCGACTTGTTCTTCTGAGCGAACATGATCGAGCTTTAATATCCCTTTCTCTAGCTTCTCTTTGATGAAGAATCGATCGATTTCGATGTGCTTCGTTCTGTCATGTTGAACTAGATTGTTAGCTATACTTATTGCAGCTTGACTGTCACTCAGAAGGCGCAATGGTGTTTCCTGGTCCAGCTTCAACTCTGTCAGCAGTGCTTTTACCCACAACAACTCTGACACTCCCAGAGCCATAGTTCTATATTCTGCTTCAACGGTCGATCTTGCTACTACATATTGTTTCTTGCTTCTCCATGAGACTAGTTTACCCCTCACAAAGACACAGTGCCTTGAGGTAGACCTTCTGTCGTCCATGCAGCTTGCCCAATCTGCATCGCAGTATCCTCAACACCCAGGTGTCCATTGTTCTTGAATCATAGCCCTCTTCCAGGGGCCTACTTCAGATATCTCAGAGTATGAAAAACTGCATCCATGTGGTCCTTCCTTGGATCATGCATATAGCGACTCACTACACTCACAACAAATGAGATATCAGGACGGGTGTGGCCTAGATAAATCGATCTGGCTACAAGTCCCTGATATCTCTCACGATCAACTGGCTCTCCTGCCTTTGCCCCAAACTTATCTTTCTGATCGATTGGAGTGATTGCCAATCGACATTCCAGCATACCAGTCTCTGTGAGCAGGTCTAGTACATACTTCATCTGAGAGAGGACGATCCCATCTCTTCCTCGAGCTACCTTTATCCCGAGAAAATATCTTATCATTTCCAAGTCATTTACTTCAAATTCCTTCGCAAGTTTTGACTTCAGCTGGATAATCTCTTCATTCTCATCACATGTGCTCACTATATCATCTACATATACTGCAAGTATGGTGACGTGGCCTCTCACATGTCGGAAGAAGATCGTGTGATCTGCATTGGTCTGGCTGTACCCCATGCCTGTGACAGTTTTCCTGAATCTTTCAAACCAGGTCCGAGGAGATTGCTTGAGTCCATACAGTAATTTCTTCAGGTATGGGGTACATCCAGGTCTAGTACATACTTCCTCTGAGAGAGGACGATCCTATCTCTTCCTCGAGCCACCTCGATCCCGAGAAAATACATCATCATTCCCAAGTCATTTACTTCAAATTCGTTGGCAAGTTTTGACTTCAGCTGGGTAATCTCCTCCTTCTCATCACCTGTGATCACTATATCATCTACATATACTGCAAGTATGGTGACGTGGTCTCTCGCATGTCGGAAGAAGACCGTGTGATCTGCATTGGTCTGACTGTATCCCATGCCTGTGACAACTTTTCTGAATCTTTCAAACCAGGTCCGAGAAGATTGTTTGAGTCCATACAGTGATTTCTTCAGCTTGCACACCTTTTCTGTCGACTGTTTCGTGCAAAACCCCGGGAGCATCTCCATGTATACTTCCTCTTGTAGATCTCCATGAAGAAAGGCATTCTTCACTTCCAATTGATGAAGTTGCCATCTATGGTTTGCTGCAAGAGAGACCAGGGTTCTCACAATGCTCATCTTTGCTACTGAAAAAAATGTCTCATCATAGTCGATGCCATATGACTGAGTGAATCCCTTTGCAACCAGTCTTGCCTTGTATCGCTCCACCTTTTCTTCTGGCGTCTCCTTTACTGTGAATACCCATTTACATCCAATGCTCTCTTTCCTTTAGGTAATGGAATAAGTTTCCATGTCCCATTTCTTTCGAGTGTTCCAAGTTCCTCCAACATTGCAGCTTTTTATCTCGGATCTTCCTTCGTTTCCTGCCAACACTTAGGCACAGAGGTGGTGTCTAACGATGCAATGAATGCTCCATAAGTAGGAGATAGATTAGAGTATGATAAAAAATGGGCAATGTCATGTTCATAACCATAACGATTAGGGGATCTTCTCGCATTACTGCGAGAAGATCTTCTTAAAGGAATATGAGATAGTGGAGAGATCATACCATCCGAATCAGAGGGATCCACATCCGAATCAGAGGGATCCGGTACGGGAGGTGCATCTTTAGGAGTTGGAGCATGGTTAGGCGAGAGACATGGCACAATAGGGACAATAGGCACAATAGTGGACTGCTGCTTTCTTCTTCTGTAGACTTGGAGCTCTGTAGATTGTTCTGTAGTCTATTCCTCCTATACTGGAGCATGTATTTCTTCCTCCTGATTGTGTGCATCCTCGTCACTTTTCTAACCCTCACTATCTCTTCCTTGTTCCCTTGGACCAACTTTCATCATTGGGCATGGAACTGATCCGACAATCACGCTTGGGCCCATCTTCTCCTCACTCCTAACACCTCTTGTGTTAGGTGTGTCACCAAATGCGAAGCCTTCATCTGAATCATTGTGGTAGTATGGTTCCATCTCTCTGAATGTAAGATTCATGCTCACAAAGAGCCTTCGCTTCACAGGACTCCAGCAAGAATATCCTTTTTGAGTCCTTGGGTAGCCAACAAAGACGCACTTCACTGCCCGATGGTCCAACTTTTCCACCGCAGGCCTATTATCCTTCACAAAGCATACACATCCAAATACCTTTGGGAAACAATATACTTGTTCTCACATGTAAGCATCTTAAACAATATCTTCCATCCTAACACCTGAGAGGGCATCTTGTTGATGAGATATGCAGCCGTCAACACGACATGCCCCCATACGTGTTTAGGAATATTCATAGCAAACATCATTGACCGTGTCACTTCCAACATGTGCCTGTTCTTCCGCTCCGTCATACCATTCTGTGCTGGTGTATGGGCACATGAAGTCCGATGTTGTATCCCATGGGCTGATAAGTACTCTTCAATAACCTTGTTGGTGTATTCTGTTCCATTGTCAGACCTCAAAATCTTCACCTTAATACCGTACTGTGTTGTAATCCTGCGATAAAAATCTTGAAAGCATGCAAAGACATCACTCTTACTCTTCATTAGGCATACTCAGGTGACACGAGTGTAGCAGTCAATAAAGGTGAAAGACCACTTAAAACTATTAACAACAGTTGTAGGACAAGGTCCCCACACATCAGAGTATATCATATCAAAAGCAGCTAAACTTCTATTTCCAGAACTCACATAAGAGCTTCTGGTATATTTTTCAAGTTCACAAGCATCACAAACCAACTTTTGCTTATTAGCCTTCTGATACATAGAGGGATACATCCGACTCAGTAGACTGAATGAAAAGTGTCTCATGCGTTGATGTTGGAGTAATAATTCTGCTTCCACAGTCCTTCCCGGCTCCTCCGGTTGTGCTTCATCTACCAGTGATGCCAGTGCTGCATCCAACTCACCCATGTCCAAGTACCATAGCCCTTTATGCCAAGTGCCAGTCCCCAACCGTCTCCCCGTTCCATTCTCTTGAAAAATTACCTTAGCAATGTTAAAGGAAACAACACAACTAAGTTGAAGAACAATGACATTAATGGACAATAGATTAATAGGAAAAGATGGAGCATGCAAGACATCAGTAAGAGTCATGGAAGTGGTGCATTCAACTGTGCCTTTATCCACAATGGGTCTAGCAGTACCATCAGCAGTCTGAATGCTTTCAGGCGTCGCCAAGTGAGTGTAATTTTGGAACTCATCATGGACACCCATGACATGGCGGGATGTCCCAGAGTCAATTATCCAATTTAGACTTCCTGGTCTATGGGTAGATGCAAGGGCATGAGTAGGTATACATGTGCTTGTATGTGCATAGTAGGTAATGTTACTCCCGAAGGTGGTTGAAGTCGATGCCCCAACGGTGTTGGCTCGACTGTCGCTGGTTTCAAGCTTCATGCTCCTTCATATTTCTAGCATTTCCCTCTTACTAGGGGTCATATCGGATGACTGACTCTCATTTCCCCTTTCTGCCATGTTTGTCTTGTGCCATCCAGAATAATTACCCCTGCCATCGTTATAGCTTTCTCTGCCATCCCTACGCCCTCCTTGACTGCGTCCACGGCCGCTGGACTAACCTCTCAGAGGTTTCGTACATAATCTGATGAAGTGTCCAGGGTCTCCACAGTCGTAGCACCCTCTCCCTTCGAAAGGGTTTGGGTTAAAAACTGCTAGAGCTGATTTTTCTCCCGGAGAGCTAGTAGTGCTAGGCATCAGCTTTAGCCGTGCCTCTTTTTGTGCCATAGCAGCTATGGCCTCCTCCAGTGATGGCAGCCTGGGTTGCGCAAGTAGGACATTCCTCTGCTCGAATACTGGATTGAGCTCATTCAGGAACTTCATCATCCTCTGTCGCGAGACATACTCCATGAACTTCTGATAATGTTTTGCAAATGCCGGTTCTACTTGCTCATCCTCCTCGCCAATGGGATCATAGTGGTCGAGATCTGACCAATACTTCTTCAGCAAAGCCGCATACTCAGAGATGGTGTGATCTTCTTGGACCACCTCATCAAGTTCATCCTGCAGTTGGAAGACCCTCATAGGGTTGCCCTATCCTGAGTATATGTCTCTCAGCGTCATCCAAATGTCACCAGCACCCTCCATTGCTTTCACATTGTTCGACACTTGGTCGGTCAATGAGGCTGTCAACCATCCAGCTACAACATTGTTGACGATTTTCCACACAGCAAACTCCTGTGAGGAGTGATCTTCAGGTGCCTTGGTTTGGCCATTTACATAGCCCACCAAGTCCCTTGCCTTCAAAGTCTGCATCGCCTGACCCGATCACTTCAAGTAGTTGAAAGTACCCTCCAACTTTACCTCCAGTTTCTCCAACTTTCCCATTTTGTATGGTGAAGGATCCACATCTGCGTGTGCAACACTGGAGCTAGTCTCGGTCAGCCTCTTGGAAAAGAGATCGTCCACCAAAGCCTTCATCTCTTTGGCCGTTAGCTTATCGTAGATCGTCTCCATCGTCTTCTTCTTCTCCTCTTCCATCAGCAAGGCGGTGGCAGATCTAGATCGTCTCCACCTTTGATCGCCGTACTCTTCACGTCTACTGTTCCTCCTTCAGCGGCAGCGGCGTCCCCGAGAGCCGCTGCTCATGTCCTGTCACGACCCGTCCCTGAATAATCGGGCATGGGCTGTGGGTATGTTCAACCTACGCCGCAGCATCGGCGGTAGAACGCTGTTTAGGTCGACAGGTCTATCTAGCAATAATAATCCACAAGATATAATATCATCTCAATATCAATATGAATATGAATACTCAATCACAAAATCTACAAGGAAGAATCAACGCACGATATGATATAAGAGAATCAAAATAAGAGTCAAAATACATCTCACAAAAGTCTAAGAGCTATCATCATCAATACAAGTCTCAAAAATGTGATAACATAACTAATCTCCAAGCTAGAGACAAGTCCAGTACAATAGAAGTCAACTAACTATTGTGCTACAGCTAATGTGTCATTTTCCTCGACTGGTACTAGTCCCTCTTGAGCCAGAGTCTCCAACTCTACTCCTACAACATCCTGAGGTCCATACTGTGTATGATACCAATTCTCGACATCATCTGAAAAATATATCCAGTCAGGATTGGAGCGAAGCACAAAACTCTTACAGCAGTTCCAATAAATGATAAAGACTATGTAACATTAAATAGAGAGAAGTACAAGATAAATAGAGCAAGAGTAAGAAATATATAAGATATGGAATGCTGTAAATAAATACAAGAGTAATGAACATCATATACAAGAGTCAAGAAATACAACTAGCTAAGTGAGTGAGTACTGGCTTCAACATGTGATCGGTTTGGGAACTTGAATAAAGGATTATGGCCTGGTTAATCATACGTGTGGTGTACGATTAACACTATTCAAGGAACAAGACATGCTCAAGGAAGGTATGATCATATATCTACACTAACACTCCCCGCCTCCCCCCCTGACTGTCATAGTGGATCCAACCATGGCACGCTGCGACACGGGATTCTATGAGAAGGTAGCAAGTTTTCTCAAGAATCGGTGTCTATACAAGTACAAGAACAAGGCTTGCACAAGATATACCAAGATACACAAAGAATAACATCTCATTATGAGATTCGGAAATACCAATCCGTGTAATCACGTGTCAAGAAATCAAGGATATCTACACTAGATACAAGAAACATAGAAGATATCATAAACGAAAAATTGTCAGAGAATGTACTTGCCTGAAATCCGGGGTGATGTATCAACTGTATCCGTAACAGTGCCTCGAAGACCTAAATATGGAATATGATATCAACACGATGTTTTGAAATGATAAACAAGTTAAACTAGTCAAAATCTAGGACTTAAAGTTATTTCTAAGTCAAAACAGTCAAACTAGGTCAACTCTAGGTTAAACTGGTCAAACTTGGTCAAACTAGTCATTTCTAGGTTGTATTAGCCTATATCTAAGTTTTTAGGTTGGTACTTGAAAATATTAACAATACTAGCTACTGCTAGGTAATAGGATACCTATCTATACCAATATCAATATCATATAGCTAATATATATATACTACTTAATATAGTATCAATATCTTTATATATAAGTTATACAATACCTATACAATATACCTTAGTATCAACTATGACTTGATACCTAACCCATAACTTATATACATATACTTATGCCTTAACTACTACGAATACCAATTCCCCAAATAACTGATACTCATCTTATCTCAACACTCACAACTTAGCAATACTAACACACTAACATCCAATACACCCTACACTAGAATACACAAACATCCACATACATGTATAATCCTCGTAACCTCATATTCTGATACTCATGTATCTCACCCCTCACACACACGAGTCTATAAACATATAAACATATGCCAACTCACACTCTTATCCTCAACTTAACAACTGATACTCCACTTCACATGACATTCAACTGAAACACCACTGATACTTTGCCTACATGCTGCTGCTCACTTTGTCACAGCAGCTATAGCAGCTGCTGCTGTTCACTCTGTCAACTCAACACCCCTTTGACCACAGCAATAGTGCACATCAGTGCACTGCATCCTTGCTGTCCCACCCCCCCCCCCCCACAGGCACCCGAGCCCCTTGCACACACTGCTGCAGACTAACTCTCCAAATGTGTGCCACATTCAACTAATACTCAAGCACAGACACTACCAGGTTGCTGTGCAGCCACATACACTTGTATGTGCACCCGAGCACACACACAAGTATCTGAAGAAACAATAACACCCCTCCACATAACTGAACACAGTACTGCACATGCAGTACTCACACCTACACAACCTAGCTGACACACACTCAACTGATACAACACTTAAGATACACAATACACTCACTTGTATAACACCTGATACATCATCAACCAACCACTAACACACACACATTATAAAGCAACACAACAAGACACTTAACACACACACACACACACACACACACACATATATATATATATATATATATATATATATATACACACACACACATAAACACACTTACATATACCTATACACACAAACACACTTACATATACCTGATGGGTTGAATCACCACAACGGAGGCATGGTCCAATCCTTTGGCGACAGTCGTTTTCAGTGTGCCCTTGTCTGTTGCAGTAGGTACAACGTTGCCCTGGATTTCCTTCGGATAACCGCCGTTATTTGGACGCTTTGGAGCGGTGTTTCCTCCCGCGTTGCTAGGGCGTTTGTGATTGGAAGTATGCACAGCGCCGACAACAACTGAAGAATACTGCGGTTCAAGGGAAATGACATGATTGAGAACTCCCACATAGTCAGATATTGGGGAACGACCACGTGCGCATGGATGGCAGGTCGCAGGCCCCCTTCAAATCGTCACGCACGACTCGCCGCATCAGGTAGGTAGGAGCTTGCAAATTTGGCGAGCCGATTGAATTATGCGGAGTACTGCTTTATTGTCATGTTGCCTTGCCGAAGCTGCATGAACTCGTTCTCCTTCTGCCGATGTACGGGAGGGGGTATGAACTCCTCCTCAAACGCGCTACGGAAGGTAGCCCACGCGATCGTCTCTTCTTCGTCTACGGAGAGAGATCTTCGATGCACGTCCCACCAATCGTGCGCGTTCAAGCGGAGCTGTAGTTGGACACACGAAACTCGCTTCTCCTCATGTACCTCTAGCAATTTGAAGTGATCCTCAAGCTCTGCCAGCCAATCTAGAGCCACGACCGGATCTTCAGTCCCCCGGAAAGACGTATTGCAGACCTTTTTGAAGTCGGCAAAGTCGAAGGTAGTCACATCCTTCTTCTTTTGAGTTTGAGGCGTTTCGACTTTAGGTGTGGGTCGCTCCACCGGTGCCTCTACAGTCGTTACGGAATGGTTGGAGGCTAAGGTCTGAACGATCTGCTGCAGGGCATCCACCTGCTTCTGTTGGACTGTAAACTATGCAGTTAATAACGGTTTTTTCATGATAACGGTCCAGTAGAGTTATAGATATATCACCGATATATCAGTTTTATAACGGTAAATATCGGTTTGTATTTTTAACACAATTTTTATATATGAACAATACACTTAATAGTTTTTTATTATAAAATATGCAGAAAGTATACATATCGTCGAGAAATCCAAGAGATCCAAGATAAAGGAGATCACTTGAGGAACTACATCTCTGAATAAGTTTGATGCATGAAGATTTTGATGGCAGAATATGTAATCTCCATTCTCCATTGATGTGAATGTCATATTATTCAATATCGATTTTTCTGTAGCAAAACCAGAATGTCATATCATTCAATATCGGTTTTTCTGTAGCAAAATCAAAACCGTGAGAAATCGATTTTTTTGTAAACCGATATTTATATCAGCCATATCGGCCGATAATATCAGTTCCGATATTTTATCGATATTTCTGCAAAAAAATATCGGTCCAGGACCGATACCATTATATATCGGTTATATAACCGATATATAACCGTTTTTGACTGCTTAGACTGTAAATCGGACTTTAAGATTGCTTTCGAACTTGTTCTGACGGTCTTCCGCCCGCTTTTCGGCTCGCTCATAGCGAGCCTCATCCCTCTGTTGGCTTGCTTCAAGCATCCACATCATTCGCTCAATCGGGTCGACATGGGGCATAGCTCGCTGGCTTCTGGAAATCCCGAGGTGCCAGAACTACTTTCCTGGGCTTGTACCTCTCCTTGTGCTAGCGCTGATGCTTGCGCTTGAGTCATTCCTTCAAAAGAAAGTAACTTGCATCAGGCTCATAATGTATTATGGACTCACTGTATGGAACACGTTTCATTTTGGCCAAACGAGTTCAAGAGTTCGCATAGGGAATAGATCGTTAAATGATTTTTTTCGACACGAGGGTCAAAGGAACTTGAAGCTGGGCTCTGATACCAATATGTCACGTCCCGATTCCGTGGAATTGATAGTCGTTCCCCGGGCGTGACGCCGTGCGTGCCTAGGTTGTGCAACGTACAAGGCCAATGTATTTTTGTATAACGAGCACATATTCAGAGTACGCAGATAAGTGAACACAATATTGAAACATGAAAAAGTTCTCTTTATTGATAATGAACATCTTTTACAAACTCTTGAACAAGTACATAAGGTTGCCGCACGGGCTTACAAAAGCGGACGGTGCCGTCCGGTATATTATATCCTTTTACTAAAACTTCAAAATCTATAGACACCTTCGGGCGAAGGTATCGCCTTTCCACGAAGCTGCATAAGGTATGTGCACGAGCTCCTGGAACTTCAAAACACGCTTCAAGGGCACGAACATGACGTGCCGGTAGGTGGACTGGATTGGGAAGTTGCTCTAGCTTCTTGCAGGATCTCCTTGGTGCGGGGAACCTGTTGCAACGAGGGTCAGTACATCGAAATGCACTGGTGAAGGCGAGCTAACCCAACTATACCAATCAACACGTTGTTTATGTGAAACATGCAAGTTATTATGTGGTCTTTCTATCTTGCCTTAGTTCAAATTACAAGCAAACAATGGATATGGAAAATTATTGAAATAAACATGTCACTGCTCGGTGACTTTTACCTGCCCGTCTGAACCACCTGCACAACACTTACCATGACCTTCCCTGACACGAAGACATAGTTAGCTTGCACAGTTTAAATATACGGGGGGATCACTGGCACGTTGCCATAGTGGACGAGTTATAGTCTCGGGATGGAATGACATGCAACGCATGGAACAGAGGCGTCACAGGCCATCCCGTCCGAAGCAGGCGACTATCAGGGAGTTTCGTCCGGATCGGTGCCAGTGTCCCAGCGACCGTCTGCAGGGACTAAGACCTTGTGCACAAGTTGTCCGTGACCAAGCGAAGTCTACTAAGTTATCAATCGAGGCAGTTTAAGGCAACACAAGTACGAGACAAGTAACATGGCATGATCTGTTTTGCATAGTCTTCCTGTTCAGTTTATTTCATAGCAATGTGTGTTCTATACATAGCACAATAATAGAAGTATATATATTCTAACTAGAATTGAAATGTGATGAAAAAATATTTTCAGCGAACTAGCATGCAACAAGGTAATCGTTCACAAATTGATTGACAAGCATAAGTAATCCAAGTCTATTTCGTTTTTTTATCTTGACATGTTTTAGTTATTATGGTATCGTCTGATTGGAACAATCAAGAAGGAAAGATTTTAGATGTGAAGACATTGGAAGAAGGGTCAACTAAATCGAATTATAGCTACTCACAAGTTGGTGTGGAGAGGAAAGGAAAGAGGTGTTTCAAGACTCCGCTCGCGCGACGCCTACTGCACGATCACTTGCATTGCCACTAACAGATGATCAATACCTCTTCTCCTCTTTCCAAGCTTGAAACGAAAATGCAGTTCAACGAACGAAAGCAATGAAATCCATCGAAACCGTTAAAGAAAACGCAAATCCGAAAACCAACTCAAAAGCACGAAAGCAACAAGACGACAGTGAAAACTAGGCAAGAAAACTTGCAGCGGAGAGGTCCCTCTTGACTCAGCCGCTAAGTCCGTCCTTAGGGGCACGGTCCACTGAATATGGGAATCGATTCCGAAGAAACCAATCCATAACGAGAAAAAGATCTTGATTCAATCTATCCCGATCGAACGATACCGAAAGTATTTCTTAGTCGCGTTCCCCGAAAATGGGGAACGGGGCACCACAACACCCGTACCCGAGTCCAGGTAACATAGGTGGTGGGTGGGGTTTTCTTTGGGGGTGGGGGTTGGGGTTGGGGAGGGGGTTGGGATTGGGCTGCTCAGCACCGAAACAATAGGGTAGGGAAGAGTCAACGGAGGCACCAATTAGAAGTGGAGAGAAAGAAGATGGTGGTTGGGTGGATTCAGGTTTATGGAGGAAGAAGAAGATGAGTTAAGGTTTATGGAAGTGGAGAAGATGGTGACAGGGGTTTAGAGTTTAGAAGGAAGTAAGATAAATGGTGGTGGGATAGGATCTGGGGATGAGAAGGGAGGGAGAAGATGGTGATGGATTAGGAATAGGTCTATGAGTATTATCATCATAAATTTGCCAATTCTGACAGTATGTAGCAAATTGATAATAATTAAGAAGTTCATGGTATATATGTAAACCCAAACAAAGTACATGGTAGCAAAGTAAAAATAGGTCCAAGTTGAGAGTATTTAAGTGCAAATAACCTATACAAGAAATACAAGGAGAGAAACTAGTGCATCCAATGATAGATTGCTGAGGGGAGACAATAATATGTATAAAACAAACAATATGGAGGAATAATATGTTTAGTTCTGTCAAGAAATTATCAGAAGAGATTTGTGAGCTCAAAAGATTGCTATATAAAGATATACGCAGTAGCAAGAGAAATATGGGAAACTAATCAAGGTAAAAATTATAGTTCCACAAAGAAAGCTGAGAAAGTGGTGAGGCTAAATCTTTGTTATGATGATTTATATAGAAATCTAGAACTAAGTGCATGGAGATTTTATCTGGATTGGAATCAGTAAGAATACGGAAAGAAAGAGATTTCACAAAAGTGATTTATTAAGACAAGTTGGAGCAGTAGCCTTTGTTAAATATTTAACATTAGTAGTTGAACAGCTTTAAGAGAAGTAAATCAGATACTGCTTGGATCTTGATGATATCCAGACTATGTATTCAACCATGTTGCGGAAGTTAAAAAGGTTCTTAACAAATAGAGGCTAAGCAATATGTACTTTTTTTTTGTAGGAATTGAGAGGTATAGCGTCTATTGAGCAATGCTTAAGAAAAGCAACAATTATGATAAATCTAATGAACCATTTTGGTTTTTTGTGCAGACATGTCTGCCATAATACTTCACTTATTATGATAATTGATGGAAAAATATTCAGAAAGATTTACACACTTCTTCAATTGATTCAGGAAAAGGCATATTACAGGGTTCCATTGGAGACTGTTTGATGGGTTTAGAAAAGAAACAAGTCTTGATAAGGTTGATTGAAACTCATTACAGGTTTTGGGCACTATGTTATTATTTCATAGTTCATACCAATAAAATTGAAGGAAAAGATTGTATTAGATGATTATAATACCAATCATCCTTTATGGTTTTGCAATCAAGAAAGAACATGTCCAAAACATATATATATAGATAAAATGATAATCTTGGGATGGATGGGTGGCAAAATACAACAAAGGACAAGATAAATGAGTGACTCTGTGGCAGTTAGTGGTACCATCATTCTAGTGCAAAATGGAAGAATGTTATTTGAGATGGTTTGGACGTGTACTATTAAGTGATGGATGTGCTGCCTGAGGATCAAAACATAATTGTGGAAGAGCTGCTATTACTGGGTGAAGACCAACAACAACCTGGATTGAGGCAGTGAAAAAGGATCTGGTACTTGCTGACTTAAATGGAATGGCCTTTACTAAGCTTATTGAAGAAATAGATTGCGTTGCCAGACTAAAATAGGGGGCAAAGGATTTTTGTCACTGATGTTGCTTAAATTTTGGTTATGCTTGTTGCCGTTGAAATCAACATACGGAGAAAATAATGAAATTATGATAGAAAGGATATCTATATGCTTTGTTTAAAACAACTTACTTTTGGACAAATGATTCAGTAGTTATGTAAACAACTGATTCCAATCTTTCGTGTAATATTATTTAATTATTGGTTTATGGTGAAACCCAATTCTGACTTCAATGTTCAGGTTAGTTTGCCTGATGTTGGCGAATCAACTGTTTCTGTTATGAACACAATGTACTCAATAATGAAAGATCGTCTCCAGTGCTACAATTTATGGCAGGTTTGTTTTCAATGCCATATATACATTCAATTATTTGTATGTTGTATGTTCAATTGATGATATTTGACACTGTGCTGGATTATTCTCATGCCATACCTTGATATATTGTATATATTTTATAATTGTTAAGACACATTTGCCAAGCACTGCCTTTGGTTAGACAATTATATTATAACTGGTCAAAAATTAAAAAGGAATAGGGAGTTGCATTCATCTCTACAATGTACCTAAGTATAATTTGTCATTACTTCTCGACGGGTCCAAAGGAGTTAGTCCATATCCATAGGGATTTTCAGAAATTTATATTAAAGGAATTATAGCATTCTATGACATCAGATGTTGATGAACGAAGAACAATGCAGAAGGCTCGGTGTAGTTGGGAAGTTGCACTATGGTTATAATATCTATGTTTTAGTGACTCCTCATCGTTAAGTTGCTGAAACCTTTCTTTGCGCTTGGTTAATTTTCTAGTGTTTATTGCTTGACTTCTGTTCTCTTGTAGAAGTTTATATAGTTGGGAAAGGGCATTAAAATATTGAAATTATATACAGTTGGATGGTCGACCTATGAGTGGCGACATTGGTCGTGGTGCAACAAGGGAGGCAATTGCCTTCGCCGTTCATATGGCTGCCAAAAGGGACATGCCTCATGGTATATGGCACAATGTCTGTCTTTAGATCTTTTTCAGTACCAAAGCACTTCTATAACCACTATACTTGATTTTGAAGGTTTTTGTCAATTGGCTGGTGGCACAAACTCTCATACAGTAGACAGTTTAAAGAGAGTGGGACTTTTCCAGGCAACAACAATTCCTGGTATTTTCCTACTGTTAGTTGTCGGGGATTATCTTGATATCTACATACTTCTAACCAATTGTTCGGCACAACCTATAAATGAACTAGCTGCAGGAAACTTCCATATCTTGTTTCAGTGTATTTTATGCTCTTAGACTTTCCCCCCAAAAAACTGACTAAACAATGTAACTGCTTTAGCTGCAGGTTTCATATTACTCTGAGAAAAAATGCCAGTTAATTTCACAACTGAACAAATTGTTCCAGTCTTATTATATGATGTTTAAGCTACCCTCCATATCGAAACATCATATTAAAAGCTAACCAGACACTGAAATCCTACCTTGATGATAGCTTTCTGATGGATATGCATGTTCCACTTTTGTTTTTCATTTGCTACCATTTCTGTTTGTATTGGTTTGCAAAGTGATGACTTTAGCTGTAAGTTTCTTTGTCTATTGTAGTTTTGAATTGTAAGTAAAATTGCTTGTTTATCTGTTAGAAACGGGTTCGGACAGTGCAACTTCATTAATTTGTGGTCAACAAGCTGTGATTGGTGGAATAGCATATGGTGGCTATGCACGGAAGGTACTATACTACTATCTCTGCTTGAATATACTCTCTTTTCTCACCCACTTTCTTTTTAGCTTTACCGTTTTGGCTTGCACGAATGATCTCATACATCATAGAAGTATGTCCTGAGATACCTTAACTCTTTTGTTTATATATATATATATATATATATATATATATATATATATATATACCTTAATTCTTTTGTTTTGATATATATACAATATTTATATTCATGTTACTGCATTAGTATGTTCCAGATCTTCAAACCTTCCACTTATAGTGTGGAATTGTCTACTGGTAGGTTTGTTAACAAAGAATAATTTCCAGGCAGTATTTTAACAGAACTCCTGATACTATTTATCATATAAGATGTATGAGGTCCCAAGGAATTGTGTAGAATATTTTGGAGTAATTGTTATATTTTTTATTGATAATCTCTTGGCTATTTATAGCCTTACAATCCTTCATCTTACATTAATACCCCATTAAAAACCCCTGTCGAATATTCTAATATCCCAACAAATATACCAAGAATATACTAATATACCAACAAATATACCAATAATATTCTAATATATCAACATTCCTCCTCAAGATGGGCGAAAGATATTCACTAAGCCCATCTTGTCACATCCTCTAATTATATCTGCAGAGTTAAGTCCCTTGGTTATACTGTCTGCTACCTGTTCCTTGGTTGGAACATGACCTAGCTCCAGTAGTCTACGGTCCAACTTCTCTTGATGAAGAACCTATCGATCTCGATGTGTTTGGTCCTGTCATGCTGCACTGGATTGTTCGCGATACTGATGGCTGACTGGTTGTCACACCACAGCTTCATCTTGGCTCCTTGATCCAGTTTCAGCTCCACCAGCATACTCTTCAGCCATAACAGCTCTGTACTCCGCTTCAACTGTCGATCTGGCCACCACCGACTGCTTGTTACTCCTCCAAGAGACCAAGTTACCAACTACAAATATGCAATAGCCCAAGGTAGACCTCCTATCATCAATACAGCTAGCCCAGTCAGTCACAGTAGCCCTCGATGCTTAAGTGATCATTCTTTCTGAATATCAACCCCTTTCCTGGGGCACCCTTCAAGTATCTCAGAATCTGGTACACTGCGTCCATATGACCCTTACTTGGGTCATGCATGTAGCGGCTCACCACACTCACTGCAAAGCATATATCAAGACGTGTGTGGCTCAAATAGATCAACTTGCCCACCAGTCTCTGGTATCTGTCTCGATTAACTGGTTCTCCAGCATCAGCACACAGCTTGAACCCCTGGTTGATTGGTGTCGCTGCAGGTCTGCATCCCAACATCCCTGTCTCTGTGAGAAGGTCCAGCGCATACTTCCTCTGAAAAAGAACAATCTGTAACGACCCATTCCGCTCAAGCGGACTACCGATTCAAAAGGCAAAAGTGAAATAACCACCCGCTTTACTCAACGAGACAACTCGTTTTAGGCAAAAGGATTTCCAGACTTGGCCCTTCATGAGTTCCGGCTTAGGCTTTCAGAGGCTCGTTCGGAGTATCGCTCGACCGAGGCGAATCATCGCTAAGGTGGGTGGCTACGATGAACTTGTCTTTGCTTAGCCAGCACACTTAAAATATGGAAGATACATGCTAGTCGCTAGGTGAATCACCCCCTGCATGCTAATAAGAATACAACGCACCTAGCTAAGGGAATAATCCCAACTTGTATTGCTTGTGTTAGAACATGGAAATGAAACTTTGCTTATATGTGGACTCTTGCATGCTACCTTTGCCTTGTGCAACTAGAACCCCGCTATGCCTCGAGTAGAACGATATGTATATACTCTTCAGAGTGCACTGCTTCACTTACTACACTGCACGACCTCGATTATGTCGCTCGGTAAGTCCCTTTATGGTTTCACTCCTCGGCTTACCCTTGGGCTCGAGCCAACGTGTATGCTTAAGTTTTCTTGTGAGTGCAATGCTTGCCTGCTTATGTGTTCATTTGTAATGTTGCCTCGACTCAATGCTTGCCACACTAAGCTTATACCAATCAA
Source organism: Iris macrosiphon (assembly GCA_036927795.1). Lineage (NCBI taxonomy): Eukaryota > Viridiplantae > Streptophyta > Magnoliopsida > Asparagales > Iridaceae > Iris > Iris macrosiphon. The sequence continues at coordinate 144,335,529 of JAYESA010000018.1, forward strand.
GTAACACTATCGCGTATCGTGCATGCATCTAGTTAGCCATGAGACTATCAAATAGCTCTTCTGGATTTGTCGAGCGGGCGAGTAGCCTCCCCACCCGTGCATTCATGTACTGATAACCCACCAGATTGTTTGCAGGGTTGCGGGAGAACCTCGTTCGGTGCGGATGCCTCCTTCGTGCGTGCTAAGGCGTGGAGTTCACTCTGAAGCCTTGGAGCGTTACGTCCGGAACTGAAGCATATATAGAAGACATAATGTTGGAACATCGCCTATGTATCATTCCACAAATCTAGCCATTTGGCACGCTTTTACTGTTTCAGAGAGAGGCTTGAGCGACTTGTAATCTCGGCCTAGCGCCGCTTGTAACACTTGTTTAAATCAATAAAGAGTTTGTTTACTATACTTGTGTTATTCAATGCTTCCGTTATTGACGACTCAGTGAACTTGTTACCAATCGCCTATGCGTTTATAATTCTGCTGCACTCGGACAATCGGTGCGACTCTGTGGCTTAGACCTCTTACCACCAGCATGAACCACGGCCTTGCACGGGCTCGGCTTACGTTTGTGTTGCATCACGCCCAGATGGGTTAAGCGATCGTCCCGCGGGAGCGCTGGCGCGGTGATTCTCGCCTAGCGGGGACGGCCGATTAGCCTGCGGGAGATCGAGGCATGACACAATCCCCTCTGCTTCTCGAGCAATCTCAATCCCAAGAAAATACCGAAGAAGGCCAAGGTCCTTCATCTCGAACTCCTTGTCAAGCTCTCTCTTGAGTTGGACAATCTCCTACTCATCATCTTCTGTGATAATCATATCGTCCACATACACCGCAAACATGGTGATGTGGTCTCCAATCCGACGGAATAACACAGTATGATCAGCATTGATCTGCTGATATCCCATCCCTATCATCGTCCTTCTGAATCTGTCAAACCATGCTCGAGGAGACTGCTTCAGCCCATAGAGGGACTTCTTCAACCTGCAGACCTTGTCCACTGTCTTATCGGTGCAGAATCCTGGTGGTATCTCCATGTACACTTTTCTCTACTAGATCCCTATGAAGAAACGCATTCTTCACATCCAGTTGGTGTAGCTTCTATACACCATTCGCTGTCAAAGAAATCAGGGTCCTGACGGTGCTCATCTTCATCACTGGTGCTAAGGTCTCATCATAGTCAATGTCGTACGTCTGACTGTATTCTTTTGCCATCAGTCAAGCCTTGTAGCGCTCTACTTTTCCATCTGGGTTCTGCTTCATAGTAAAGACCAACTTGCATACGACTGCCCTCTTTCCCTCTAGCAGTTTTACCAGTTTTACCAGTTCCCAAGTATGGTTCTTCTTAAGAGCGCCTAACTCGTGCATCGTCGCTTTCCACTTTGGATCATTCTTGGCAACCTGCCAATTGTTAGGTACAATAATACTATCCAAAGATGCAATGAATGCTCCATGAGAAGAAGGGATGTTATTATATGAAACAAACTGAGCAAGATCCCAACCATATCTATCAGGAGGATTTTCTGCATTGCTGCGAGTGGTCCTCCGTACTGATAATGGTGTGGGAGGAGTAGGAAGAATGATATCACCTGAAGGAGAATCTGGTAGTGGTGGTGTAGGTGTCTCAGGAGTCGAGACGGACACAGGCAAGGGACTTGCACTGGCACTATAGGTACTGGTCCTGGAGTTTGCTTTCCTTTCCTACTGTAGGTAAGTAACTCCCCCTGAGCCGTGGGCCTAACATCTCTCATTGCCTCCCCTTGTTCCTCTTCACTCTCCTGCTCATTCTCAAACATTCCTCCATGCCATACTCCTAAATCGGTCACCACACTCTCACCAATCTCCCTCTCTCACCTCATACTCTCCGTATCAGGTGAGTTGCTCATGGATGAGGTTCCCTCCTGACGGTAGTATGACTCAAACTCCCTGAAGTGAACATCGATACTCACAAACTTCTTCTTCTCTACTGGGCTCTAGCACACGTACCCCTTCTGAGTCGCCGAATAGCCCACAAATACACACTTGACTGCTTTGGGGTTAAGTTTTCCAACAGACGGTCTGTTGTCATTCACAAAACATACGCAGCCAAACACCTTTAGTGGGAGTATCCCACTATTATTTTCTTGCAATATCTCATATGGAGACTTCTATCCCAGTACCTTCGAGGGCATCATGTTGATCAATCGAGCTGCTGTCAACACTGCATGCCCCCACATACTCTGTGGGACATTCATGACGATCATCATGCTCCTTGCCACCTCCAGAAGGTGTCTGTTCTTCCTTTCTGTCACTCCATTCTATGCTGGTGTGTATGCACAGGTGGTCTGATGTTGTATCCCTTGGGCTGACAGATATTCCTCAAGTGCTTTTTTGGTATATTCTGTTCCATTGTCAGACCTTAGTACCTTCACTACTGCTCTGTACTGAGTCTGGACATGTTTATGAAAGTCTCGAAAACAGGCAAAAACCTCACTCTTATTCTTCATCAAATACAACAAGGTGACACGAGAGAAACAATCAATAAAAGAGACGAAATACTTGTAACCATTCATAGTAGTAGTGGCACACGGCCCCCAGACATCAGAATGTATAATATCAAAAACAGAAGAGCTCCTATGACCCGCACTAACATACGAGCTCCTAGTAAGTTTGCCTAAATCACATGCATCACATACTAGTTTCTCCTTATTTGCCTTCTCATAAATAGATGGGTACAACCTACTCAAAATACCAAAAGATGAGTGTCCCAACCGCCTGTGATGGAGTATCAGTGTGTCCTCGGCACTCATCTTTGGTCCTCCCATTTCTGCCATTTCTGCCACAGACATCAATGCTGAATCCAGTCATTCCTGATCCAGGTACCACAGTCCATCATGCCAAGTGCCAGTTCCAAGTCTTCGTCCCGTCTCCTTCTCCTGGAAGATCACCTTAGGAATATCAAAAGAGAGAATGTATTTTAGTTGGAGGATTATAGAACTAATGGACAAAAGACTGACTGAAAAAGAATGAACATGTAAAACATTGGATAATCTTACTGAACCTGTACAATTGACAGTACCCTTACCGACCACTGGCTGTAAAGTACCATCGGCTGTTTGAATGTTGTCTGCAGATGCTAGGTGAGTGTAGGAAAACTCACTAGCATTCCCTGTCACGTGTCGAGACGCACCCGAATCGACAATCCAGTCCGACGATCTAAGGGAAGACATAGATGCAAGGGCGAGTGAGTCATTAGTACCTTCCGATGGATGGACATACATGGCAGCATTGCCTCTGGCGAAGACTGAGTGGACGCCTCCTCAGTCCCATTCCTCCTGTCTCCATCGCTTGACGCTCTCTGCTTTCTCCTGAGTACTTCCATCATGCCCAGTAGTGCCTGATCCTCCTCAGTATAGGCACCATTAGCTCCCTCCTCGCCTTCTGCTACCTGCAGGTTCGTCCGATAACCTCCTTGACCACCCCGTCGACCCCTACGGCTACTGCCACGTCCTCCAAACTGTTCGCGTCCGCCACCTGAATCTCCCTCCTTGGGTGGTTTGGTGCAAGAATACCTCAGATGGCCCACCTTCCCGCAGTTGTAACACTGCCGGGGGTCTCCCTTAGGTCATGTGCCGCCTGAATTGACAACCGCTAGTGCTGTCTTCACTTCAGGAGGACCACCTGTCCCTGCCTATAGCTTGATACGAGTCTCCTCCTGGATCATGGCCGAGATAGCCTCATCCAGTGTAGGAATCTTCGGTTGGGCTAGAAGTAATGCTGTCCTCTGAGCAAACACTGCGGCCAGCCCCTTAAGAAACATCATCATCCTCTCCTGCAGACATACCTCTCTTTCCTTACACTTCGGGTCCTCGCAGCTCGTCCGATCTGAGAAGTGATTATAATCCAACCACAGACGCTCCAATTCCGTGCCATACTCATGTACCGTCTTCTCTCCCTATACGGTGTCGTCGATCTTCCCCTTGATATGGAAAACTCTCAAGTTATTTTTCACACCATCGTAGGTTCTCCTCAACTTCTCCCACACGTCTTTCACCATCTCAAGGCCATCCACTGTGGCGGCGATCGACTGGACTAAAGAATTGATGAGCCAAATGTATACCACCATATGAGTGGACTTTCACTCGTCGCGTCCTGCCGAGCCCTCATCCGGCTGTCTTCTCTCCTGACAAGAAACCCTCCAGGTTCTTCCCTGCGAGGGTTCTCCTCACCCGTCGTGACCAACTCAGGTAGGTGGCCGGTCCATCAAGCTTCAGATCGATGGATTGAAGCTCCAACTTTCCCAATGTTCGTGTCGCTCTCTCACCAGCCGACAGTTTCATCAGCTTCATCAACGTTGCGACCTCCGCAGAGTCCAACTTCTTGATGATCTCCTCCATCGATCCTCCCCGCAGAATCTAATTTCTTGATGATCTCCTCCATCGATTCTCCTCTTTTCCGATCAACTCACACCCGTCCCACGATTCACGTTCGCCCTCTTCGTCCTCTCCTAGACCCGATCATGTCTCTCCCCCATCAGATATAGGCCTTCGATGTCAACGTCTGGAACGACACGCAGGAGACGCCAGGAACCGCGGCAGAAGGCTCCGCCGGAGTCGCGGCTTCGCAGTGGTGGTGGCGGACGAGCGGTGCGGCAACGGTGGTGGCGGCTAGGGTTTGGGGGGTGGTGGCTAGGGTTTGGGCTCTGATACCATGTAGAATATTTTGGAGTAATTGTTATATTTTTTATTGATAATCTCTTGGCTATTTATAGCCTTACAACCCTTCATCTTACATTAATACTCCATTAAAACTCCCTTTAGAATATTCTAATATCCCAACAAATATACCAAGAATATTCTAATATACCAACAAATATACCAAGAATATTCTAATATATCAACAAATTGAAAGAGATCATAGTTTTTGTATCTAGTTGAGTAACAATTTGTTTGCAGTCATGCCAATGGTTGGAAATTGAGTTAATGGAGATGCGTGTGGGTGGGCCCTCTAGAATTTACTGCATTAAAACTTGCTAGACGAAAGATTGTGATGGCAATACTTGCATCAGCCAGAAGATCCAACAAAGACACGGTATTGCTAGTATCAAGATATAACGACTTATTCATTGCAGTGAATATTAATATCAGAATGTTAACCCTGTTTTTTTTAATGGCCTGGGACACAGGATAATTGAAACTCTCTTTCCCAATCGATACTCACCAAAAGTTCTATCATAGAATACTTAAATTGACGGTCTTTGATCAAAATCTCAATCAGTGTGAGTTCGTTGATCACCTGCTGGTTAAACTCTTTACTATCCCTACGTTTCCGTCCCCTTCTTTTATTCATAAAACGTTCTATGTTGAAATTTCCTCCAAAAGTCCAACATTGCCTTGAATCCCCTTAATTTCCTCCCAAAAGTCACACCTATTGTTCCCTCTATTTGACCATTAAACAGGGGGGGTAATCAAATGTCTCCATCCATCTTACCTTCTCTCCAGTACCAAAGACATTGGGTTCTGAACCATTCTTTCATAATCTTGAATCAATTTTCATTACTTTCACAACACAGACATGCTGAGTTTTACTGCTTGTCGTGGCTCGTTGCCCCGATTCCTTCCCGACATTATCCTGTCCCCAGTAACACAAACACATTATCGTTATATGTCCTTACTGATTGCAAATGTAGCAAGATGATGTCCAATCGATAGTTGATTTGGTCACGACCCTTCTTATTGCAGTTATAACAACCCTTTCCGGGCCTTCCCCTTTTCTGGTGATAGTCGTCGTTCAAGCTGGTCAATGCCTTTTCTATGCGTTTGGACCTCACCGCCGTTCACCCATCTTCACCCTCGTCAGAAAGTGCATAGTGCTACTGTGCGCTAAGATGAAGAGGAGGAGAGGAGACAGTCAGCGGACTTTTCTCTTCTCCGGTGAGAGAAAACTCTTCCTATAATTTTTTTTTACATTCTCACCCTTATAGGGGAAGAAGCCCCATGTTCAGATGTCCCTTCTCCCATCCTAAAGTTGTTCCCTTTTCCATGAGCAAATGCTTGCCAATAATTACTGCACATATCCTCTCCTGCAATAAATGGGCAGTATTTCCTTGCAGGCACAGCAACCACCTCCAACCAAGCCGTACAGCTTCCTCTCTCCCTTTCGCTCCCATCTTCTGCGTGTTTGCTTACAGTTCCTCCCTAGCTCCTGTGCCTTCTCCAATCTTCCTCTTCTTCACGGGCTAGCATGGCTGGAGCAGTCTCCATCCTCACAAATGACACCATTTGAAGGTCTGAGGGTTATAATGTGCGAACGAACTGATTCTGTATTGTTCGCCTCAATAATCTCATTTTGTGACGATGACTCAAAACTTTTGTACTTTCTAAGATTAGTTGTCTTCTGAATTGATTCTGCATGTTTCCATACACATCCATGATAGCACTTTTAGTCCTATGGAGATCTTGTCAGGATGTTGGTGGCATATCCTATGAATGGGACATCTAAGTAAATATTTGCAAGATAGTCCTGGTATATAGGAAAAAAAAGGGCTTATATCTTGATCTCATTCCCTCTTCGAGAAACCTGAGATTGCAGCACCCTGCAGTGATACATACAGGCTATGCTGCACTGATACAAATATGATACGACTTGGTACCGACATGGAAAAACGGACACGGCACCGATTTTGCACGTCGTAGAGTATTTTTGGAGTGTTATGTTTCATGTCCGATACTTGTCCAACATGGACACAATATGATACAACACTAGCTTTGGAGTATCCGTGCTTCGTAGCATAGAATACAGGTTTAGGGGAGCAAAGGAAAAGGGAAACTTAAATTGGAATCCAAGATATGTTATGAGGTTCCAGGTTCCGTGTTCCATCCTGGGAAAAAGTTATGTTTCAGGTAGTTCAGTCATTTTTTATATTTGCTTTGACTACTAGCATAAGAACTATTGTTCACACACACACACACACACACACACACACACACATATATATATATATATATATATATATATATATATATATAGTCAAAGGCGCATTCGAGGCGCAGAAGGCCAATGTCGTCTGAGGCGCAAGGCGCAGTTAAGGTGCGTGCCTAAGCGAAACGAGACGCAGATATAAAAAATAATAAAAATATATATTAGTAAATAAATAAATTTATAATGTAAGAAATAAAACCAAATAACATATTAAAACCAACAAAATATGTTAAAACATAACCAAGTGAACTAGTAGAGCAATAGTAGCAGTGAACAGAACTAACAAGAGTTTGTATTATCCCTACCATGCTTTTAATAAATTTTATTTTTTTCAGTTCAGCTGTAACCACCTACTTTCATGAGGTAAAAATTATCTCCATGCCTCGAGGTTTTTTTTATAAAGAAAATATAAGGCACGTCTTTTATTGGTTGTGCCTTGCAGAAAGGCGCAACTTGGGTGTGCCTGGAGAAAGACGCCTTGCCTAGTGAGGTGCGAGGCGTAGCTGCTGCGTATTTCTAAGAGAGAGGCCTTTGACTATATATATATATATATATATAGGTCCGGATCAAAGTACCCGCGGGGGGAGCTCCACCGAAGCCCCGTTCTCCCTCGCGCGTCGGATTGTGAGGCCCGCGCTCGCGCCCCCTCGATCCAACGGACGAGGGCGCGCGGGGCTTCGTCCCCCCCCCCCCCCCCCCCTGTGGGGCTTCGGATCCGGACCCTATATATATATATATATATATATATAAGAAAATTGGTCAAGAAAGAAACATAGTTAAGAAAGAAAAATGCTGAAAGCATATTATTAGTATAAAAGGTGAACAATTATTTTTTGATTGCCATGCCAATGACAAACCTAAAACAATATGGTTGATACAAACAAATTGCCACTTTCCATGACAAGTAGTACTTACATATAGTTATTGGGGGAAAAAAACTACAAATAATGTGTACACAATGAGCCGTAAACATTTATTTGTGTATGCAGTGAGCTGTAAACATTTATTTGGATGGATGTTAGTGAAAGTGGGTCCATATCGGCTTTCTGGTCAAGTCGTGTTCTAAATATAGGTCTAATGGATATGTTATTTGTGACAGATCGTTGGACGGGTGTTGAGTAAAATGCCCATGCATGATGGCCATGTGCACATTGAAGATTACCCAGGGTTTCTGTTGGAGGCTCTTAGAGAAGCTTTAGCCTTGGTAGGGCCAGTCAAATCATTCAACATACCGCCGTTCTAAAGTTCACTGAGGTAATTTCTCTCTAATGAAGCACAAACCCAAATGAAAAACAAAATTTTGGAAAAAATAATAATCAAATGTGTATTCAATTAAGAGTACTTCAGATACCTTCTATATCTTTTTTTTAGACGGTAGGTTTTCTATAAAGTGTTCTTCGTTCTTTCATATTTCATGTAAAGAGGGCTTAGAAAAATTACTGTTTTTTCTGTCAGAAAGCTTAAATCTCGGTTATTACTTGTTTGTGGTACAAAATGAAGCCACGGTCTTGTAAACCTAGAGTAGTTCAAAAAAGCGAAAACTTAAAAACTCTCAGGGAGGTGGAAACACATTATAATTTATGGAAAGCCTTCTTTGCAGCCAGTTTCTGTAAAAATTTGGAACTAGAACACATCCAACCCCTCCCCGCCGCCGCCCCCCCTCTTCTCATTTATGGACATAAATTATATTCTCAATGGAAATGGTACAGTTTTTCTTTGGTGCCGTTCTTCTTTTGAGGATTCCATAATTAATCAGAGAATATTGAGGTGAATGAACATGCATCAAGTTGAGGTAAGCTATAAATGAGTTGTATTGTGGCTTGTAAATGCTGATAAGAGCATGGGAGAAAAATGGATTGAGATGCTGTGTATATAGGTATCTGAGTGATGGAATGTTTTGTTAACTGTAAGTGATATCTAACAAATGTACTGTTAGATCAATAAGGTCTTGAAACATATTTTAGTTAGAGCTGTTGTATATAACACGTGTTTCCACTACAGCCTATATTCTTTTGATCAAGCACGTGCACTATATTCTAGTTTTGTTCCAGCAATATGATTATTAATTCCAGTTAAGTTCCAGTATTGTGTATTCTAGCTTTGTTCCAGCAATATAATTATTAATTTCAGTTCCAGTGTTGTATATTATAGTTTTGTAGTATTGTATATTCTAGTTTTGTTCCAGCGATATGATTATTAATTCCAGTATTGTACATATCTATATAGCGAGTGTCGGGAGGGAAAAACACCTAGTATGTATGTGGACTACGAACAAGTTGCGATCTTGTATGAGGAAGTTCTACCAATCCAGTTCAGTTGTGCACTGGTAATTCACTCATGTGTTACCAATAAGTTATCATAATCCGTCCATATATCAAAAGTGGTTTCTAAAATACACAAGAGTGTAAGCATCACTAGTATGTTCTTTTCATGATTCATCCTTAATTTTAGTATGCTATCAGTACTTTTATTTATTTAGTTTCTATCTAGTTATATCATTGTTCAGTTATTTATATGCATGATCTTAATCCATGTTACTTTCCATTTAATTATGAATATTATGATGACAGGTTTTGGATGACTACGAGGACGTAACTGCTTTCGAAGACCAATCTTGGATCCATAGTTGTTAGATGATAGTTTAGCTAGTCTTTTTAGAACCATGACTTTAATCTTTTAATTATTTAGCTTGGTATTATTATTTTACTTGGTATTATTATTCTTTTTGGAACTTTTAGTCTGATGATTAAATTCTATTGTTTGGTTCTCTATATCATGTCTCATATATATTAGAATTATCTTGTGAATGAGCTAGAAATGGTGTACTGGTGATTCATAATTATGTATATGGAATTGATATATAACTGAGGCATAGACAACATACTACCGCCTACTTTTTTTGTACGAATCAGCTCCACAAAGTGGGCCCACTTCTTGTTTCTATGGTAATTTTGAAGGTGACCATCCTACATATGCAAATGGCAACACCCCGCAAAATGTCTTTGGACATTGTACTCTTTATCTACGATGATGTTTTCTACTATATTTTTTTCATTGTCAGATTTTTAATGAGGTAGTGGCAGTTTAAGTTGTACCCACTTATAATCATGAAAAATATATTTTACTATTTTTTTCAAAAAGATTTTATTCCAATTGAGTTTTTTTTTTCTTAGGAAACATTTTAAGGAATGAATGATTAAAAATGGCACCAAAGGTGAGTGTTATAAGCTAGTGGCCTTAATTAAGCAGTTGTCCACTTATTTAGGGATGCCAAAAGACTTGTGCAAACCTTCTCTCTCCTTATATATACTAGGTAAATGTACATGCAGAAGTCTAGGGGTGCAAACGAGCCAAGACGAGCCAAGCTTTCATAAGCTTGAGCTTGGCTTGATTAGAATTAACCGAGCTCGAGCTTGATAAATTTTTTATTTAAGAGCTTGAGCTTGAGCTTGGCTCGAGCTCGTTTATATTAAGCTTGAGCTTGGCTTGGTTTGAGCTCGAGCTTGGCTTGATAAGCTCAAATTCAGGCTCGTTAAGTTTGATTTTGAGCTTGTTCAGCTTTATTTCAAGCTCATTAAGCTTGATTTCGAGCTTAACGAACTTGATTTCAAGCTAGTTAAACTTGAATTCAAGTACCTATAATATTAACAATTTATTTATAAAAATTTAATTTAAAAAGTTCCTTAATATCAATTATTAAGGACATATAATTATATATAATGTACACAACCATATTGTTATACAAACATGCATAAAATTAGAATTCAACAAAGAACAAATTAAAATTTAAATCACAAAATAAATTTATAGACTGCCAGCAACGAGCTCCTAAACGAGCTTTTAAATGAGCCAGCTTACGAGTCAGCTCGCAAGCTTCTAAACGAACCAGCTCGCGAGCTCAAACGAGCCGAGTACTTCTAAGCTTGAGCTTGGCTCGTTTATTAAATGAGCTCGAAAATGAAGCTTGAGCTTGGCTTGTTTACTAAACGAACCGAGCTCAAACGAGCTTTTATCGAGCCGAGCTCCGAGCAGCTTGCGATCGGCTTGGCTCATTTGCAGCCCTATGCAGAACTGATTATCTACTTTGGATAATTAAAAGTTAAATGTCTTAATTATTCTAAATTTATTATTATTATTATTGTTATATATTATTTTATATTTGTATATTATTAAGGAATATCAGAGGGTCTAGTTAACAGTTTTATTTAGTGAATAATGTAGAGTATATTTGGAAAGAAAAGCTTCACGGTGAAACTTAATTTTTTCTATTATATAGTAGTGTATATTTGTGATTAATAGAGAGACCTGAATATAGTTTATTCGGCAATACATCTATGTTCCTTTTTCCTCGTCATAAAATGCAATAGTTTTATAAAATAGAGATATTAAGCATTGAGGTTAAGAATGTTCTTATGTAAAATACTGAACTAATTTAACCAACAAGAACTGGAGTAGCTTAGTTGGTTAGAGCTTTGTGACTTGAAATCAACAACAAAACTACTTTTTTTTTTATAATAAATACCTGTATCATTATCATATATTATTATCCATTTTGTCTAGTAATTTTCTACATAATCAATGAAACAGAATTTATTATTCATTATAAATTTCCATTACGTTCGTGGATATTAAATGGTTCGATCCACACGCAAATAGAAAAACAAGTTATTGGTAAAATTTTCAGAACTTTCATATATTTTTCATAAAGTTTCATTCTATTTAAAATAGTAAAAATTTTGATTAAAATAATAGAATTATATTTTAAATTATTTACTGATTCGTTAAAAAAAAAAAAAGGGAAACATTTGTTAGTTTAAAAAAGATGAAGGTGTTAAGTATAAACTAGTTTCCATATTTAGAGTTAGAACATTTGAAAAAATAAGTAAAAAAAAAAAAAACTGGTTGTGGGTCCACTTTGCCAGCGGCCCTATATATAACTGTCGTTTTGCTTTCCAGCTCATTGCTGTAGGCCAGCTAACGACAACTTTTACACGTGAAATTACTGCAGTGCCCTTCCTCATTTAGCTAAACGACAAAAACTAGGCTTCGTGCCTACACATGAAGGAGTCGACATCCACTTGTCCCTCAAATTTTATGACAAAACTACCCCTACATATTTTGTGACAATAGTACCCTCTTGATGCAGACAGGATTGGACATCGGATAATATTTTTTAAATTTTAATTTTTTTATTTGATAAATAAAAAAAGTTGGTGCCGATACAAACGGTGTTTGCAAGTAACGTAACCCTATGCTTTTATTTTATTCTTTCGACTTATCAATTAGGAGAAAAAAAAAGAAAGTAAACATTCTTGAAATATTTCTCTTGACTAATAATTTAACATAGACATAACACATACAAGTATTGGTTTCCAACGTAAACATCACACGAATAATGATTTCTAATGTAAACTAATTTGGATCCTTCTCTTGAATAAAAAAATATTCTATTTCGAATTACAAATGTCATAGGATGCTCTCACTGAGTGTTTTCATTTTTTTATTTTTTATTTTATCATTTTTTATCTTTTTTAAATAAAACAACATATACTGTAAATCAAATAAATTTTATTTGCTATTTTGACTAATATGGCAATAGAAATGGTAGAGCACATAATGAATCCAAGGCATCATAAAGCTTGTTTCTTTTTAACATTTCTGGTTATCCTGTTTTCACTTCCAGAGGTTCCTTTTTAGTGCAGCCCCGAAAGGTGGAAAGTCTAAAGCCAATCAAAATTCTAGCAGCAAGTGCAAGTCCCAAAACTGGTAGATTCGCTTCTTTTAATGCCCGCAGATCAGCCTGAAGGAGACGTTTTGAGGAAGTTGTTTTGCCTTTTAGCAGCTTTCTGACAATCGGATAAACGTGATTGACCCAATTCTGGATCATCTTCTGGAATCGTATAACTGTCAAAAGTGAGTGACTGTTCATCGAAACGAACAACCCAACCCTTGGAACATACTACAGTCCCAGATGGCGAAGAGCCGACATCGAGGTACCAAACCTTTCCGTGATGTGAACTCTTGGGGAAGATCAGCCTGTTATCCCTAACAACATTCTTTAGTGAATTTACTACTCTTTTGGAAATGTGATCAAGGCTAGCTTCCACAAAAGGTCGGGCTCGACCTTCTATCGCGCTGTAGTTCTTCATGCATTTTATGGAGGGTCTTAAGAGAATGTTAGCTGCTCGCCGCTGGCGTACCTCTCCTAACTATTGCCCATTTATTCCGGAATCATCTTTTTAGGAGGGACAATTTTACATATTTATGCCAAATCCTTCCATTATTAAATACGACTGGTACCATTTCGATGTGTTTCGATTTTTTCGAAGAAGAAATGTTTGCTTCTTTCACGCCCATCTCATTACCCTACCCCCCGAAGGTAGCCGCACAAGACATTGTGTGCCTGGCTCCTTCATTATTTGAGCATAAGTTCTTGCGGCTCGAGCCAGCTTTGCGCCTTGACCTGGATGACATTCAATATCATGTACCTATGTTCTCATACGTATATCAGCTAATGGTATGTATTTAATCGAGTATATCCTATGCATTTTCAGTTCTTTTCTTTCTTCCTTTACGCGAGTTGGAGTTTAAGTTGAAGATTTTCTTCCCTTCATGCTGAACTCTCTCTTAGTTCCCCGCCAGCTAATGCTAAAAGGCAGACTTGGCTGAACAGGGAACGACATGGATCAAAGGCGCGTGCGGCAAGCAAAGAAAGTCAATGATAGGCGAAAGGAGTGGAACTTGAAAATAAGGACCAGATTGCTACCAGAGAGAGGAATGACTATAGGCACGAAAGTGGTTTTTTACCCTTTCTTTGCCCTTTGATTCGCTAGCTGACTTGTATGCCTTAATATGCTTTATCATTCCGAGGAAAAGGTTCGGGGAGAAAGGGAAACAACGGAGGGATTCAAATCGGACCTAAATGAGAATGACTTGAAAAGTGTTCTTCAAAACCTACTTGGTTCCTTTCGGACGTACATGTGGATCCTATCTCATTCATTCTTTTGTTCTGGTTCCCGTGCATGCGTATAGGAGGTATTTTTTTAGCGTTGGGTTTGTAAATCCATAATAATTTTTTTTTTTGTGATTGTTCCAGAAGAAATAAAGCAAAAGATACGGTAGAACTAGAACAGTTATTGTATTAAGTGAATACCCAAAATTGTAATCATTTTATTTCTGTCTTTCCATACATAACCAACGAATGTAAATGATTATTCAAGAGTCGTAGGTCCTAGAAGCGCATGATAAATACCGCCAAACTGAATCCGCTGCTTTATTTTTGGTACCAACTATTAAGAAATTTTTTCCCCCACTTGCTGCATCAAAAAGTAAATCACATGCTTCTGATAAAAAACGAGCAGTTCTAGTAAGATTTGTAATATGAATACCTTTAAGCTTTGCAGAGATGTAAGCTGGAACAAAACTGTTCCTAAAACTTCTAGAAAAGTCTTTTTTATATTGTACATCTATACTTGGGTGGCTATCAACGACCATTGTATACATTTAAATAATTTAATTAGTTATACATTCGAAAAAAATGCATATCCAGTATCAACGTCGGTCTGGGCCGCTCCGGACCCGGTCAACGATTCAGTCCGTCTCTGCCCACATGTATAGCGGGTCCGGGGTGGGTCTGCATTTTCGGCCCGAAAGTCCGGTCCGGTTCAAGAACCGGTTTAGCCCCGTTGAACCCGTTTGACCCGGTCCGGCCTGGCCCGATCTCCGACCTGGTTCAAATCCGGTCTAACCCGGTACCATATACATTAAAAATTAAAAAATTTATATGTAAAGGGTAGGATTCGAATCCAGTAACCTCCTCCTAGGATTTTTTTTTCTTAAGTTGTTTCTCCTAACCAATCAATCCAATTGAAATTGTGTTTCTATTACACATAAATGAGGTAAACATATGTGGTCACAATGCTATTTGAGTTTGTGATATGAGTGCTTCAAGATTTTTTTTTTCTGTCACTAATATCTCTGTCGGCCAAGAAACAAGTAAAAAAATAAAAAAATTGCAGCCACATCACCAACCATCTTTGCGACTTGTTACTTGTTTATAAGTTTCTCTAACTTGTTATCTGATACGTTATTTTACCATCTTTCCTTTTAAAAATTTTCTGAATCTCTTATGAGTTATTTATGATTAAAACTTAAATGGTGTTTTTTTTTCTTGGATATTTTAGTAATTGTTCTCATTACAAATATAAAAATTAGCATATATTTTAACTTATTTAAAAAATAGCAAATATTTTCATTCTTTTGTATATAATATTTAAAAATTTAAAATATATCTTCACTATTTTAACTAAAATTTTGATTATTTTATACATAATGAAAGTATTACAATGAGAGCATTTGCTAAACATTTTCCCACTTCAAAAGTTGGCATTGGAATTCACTCTAAAGAAATAGGGGCAAAAAGGTCATTGCACATATATTACTGATTTCGGCAACATCAAACATAAATGATAAAACCCCATCCTCTCCCTCTCCCTCTCCCTCTCCCTCTCTCTCTTAACACTCTCTCCAATGGCTGTGATCTCGATTCCATCACCATCGTCGTCTCCCCAATCCCGATCAAGAAAGCGCAAGCGAATCCCCGCCGCCTCCTCCGCCGCCGCCGCAAAAATCTCCTCCTCCTCCCGATGGAGAACCGACCGAGCCCGACAGATCTACACCGCCGCCCTCCTCTCCTCCCTCCGCCGCCTCCGCCTCTCCTCCTCCTCCTTCTCCTCCTCCTCCGCCCTCGCCGTCCGCTCCGCCGCCGACCGCTCGCTCGCCGCCTCGGCTCGCGGCGCCTCCCTCTGGAGCCGCTCCATCCTCTCCTCCTCCTCCTCCTCCGGGAAGCGGGTCCTCCGGCCCAGGGCCAGGGCGAGGGCGGTCCGGCCGAGGAGGCCGGCCAGGCCGGGCCGGCTGGCCCGGGCAGAGGCGGTGGAGGGGAGGGCCAGGGCTCTGGGGAGGCTGGTCCCCGGGTGCAGGAAGCTGGCGCTGCCGCCGCTTCTGGACGAGACGACCGACTACATCGCCGCGCTCGAGATGCAAGTCAGGGCAATGACGATCCTCGCCGACATCTTGTCCGCCGCCGCTCCCTCCTCCTCCTCGCCGAGTTGATTGTCCATGCCCTCTCTTCTAAGGGGCTGTTTGGTTCGGCCAAGTGGAACGAAAGTAAAAAAATCTAGAAGTCAGCATTTTACGTTCTCGTGCGTACGAATATTTTATGATTTTTTTTCATTTGGCTACTTTGAAGAAGTGGAGTGCATAATGGACAAGTTTGTGTAAACAATATGTTGGATATTTTTATTTTAAAAAATAATCTATTTGCATCTTTAGTAGGTTTTAAATTTTTTTAAATTAATTGAATGAGAATAAAAATTTACAAAGAAATTGGAAGTTTGTTTTATAATCTGTATCTTTTGCAAGTTTTTTTTTAATTAATTGGATAATGATACAGTTTAATAATTTGTACTTTCGTAATTTTTTATTTTTTTAATTAATTTGTTAAGGACTGGGAATTACAAATGACTTTCGTAAATTTTTATTTTTTTAATTAATTTGTTAAGGACTGGGAATTACAAATGGCTTAGATAGCTTGTAATATGGAATATAAGAAAGACTTGTAAATAACTTAAAATTGAACCGTCTAAACTATTTTTAAATATTCTACTAATTATTTTAAAAAATTTAACTAATTATTTAACTACTAATATAATTTACTTATAGCTAAACAATTCTAACTCAAATGATTAAGATGAAGTTATTTTGTTTAAGTTGTTTGAATTCAATTCATAGGAATGATAATATTTATAATAATTTTATATTAAAAAATTTATGTACGTACAATACATATATAAGTTACTAATTATTATTAATTATTGATTATTATTATCTAAATACGAAATTAAATTAATTAATTATCATTATTATTATTAAATAATATAAATTAAGTATCAATTTCACATTTCTCTCCCTTGTTTCCCCCCCCCCCCTCTCTCTCTCTTAAGCAGCTCTCTCTCTCTTATATATGTACAATATTTATAATAATTTTATATCTTAAATATTTAGTGCTAATTATAATATAATTAAGCACTATTAGTAATTTATATGCTAACAATAAAACCAATATTTATTTATAAATATAATAATTATGAATTTTGTCTACAGTAATCATATTTGTTAACATTAAGCAGCTGCAAAGTTATTATATTAATTATCTTCTCAAGTTCCCCCACATTCAGTGCCAACCGCTCAGGACCCACGGAACAGGATACTCAAAAAAATAGTTTATATATATATATATAATTTTATATCTAAAATAGAAGTAGTATGTATCATGAACTTCTCTTAACAAAAAAATAATTGTGATTTAGTGATTAATATATTAGATTTGAGGTTCTAGGTTCAAGTTTTGGTGGCAAATTTTTTTATTTTACTTTACTGTTTTTTTTCTTCAATTTTTTAATTTTTTTACATTATATATGGATGGTACTATTTTGAAAATTTAGCTAGGACCCTGATGAACTTAGGACCAACCCTGCCCACATCTGCGGAGAAGATGAGAAGCTAGATAAAGTAGGAGATGAACTTATATATGTCAGTAGTTCCTTCTCTAATTGCACTTCTTCTCTAATTGCACTTCCTTGATGCATCCAAACAACGAAAATGCCAACAGTTTCCTCGAGTTCCTTTCGAGCACCCACATCCTGGCCACGTACGACCGATAGGAACTGTGAATCCGAAACTACTTTCTTGCACTTAAGTTCTTGTGGTCAAAAGTCTATACATAAGTCTGTCTTGTTTATAGTCAATCATATACTTCTATTGGAGTCTCACATGAACCCAAGTCATTAGAAGAAAGCTTGAATCTAACCTAAGAACTTCGATTATTCTTCTTCCTTGAGTTAATTATTATATATTCTCGTGTTATCCTAACCTATTTGGAAAAATGATAATTGCACTCAATCATAGCAAATTGTCTACATGCATTCTGCCATGAGTGGCCATGGACCCTCTGTAGGGAGAAACGGCCAAGATTTTGCTGTTCTTGAATACTCAAAAATATCAATGCAGTTTGGCTTGAATTTATGATTAAATTGGATTCGACTTTTAGTTGGACTTGAATTTAGAATTATGTGTTATTGTTGGGCTGTATAAATTTTGTATTTGCAATTGGAATTGAGGAGTTGAGGTTGTCGGATTCTTAGATAGATAAATTTAGTAGGTTATGGGAGGACAAAATAAAAATAAGAGGGGACAAGATTGCATTAATTATATATTCGAAATTATTTTTCAAAATTTTATGGGACTGTCTGCCACTCAATTCAACGTAGGTCCGTCACTGATTATATGTTATTTGAACTCTTTTATCACCTCCATATGTCCTCTCTATAAGTGTGTATTGGTCTTTCCTACCGATTTTTTCCATTAACTAAATTAATTCAAGGCACAAATTTTCAAAAAAAAAAGTTAAATGTAGAATGAGTTAGGTTTATGAGAACAGTAGGAAATGATAAAGTGAGTTCGGATCCCAAATATTATGTTGTCAAAAATTGATATGAAAAAAAAAATATAAAATATAGAATCTAGAAAGTTACTTCAAATTGGAATTTACTATATTTTACAAAATGAGTTCCTACAATCTAGTATCTAGAAATTGGGAGGCCCAAGCCTTAGGGACTATAGGTGAGATGGAACAAAAAATCTAGAAATTGAAACTGGGAATGGAACTTACTATTCAATTAAATGAGCTTCTAAATTCTAAATCTTGAATTTGGGACAGAGGATGGGCTTACTAATGATGCTCTTATAATAGACTAGTAAATTATCGTCGTAAAATAAATATTTATATGATATTGTTAAAAATTAGTTCAAATATTTAAATAAAATCTTTTTAAACAATTTAAATACTTTTAATATTTTTTTTTTAAATTTAATTTTTAAACAATTTTAAAATTTGTTTTTAAATATGTATTTGTGCGGAAGAAAAGAGAGAAGGTTAGTTTTTTTCGTAATTTTTTAATAAACGGTGAATGATTTACAAACGGCTTAGACGGCTCAGTTTTGAGCCGTTTTCAAGCTACATTATAAGAGTAAAGATGGGTTATGACTGTTTTTTTTTTGTATACGGTCCGTGTTCAACTATAAATGCTAAGAACATCGTGTATCACGATTGAAGAAGTCTGAAAAGAGTCAAAACATCGATACATAGTTGTCTTCAACCAAAGAGTATCAAGTAGAATAATTTTTCAGCAAGTTTTGGGATCTAAATTTTTTTCTCACTGTATATTGTCAGTAAACTGGTTGGGTCGGGACCGATTCATTTTTTGTGATCAGATTAAAGGATATTATTTCGACGGTCAAAATTGCTCATAACTACAGTTGAATTGGAGATCATTTCCAGGGACTTTTTCATGCACTATGGCTAGTTGGTTTGGACAAAGAGAAAAAGATTCACAAGAGAGTTCTTCCAAGTCATTAAGAGAGTCTTCAAAATGAAGAATAAAAGTGCTCGTCGGAGATCTTGTAAGAAAAAAATTGCTTGAGATGGAGAAGGTGACTACAACTTTTCTTAATAATAAAATTAGAAAGCTGACAAATCTAACCGAGGACTCGTCGAAGTCGATTGCCAATGAAAGGGGAATCCGGCCCGGCCTGATGGAGGATCAGGTCAGACCGGCTCCGAACGTTGACCAAATTAGACCGACCTAGTTCAATGTTGACCGAGTTGGATCCGAGCCAGTTTCTGGGCCGCCCGGCCCACCGGACACCTCTGAGGTGGGCAAGGCATGTCCAAAAAAGTAGTAACTACTAGTAATGAATCCAAAACCTAAGCTAAGTGACAATAAAGTCTAGAGTTTGAAAAAGAGTGTCATAATCATAAGGAGGTAATCATATAAACATAGGTCTATGACATGATTAATGGCATTTTGGAAGCTTGTATTGATAGCACCACAATTGCCATTTCGGCCCACTATGCACATGATTGGATGCTAAGCCAGCTGATCAATGGGGTAATGCTAGCAGAAGGATACAAAAGTTCCAATCATCACATAGATATCAGTGCCCTCTTATTTTCTTTTCAGTACTTTTATACACAACACTCATCCACAATTAGCCAGGATTTTGTCACTCCAATTGTCATTGGTGTCCCAGACTAATAGTAAGTTGGTAGGAAGAAATTTGACTTTCAAAACAATAGGAAATAAAACTATTTCAATCACAATTTATCAAGATTCTAAATTTTCAATTTTAAGTCTTTATTTAAAATTATTTTTATCTATGTTTATTAATTAAAATTATACTACACCTGCGTACCTGAAATAATGGCCACAAACGTGGATCAGTACACAGCCGTACTGGTGAGCGGGGGTAACCCACTCGTCTAAACCGACACTAAGTAGAAAAGTGAATGCAAACAGTTAAATGGTAATCTTTCTACTTGAATCCTAGATTCATTTCATGGTATAGGTATGACATATTAAGGAAAACTGTAAAGCAGGTTAAACATGCAAGCATTCAACTCAAGCAAATATACAAGCAGATATAGCCAACTCGAAGGAAACTAGCATGCAAACCGTCCTACTCAAACCCAAGCAACGCGTGAACCTATCGAACCACAATCCAAGCCTCAATATCCATCCTCAAACCAAGCCTTATTAATCCAATCATCGATATGCACACTCTTGCTGAGGCAAGGTGGCCGCCGCTGACGATCTTCCCACCTGACTCAAATTAGTTCGTGTTCCAACTTAATTCATCCAACTATTTTTGAATCTACACTAGCACCGTCCAAGCTCAACTAACTAAACTCTAGCATGACTCCAATCGCACAATATTCCACAAGCACCGTCTCCAAATATTATCTCATGCACCGAACGATCATCACAACTGATACTACCTCAGCTAGGCGACTTATCCAAATATCAAACTATGCTCTTAGATCAGCTCAGCCAAACACCTCTTCCTCAATCTCAATACCTCACTGGGTGAACATCTATATTGAGGTTCATGTGATCCACGAAAATTTTGCCGCCACACCATAGGGATAGTGTCGCCACGATTTCAACGTGGACACTCTCGCCATAATTCCTAGGTCGGACATGGAATAGTTCTTCGTGCTGCTTCCACTGCCTCGAAGCACAGGATATCACCTTCGTCTTTTGTATGAGCATGCCTCCCAGACTAAGTTTCGATGCATCTTGTAGATATGAGGCACATATGTCTCTTCCAGTATTGCAAGGATTTGATCTGAATGAAGCGTTGCTTTAATTTCACAAGCTAGTTTCACAGTCGTCAATTCAAATGAATGTTATTCTCTTCCGGGGCACGACGAGTCAGAGGTGATGCCATCTTAAAAAAATTGTGACTCCGAATCTCATAAGTTGACTTAGGCCATTTCCACCATCGCTTCGGTCTTCCGGCTGCATCTATAGGTGAAGGCTATCCCAATGATCTCTCAAATCCAACACTTAGTCACTTAGGCCAATCTCCAATATACACCACTCACATCCACCCTCGACGCATTCCCAAATGCGTCGTCACAATGGTCATTCTATGGGTCTACAATATTCATCTCTGATTTGGCGGTCAAGTCGCTAGGGTCAGCTATCTCGAAGCTACGCTCGATAATTGTAAGTCATCACGATGGACAGTTACTACGAACCATGCTATATCTCCTCTGCAAATATGAGCCATAATCCAGCCATTCCATCCGAACGAACTTCTGACTCCGAGAACTTCACGCACTACCTCTGACGATCTGTCAACCAACGCTGCTTAACCACCTAGAGTCTTACTATCTATCCAAGACATAAATCAAGAACTACACTCGCTGAAACCGTCTTCCAATCACTCCATCGTTCTGCCCTGAATCCATCAAAATTTCTGAACTGCTCAAGTTTTGTCACCCCCCGATTTTGCCTAATCGATAATCGTCCCTCGGGCGTGATGCCGTGCACGCGTAGGACTCGCGTGCACAAGGCCTAGGCATAATGATAATCTTTAGAACACATTCAACAGAGTACGCAAATAAGATAATACACATTGAGGCATAGAAAAGTTTTTTTTTTATTGATAATGAACATCTGATTACAGACTCTTGACCCAAAAGCGATAAAGATGCCACACGGGCTTACAACTTGGATACAAAATGAGATAGCCGTTCCATACATCACATCCTTTACTAAAACTTCAAAACAATATAGACACCTGCGGGCGAAGCTATTGCCTTCCCTCAGAGCCGTATATAAGGGTTGCGCTTGCTCCAAGTGCTTTGTACAAGCTCCAAAAAGTCACGAACGAAATGCGATAAGTACTGGACTGGTTGGGGGAGGAAGAAGCTTCAGCTCCTCGCCGCGTCGCTTGGGCTCGGGGAACCTGCTACAACGAGAGTCAGTACTTTAAAAAGTACCGGTGAGGGTGAGCTGACCCAACTAACCAAATCCATTCCTGTCACGCCCCAGTCCCAAAATACGTAGGACTAGGAATACGTAAGCATGCCAGCCGTATGTATATGTGTAAACCCCCTGATTTTTTAAAAAATTTTAAAATAGATTTTTCAAAATTTTCTGGAATTTTCTGGGATTTTTATTAATTAAACTAAGGTGTTTTAATTATTAAATAATTTTTAGTTGATGTTAAATAATATTAAAATATTATGAGAATAATATTTTCTGGTGTAAAATGAGAAATTAGACATAGGGTAATTTTTCGAGAATTTATTGGACCCCGGAAGCATTTTTAAAGCCATAAAAAACCAAGTTATAATTAAACCAAAATAAACCCTGAAATAAACCCGGTTTATTTAAAATAAACCAAACCGAACCAACCCAGACCGGTTTAATAAACCCAACTCAACCCTAGCGGGTCGGATCCGGGTCTAACCCGCCGACCCGAAACCCGCTAACCCAAACCCGCAATTCTGTTTTTGGATCGGGCCGGATCCGCCGTCCGACCCGAGCCGTCACCGCCCGACCCGGCCGCCTGACCCTTTCTCTCCCCTCAGACCCGACGCCGCTTCGCCTCCGGCCGCCGCGTAACCGCCGGCCGACTCCTCCGCTTCGCATCCCCGCAGCGCCTGCCGCTCCGCCTCCCCTGCCAACAACGGCCGGCGACCCAGCTCCCTTCTCCGCCTCCTATAAAACCCGCCTCCTCTTCTCTCCCCCGCTGCCTCCTCCGCCTTCTCCGACGAACCCTCCGGCCACCTCGCCGTCGTCTTCCCGAGTCCGACGTCTCCAGCGCCTCCCTGAGCTCCGCCCGACGAACCGCCCTCCAGCGCTGCCGCCTCCGCCTCGCCGTTCTCCCTCGCGCAGCAGCTCCGGCCAGCACCCGAGCCCAGCAGCAGCAGCAACCGCAGCAGCCCCGGCGCCGAACAGCCTCCGCCTGAGCCGTCCCTGCCTCGCCATCCTCCGCCTACCCCAGTGGCAGCCCCAGCGAGCCCCTCCGGCGAAGCTCCGGCCAGCTCCGGCGACTCGAGCAGCAAACCCTAAACCCTAGCACAGTGTGTGTCGTGTCCCCGTGTCGAGTCGCGTCGTGTTGACTCTCGGACACGAAATTCAGATTTCACGGAGCCCTGTTCAGGTAACCCGTTCTCTCTCGTCGTTGCTCCGTTTTCTGTTCCGTCTGTTGTGACGCGAACCCTGTGTGACCCTCTCGATATATCCAAGTATGGCCACTACACCTACGTACCTGAAATAATGCCCACAAACGTGGGTTAGTACACAGTCGTACTGGTGAGCGGGGGTAACCCACTCATCTAAACTGACACTAAGTAGAAAAGTAAATGCAAACAGTTAAATGGTGATCTTTCTACTTGAATCCTATATTCATTTTATGGCAAAGGTATGTCATGTTAAGGAAAACTGTAAAGCAGGTTAAACATGCAAGCATTCAACTCAAGCAAATATACAAGCAGATATAGCCAACTCGAAGGAAACTAGCATGCAAACCGTCCTACTCAAACCCAAGCAACGCGTGAACTTATTGAACCATAATCCAAGCCTCAATATCCATCCTTAAACCAAGTCTTATTAATCCAATCATCGATATGTATACTCTTGCCGAGGCAAGGTGGTCGTCACCTACACGAAAAGCACAAACCAAACCCAAGTAAAGAAAATCAACTTTTATTTATATGAAGTCACTGGCCAATTCATAAATGACATGATCAACTGTAGTTCTACTCGATCCAGCACTGAGTAGCTAGCCCGCCTGGTCGCATCGAATTGTCGGCACCGTTCCAAGGCACGTTACCATTTGTCTCCTCTATGGCCAAACGGTCCCGGTTCCCCAGAGTATATTCCGTTCGAGAAAACCAAACGCTGTGTGCAACAGGTTGTCCGTGACCAATGCAGATACCAAGTAGGTATGACGAGAGAATCGAGCATTCTCGTCCCACCAAACTATCTAGTCTCAATCCAACAAACTATCCATAACCATTCTCCAACTTATATCCCAAGGCACCATCTCAAGTTATCCCCATAGGCACTATGCCACTTTTCGACATAATGTTCCAATTGGTGCAACACCCCTCGCTCAGAAAGCTCCGTGACACGATGCCCCAATAGTGGCACAATGACCTCACCGATGCAGTTGTCTGGTTTTGAACCACAACTGCATATTTTGCATGACAAAGCGTCCAACCGATACTCGTGCATGGATGCACGCTCGCTCGCCCGCCCGAAGTGCCTCGTTGTTCCAACCAAGATGATCCACTCAAGCTCCAACTGCCCAACGTAAAACCAACTCAAGTAATAAATCATATTCAACCAAACGACGCACACTCTATGCACGTCACAGTGTAGTGATTTCCATGTTCTAGTCCAAGTATTCAAGCCATTACGTGTGTTCCATATTATTAGGCATAAAGGAGTAGAGGAGAAGGGACAGAGCCCACTCACCAAGTCTGATTCAATTAAGCATCCTGCCTTGCCAATACAGCCGATCCCTTGAACCCATGGCCCGATGCAAAGCACAATCTACTCAATTGGTATGATCGTACGAGCAGACCGTGCTCTCCAAATTATCCGACCGATCGAACTAAAGAAGATGACATTATCGCTCCAATCCAACTATCCCATTACTACTCTGAACGAACATCTGATTCCATCGAATTTCGCTTACGATCTGCACATGAAACCAACTCAAATCAATACTTGTTCCCAAATCCAAAAAATTAAAATGTAACCAGCTATTGCCTCATCCAATCCGACTCAGCGTAATGCACCGTGTGGTTGCGGGGCATTATATTTGCCACACACGGGCGCAACTTCAGGCTCGTGCGGCATCGCGTCCCGATAGAAACGATCGTCCCGCGGGAGCGCTGGCGCGGTAATTCGCGCCCAGCGGGGACGGCCGATTCCTGCGGAAGATCAGGGCGTGACAGGAACGAACTCGGTTACTTAAAACCGAATCCCTAGTCAGACTCCTCTTCCGGATGACTAGGCTTTAACGTTCAAATTTTTGTTATTCATCTGAACTTGGCCCAAACTCTATCCACAAAAATCCTATAAATAGAGAAGAAATTTTCTATTCCTAATCAAGTCATTCACTTAAAGCATTTTACTTTCCTACTCTATTCCTGAGCTATAAAATTTCCTATTTTCAAGATCAACTCTCAGCCTTCTAGTGCCAACGCGATTCCGATTTAGAAATCTGATTGAGTTGTAACGCTTAGTTTACCAGTTCATCTTCCATCCAAGTCTGAAGCCAGCAAGCTCTTCGGATCAAAAGCTTGTGGTTGTAAGAAATCGCGAGTCCTTCAGATCAAAGCTCGTGTTGTAAGAAGTTGGCATGCTCTTCGGATCAAAGGTCCGTGTGTACCCTATTTCGCAAATAGTAGATTAACTCAGAACATGAGTTCTCGGGACTGGACTAGTCCTCTCAGAAAAAAAATAGTATACATCGTTGTGTTTGTGACTGCTAATCTCTCTCTCTCTCTCTCTCTCTCTCTCTCTCTCTCTCTATTTACTTACTGTCATTTTATATCTAGATTGTTAGCTAACTGTGTTAATTTTTATTGGGTGATTTTTATTCCACTGCATATATACGCACTATATTCACCCCCTCTAGAGGTGCTTATTGGATCCTACAAATTTATCTCCACTAGGCACCATGCCGCTTCTCGACACAGTGCTCTGATAGGTGCAACACCCTGCTACGATAGCTCTGTGGCATAATTCTCCAACAGTGACACAATACCCTCTCCGATGTAGTTATTCGGTTTTGAACCATAATTGTACGCTTTGCTTGACGAAGCTTCCGAACATGATACTCGTGTGCAACGCACGCTCGCTCGATGAAGTGTTCCCACCATAATGATCAACTCAAGCCACAACTTATATTCATCCAAACAACCATACTCTATGCATGCTGTCATGCCCTAATATCTCGCAAGCTCAATAGTGTCACGCCCCGATCTCCCGCAGGCTATTTCGGACGTTCCCGCTAGGCGGGAATCACCCTCGCCAGCGCTCCCGCAGAACGATCGCTTAACCCATCCGGGCATGATGCCGCACGAGCGTGAACCGCGCCCGTGCAAGGCCGTGATTCATTGGCTGGCGGTAAGAGTTCTAAGCCACAGAGTCGCACAGATTGTCCGAGTGCAGCGGAGTCATGAACGCATAGCGATTTGGTAACAGGTTCACTGAGTCGACAATATAGCGGAAGCATTGAAACACAAGTTTGAAGTAAAGCAACTCTTTTATTGATATAACATGTGTTACAGGCGGCGTATAGCCGAGATTATAAGTCGCTCAATCCTCTCTCTCTGAAACAGTAAAAGTGTGCCAAGCGGCTACAACTGTGGATAATTGTACAGGCGATGATCAGGCGAGTTCGGGCTATGTTCCAACATTATGTCATGTATATGTGCTTCAGTCCCGGACGCACCGTTGCTTCGGAGTGATCTTCACGCCTAAGCACGCACGAAGGAGGCGTCCGTACTGAACGAGGTTCTCCCGCACCCTGTATACAAACTGGTGGATTATCAGTACATTGAATGCACTGGTGGAAAAGCTACTCGCCCGCTCGACAAATCCAAACACGTAATATAAGTTCCGTGCACCAACTATTAAGTTATCGTTCTAGTTGCCTTAGGATCAGTTTTATGCAAATATTGAATAGCCTAACGTGTCGGGCAGTGCGCCGTGCAACATGAGAGGAAACATGGCGAGACTTACCAACTTACCATCTCCTTCCTTGTCCAAGGCAAACATTGAGGCAAACATTGTTAATTTAAGCACGGGCAAGTATAAACATTCAGGAGGCATAGCATATGCAAACACGAGGGTCGTTTTATAACATGATCGTTCAGGTGTTCAGTTGATGCGATGCAATGACTCGCACGCGGGTAGCCGCTAAGCGATGATGACTTATCTATATGAACACGGTCGCTGGCAAAGCCATTATGGACGTAGTCGAGGACAAGGATAGCATGCTACGAGAGTACACGAGGCACATGAACACGATGCGTTGCAAGCTATCCTCCCTGAACACGAGACTACACACGAGCTCCATCCGGACCGGATCGGCCCCAGTGCCCCGGTGACCGTCCGTGGAACTAGTCCGCGACATGCACTTTCTTTTGGGTATTTCAATTATAACGAGATACACGAGAACACGAGAACACGCGTGCACTAGAACACGAGAACACGAGAACACGAGTGCACGGGAACACGAGTACACGAGTACACGGGATACTTGAATCATGATTTTGTACAGTGAATATCTTGCCTTGATGCATTCCCCTGGTTCGGGGCTGCCTGGTGACCTAACGGTCCCGGATACTTGCAGGGTCAAACATGCACGGAACAACTACTTAGTTGTCTCCCGGAGTTGGATGAAAATAAGGCAACATTCAAGCAGACAAGCATGCGTTTCTAAGGAACATAAGCAGGCACGTTGCTCGGACCCGAAGGTAAGCCGAGAGTTGAAACCGTTAAGGGACTTAGCATGCGAGGGTCTGAATATAAGCAGTATTTCATTTTCCATGTTCTAGCAAGCAATACAAGTTGGGATTATTCCCTTAGCTAGGTGTGTTGGATTTATTAGCATGCAGGGGGTGAATCACCTAGCGACTAGTATGAACATTTCAGATTTTATGTGTGCTGGCTAAGCAAAGACAAGTTCACCGTAGCCACCCACCTTAGCGATGATTCGCCTCGGTAGAGCGATACGTCGAGCGAGCCTCTGAAAGCCTAAGCTGAATTCCTGTAGGGACAAGTCTGGATATCCTTTGCATTCTCGTTGAGGCAAAGCGGGTCGGGACAGTTGCACTATTGCCGTTTGCAACGGCCGTCCGCTTGAGCGGAACGGGGTATTACAAATAGTCTCCGCTGAACGTGAATCACAATGTTGCAGCGCTCTCGCGGGACAATCGTTCTCATCGGGATGTGATGCCGTACGAGCCTGGAGTTGCGCTCGTACAAGGCGATGTTATCAAACACCAAAGTTATCATTAAAACGACCAAGTTACAGCGGAAGTCAAGTATTGTGTGCCAAACACACATCAGAGTATACGCAGCGAAGGTCTCGATAGGGTCCAAATAAAATACCACAAAGGCGATTGCCTCAAAGGCAATGCAATACTCTTGCTCTTTCTCTAGCCCACAAAGGTACTTACAGTTCATACATCATGTCCCGTATATCCAAGCAGCGCCACTACACCTGCGTACCTGAAATAATGCCTACAAATATGGGTCAGTACATAGCCGTACTGGTGAGCGGGGTAACCCACTCGTCTAAACCAAAACTAAGTAAAATAGTGAATGCAAACAGTTATATGGTGATCTTTCTAGTTGAATCCTAGATTCATTTCATGGCATAGGGATATCATGTTAAGGAAAGCTGTAAAGCAGTTTAAGCAATGCAAGCATTCAACTCAAGCCAATCGACAAGCAATAAATAACCAACTCGAAGGATTCTAGAATGCAAACCGTCTTACTCAAACCCAAGAAACACGATAAGTTATCGAACCAACAATCCAAGCCTCAATATCCATCCTCAAACCAAACCTTATAATCCAATCTCGATATGCATACTCTTGCCGAGGCAAGATGGCCGCGCCTACACGAAAGCACAAACCAACCAAAGTAAACCAAACCAACTCTTATCTATATGAAGTCACTGGCTAAGCCATAAAGGACTTTGATCGGATTAATCAATAGGCAGTTCTACTCGATCCAGACCTGGTAGCTAACCTGCCGGGTCGTCTCGAACTACCGGCACCGCGCCCAAGACGTGTTACCATTTGTCTTCTCTATGGTCGAACGGTCCCGGTGCTCCGGAGCCTATCTCGTTCGAGAAAACAAAATCCTGTGCAACACAGGTTATCCGTGACATACAGACACCAAGTAGGTATGACGAGAGGATCGAATATTCTCATCCCACCAAGCGATCCTAGACTCATTCAACCAATCATCTAACCAAATATCCATAACCATTCTCCAACATATGGCCCAAGGCACAAATCTCAAGTTATCCCCATAGGCACTATGCCGCTTCTCGACATAGTGTTTCAACTGGTGCAAAACTCCACGCTCAGAACTATCCCGTGGCACAATGCCCCAACAGTGGCACAATGCCCTCGCCGATGCAGTTGTTCGGTTTTGAACCACAACTGCTCGCTTTGCATGACAAAGCGTCCAAGTGATACTCGTGCACGGATGCACGCTCGCTCGCCCGAATTTTTGATGTTCCCAATGCCTCAATATTCCAACCAAGATATTCCAAATGTCCAAGTATAATTCCAATCATTTCTCCAACTGCCCCAAATATAATCCAACTCTAGCTCCAACTATACTACGCAAAAACCAACTCAAGCCATAATTCTATCCAAGCAAACGACGTACACTCTATTCACGCCACAGTGTAGTGATTTCCAAGTTCCCATCCAAGTATTCAAGCCTATTACGTGTGTTCCATATTATTAGGCATGAAGGAGTAGAAGAGAAGGGACAGAGCCCACTCACCAAGTTTGATTCTGTTAAGCATCATGTCCTGCCGATACGGTCGATCCCTTGAACCCATGGTCCGATGCAAAGCACGATCTACTCAACTGGTATGACCGTACGAGCAAGCCGTACTCTCCAAATTATCCGACCGATCGGACTAAGAAGACGGCATTAATGTTCCAATCCAGCTATCTCAGTACTGCTATGAACGAACACCTTATTTCCATCGAACTCTGCTAGCCATCTGCACATGAAACCAACTCAATCAATACTTCTTTCCAAATCCAACAAATCAAATGTAACCAGCTATTGTTTCATTCAATCCGACTCAGCGTAACGCACCGTACGGTTGCGGGGCATTACACATGCCACAGTATGGTGTTTTCCATGTTCCGGTCCAAGTATCCAAGACAATACATGTATTTCAATTGTTAGGCATGAATGAGTAGAGGAGAAGGGACAAAGTCCACTCACCAAGTCTGAATCCGCTTAGCATTCTGCCTTGCTGATATGGCCGATTCCTTGATTCCGTGGTCCGATGCGAAGCACGATCTACCAAATTGGTATGACCGTTGCAAGCAGACCGTATCATATGACCCGATCGGACTAAGGAAGACGGTATTATCGCTCCAATCCCGCTATCTCTGCACTGCTCTGAACGAACACACTGATTCCATCGATGACTCCCATGCCTTAGCTTGATGCGAGGCGATACTCTGATCCCAAACCAACTCAAAACAATACTTGCTCCCAAATCTAACTCATTGAAATGCAACCAAATATTTGTCTCATTTTAATCCGACTCAGCGTAATGCACCGTGCGGATGCGAGACATTACAATGGTGACGTTATGACTATCGAGGAGTCAGATGCCCTTTGGATTGGCTTCCATAATTAGACTTTATGGTAGTCATCATGGAGACAGCCAGGTCGCAAGAATCCCACTTCCAGCCAGAATGCCTACCATGCTAGAAGCAGTTACTCTATATAAGATGAAGTAACGTTGGAATAAGCTTCCAGCGTGAAGGCCACCCACGTTAGAATAGTCTACTCAATGTGAAATTATGTAGTCTAGTCCATTTCAGCGTAGAAATAAACAGTCTGATCATTTTTGGAGTTTTGGTTTTAAATAGCCTCGATTTTTCTACAAACCAGGAGAGAAGAATCAGAACTCATACTCCTATACTATGTCCAAATAATTTATGAACACTTTGTGCATCTCGTCTTGCATATTTTTGCCATTAAAAAACATCGAAGTTGTTCTCAAGTAGACTTTCTGAAGTTCATATCTACGAAGGAGAATAATGTCCTTGCACTTGAAATTGAATCGTCAACGAGCCAAATTAGTCGTGCGTTGGCTAGACTCCTATCGTTGTAATATTTAGAATCTTTTATTTATTTTTCTAAGAATTCTTTGTTGTAATTACACACTTAGTGCTAAAAATTTGTAATAGAATTCTTTACAAATTCAAAATTTTCTTAAAGAGAATGGTTCTCTCCTTTTTATACCAAAAGCGTCTCACTACTAGTTAAAATTGATCTATTATTTGTATATTCATATACCTAGTCAACTTTATCATTTCAATATATACTTCCAATTGGTAACTTCATTCCCTTTTTTCTTCATTTGTAATATTTTATGAATATTATAATTTTTATGGTAAATAAGTAATTTTAATTATTCACAAAAATTCAAAAACTACTGTAAAATCTTTTTTTTAGATCTGGTTGTGCATCACATTCAATCAAACGACCCCTTATAATCTAAATAATAGAAAAAGTTGAGAGCTCAGTGTAAAACTTTTGGTACAGAAATATATTTATCTATGTTTATTAGTTAAAATTATTTATTAAATTTAACATAAATAGTTAGATAATTATATGTTTTTAAAAAAAATTAAGATTGTTCTTTCTAAATAATATAAAATATGTATAATGTAACTAAATTTATATCATGTCAATGATTGGTATATGTCCCTCAAATGGATAAAAATCAATAATGCCTTAAGATTCCCCATTAGGGGACAAGAGCACACATAGGAGGCTATCAAGTGACAACCATGCCAATTAGCCACCTAGCATGAGGGAGGGCCTTGCTTGAGCTGGACCTGAGAGTAGGAAGTCCAAAGAAATAGCAAGTTTGGAAAGGAGGAAAAAGGAGCAATAAATGGTGGATGTTGTGATGAGAGAGAGAGAGAGAGAGAGAGAGGATGGGGTGTTTAGGAAATCATGTGGTTGTATGTGCATTTGGATTAGGAGTACATGCTAGCTCTTTGCCAGTAGGGTTTGCATGCATTATGTGCCTCAGATGGATATTGTTGGGATACTATATGTGGTGTGTACATGGTAGTTTTTGACATTTCAAGAATTCTGTACAAATAATAAAAACAATTTAACTAATCTAAAAAAATTGACATTTTAAAGACATTGTTATTGCAGTTTCTAAAGAACAGGGAGTCATAAACCTACTTATGGAGATTTCACATTATTGATATATACGGAGGTAAAAAAAAAAATTAAATCTTTTGATTTTTGAAGCCATGTGCAATTGTACAACTTGTGCATACTCAGAAACGATTCCGGATGTGTAAGTATATATGTGACACAAATCCAAGTCTAACAAGTCTAACTAGCTATGATATTTAGTGTTTTTTCGCTTTCTTGTTCAGGATTAGGCAAAAGCGGAGTCCGAAATTTTGTGTTATTTTGAATTGAACTAAAAATACGTTATACTTAGTCGAATAATGATAATAATATAAGACAATGAGTTGATGTACATGGGTTGAATAATTGGACTAGATTGAGATAAAAGTTGGACTAGCTTCGGATAAGTTTGGTTGAATAATTGAACTAGAATGGTTTCATATTAAAATAAATCTAATATGTGTTGGAGTGAAATCTATATATATCCATGTGGAGGTCCTCCCTTGGGGTTAGAGCATCATTAGTAGTTGGGATTCTCCAACACAATTTGGGGTCCAAATTTTAAAAAAAAAAATGTAAATGTAGAATGGATTGGGTTTGTATGAGAATAGTAGTAAATGATAAGGTGAGCTCCGGTCCCAAAAATTATGTGGTCAAAAACTGATGTGAAAAAAAAATATATAAAATCTATAATCTAGAAAATTGGATTTCAAATTGAGACTTACTATTCTACAAAATAAGTTCCTACAATCTAGAATCTAGAAAGTATGAGACCCAACCCTTAGCACCTATAGGCAGTATGAGATCGAAAATCTAGAAAATAGAATTAGAAATGGAACTTACTATTCTACAAAATAAACTCCTATATTTTGAATTAGGACTAATGATGCTCTAAAGATTTCCTACTCACCTACCTAAATGATTAGTGCTTGCACCTAGGGAAATAGTACAAACATGTTGCTCCTTGTGTGACAGTCCCCTCCCTCCCAATCTTTTGTAAGTTGGAAAATATTTTCAAATGCATGTAATTATGCCGTTTCTAATATTCTTTGAGTCGTACACAAATATTAAAAATAGATTTTTTAATCATTTTAAAGAAAATTATTGGTTTTTTCTGACATTCTGAAAACGGTTATTGCAGGTTAAAAAAAAAAACATAGAGACCTAAATCTAAAAACAGATATTTTACATTAGTAATATATAAAAAGATTAAAATTACATACTCAAAAACGATTATGTATATACAATTGAATTATCGAAATTTAATTTATCCGTTCTTTATAATGTTGCGGCCTAAATAGATTCCATGGCATAGTAACTAATGAAAAATTGATTATCAATCAACAAGTTATGTCGCACAACCTAGTGTCTTTGCATGAGATAAAAGCAGTTTTTTGAAACGATTTTTTATGCTTCAAAATAAATAAGTTTATAAAAAAATTATTATTATTACCAAATATGTTTTAAAATAATTAAAAAAAATAAAAAAAATAAACGTCGTGAATGCTCTGGCTCACTAAAACAGCAGAGTTCCACAACCTTGAAAGTTGGGGATATCAAAATGATCCACTTAAAAATTTGTACGCAGGTATTGAAGTGATTTTTTTTTTAGAAATTTAAAGACATTTAATTGCAATTAGCCTATAAACCTAACGGGTTGTTGGGTTTCGGTTTTACCACAATTGAACTGTCACTATAAAAGTATTATCAAATAGCTACACAATTCATCGTTGGTCCAGCGACATACAAGTGACGGATCAGTGACAACTTGATGGTTCAAATTTTTGACAAGTAGAACATTTTGTCGTCAGTCTGTGACATCGGAGTATGCACATTCAGAAGTGACCTTTTGCGATTTTTCTCTAGTAGTTGAAGGCTTCAGTGATACTAGTTTTTTTTTTGTAGGTGGAACTGTTATGTTATGGAAATCGAAGAAGTAGACTTTTCTCTCATACTCCTCAACGGAGTCAGAGCTGTTTGTACTGGCTACAACGACAGATGAAGCAAAATGGCTTCGAAAGATAAATATATGATCTGCCTCTGGTTGGTACATAGGTTCTGGTGCAGACTATGCATGTATATTGCAACAACCAGGTGACTGCATCAGTGGTATCAAATGCTCTCTTCATGAAAAAAAAAAGAGGTATGTGAGACTTCGTCACAAAGTATTGAATGAGCGCATCACAGATGGCTTCATTACAGTGTTTTATATTCGGAGCCAGTAAAATATGATGGATCCGTTCACCAAGGACCTCAAGTACCAGTTTGTCGAAGACACACCAAAAAAATGAGCTTGAAAGAGTCATGATGCAAATCTTTATAATTCTACCTTAAAAAGTTATGATATTAGTTCAAAGAAAAACATACTAGACATCTTACATCTGGTTCAAAGAAGACAATTAATTGGAGTACGTCGGATATATATAGGTTTGTCCCATAATTAGAACAA
Source organism: Iris macrosiphon (assembly GCA_036927795.1). Classification (NCBI taxonomy): domain Eukaryota; kingdom Viridiplantae; phylum Streptophyta; class Magnoliopsida; order Asparagales; family Iridaceae; genus Iris; species Iris macrosiphon. The sequence goes on from JAYESA010000018.1 coordinate 144,370,299, forward strand.
TAGTGGGATTAGATCCCGAAAACCTCTAAAGCCCACTCTATTCTCTATCTGAAGAGAAAGTCATGTGAGAGGATGGCTTTAAAAGCCTTCATGAATTCTTGAGCATTTGAAATGCTCGGTTTGATTTACAGGAAGCACGGGTAGTACAACACTAGAAAGAGGTTAAGATCTCATGCTACAGTGGAGGTAACAGCATTGTGAGGCAATATAAGACCTTAGCTTCAGGCAACGTCACAGCGACGTAGCACCACAAGGTGGAGAAATGCCTCATACTCGGTTAGTAAAACTCTCCAAATGAAGAACTTACCTACGTGTATGAATATAGGTGGAGAAAGGCAGTTATGTGTCATTCTGCGAGTTCGTGCAATTCTGCACCTACTGTGTGTACGCTCGATTGGGCACGAGATGGCATTCTTCCGCATGTACGCTCGATTGGGCACGAGATGGCATTCTTCCGCACGTTACGCAACGTCTTGTGCAGTTCTGCGAGTTCGTAAAGTTCTAGCCTTTTACCGATATTCGTAGCTTTGGCCCTTGTTTGACAACTCCGGTCTGTCTATTTGCAGCATCTCGACTGCTTGATATGTTATACCACTCTTGTGGATACAAAGTCCCTAAAGACTTAGAAATTCTACAGAAAGAAGAAGAAAAATAGCATCACGAGGATTCAAAGTCCGTAAAGACTTGGATTCAAAGTCCGTAGGGTTATTCTGTATTTAGCAGCGTTCTTGTCACACATAATATCAAAAATATGAAAGTCCTGCTAGAATTCACAACAATCCAGCACAATATTACTCTATGGAACAGCAAGAAAGTCCTTCCAACAAGGACAATAAGAAAAAGAATAGTCGTATTAGAAAATCAACTATGCCAAAAGTAAGTTCGGGTCAGGTATATATGGGGCCCATTATCATCCCTGAACTGTAAATAAAAATTTCCATTCCTTCAACTCAAGTATCCAACCAAAGTTATAGAACTGGGATTGCAATTTCATTGCTGGCAGTTGAGGAATTCTTGCAATCCATATAAATTCATTTCACAGTAATCTGTAGCATCTGTGAGAAAATGCTAGCTGCTACGAAGAAATAGGAGATACAAAAATGAAATGAAATGAAAGCGAGCTAATTTATGAGACTAAACCATGTCGACATACCCAAAATGCAGTGAGCCGGACTCACCATGCCCCTTGATTCTCCTCCACTTGATGGCCTAGAGATGATGAGGACTGATCCAGACTGACTGCCACATGCACTGGAAGCCTGGAATAGGCCTCCTCATCCCTACGCCATCATCAAGTGGAGGAGAGAATCAAGGCACATTGTGATCCCGGTTCACTGAATAATTTCTCGAGAATGCACCCATGACCATTTCTTGATACCCAAAATTCATCAAACTAAGACTGCACTGATGCACTCAGAAGTGCTGCATATCAAACACATGTTACAGATTACAACTACACAAAGGAAAGAACCTACTTTTATTTTGACCGACTCATCAAACTAGTCCCAAAATAAACAGACGATTACAACAGTAGAATTGCTAGAATTTAAATGCCAAGACCAACTAACTGTTCTTCTTCCAGGTCCTAGGCATCCATATTGAACATGGCGAAGAACAGTGGCTCTCGGTGTCCCCAGCGCGAAACAGCACCAGCTTCATTATCTGCATTGAACCGCACCCCCCTTCTGTTGGCCATGCAGAAAACCCCTGTATCTACCGGATCCAGGGGATACAAGTTCTCGCACTCTGCAAAGTAAATGCAATCTGAACCAAAGTCCTCTTCTATCTCATCCGATGCAACCACTGTTGACAGTGCCCGCCCCAAGAACATCACTCGGCTACCCAAGCTGTATAGCTGCCTGCACCCCATCCGATTCATCCCAATTTGGAAAACCTGGAAGCTAGATGTATGGTACCGCACATAATACCGCCTCAACATTCCTCTCCGCGTCGATACCTTCCTGCGTCTCCTGACAACCATCAACAGCTGACCCATGCTCTCCACCAGGAAACGCACACTGGAAAGGCCCCGACTCCAAAAAAGCCCAGGCACGAACAGCAGCCGCTTTTCAACCTGCCCCGACCTGAACCCAAAGGCCCAAACATGGAAACCAATATCAACGGCAAATAGTCGTCCATTATAAAAGACTGCATCATCATAACGCCGTTTTCTCTTTGGTTCAAGTTCTTGCCAAGCGGCATCTCCCAACCTGCAGAAGGCCAGCTTGTCGTCACCAAAAATTATTGCCACCATGCATTCGGTCGAGGTTGGCGGTGATGAAAGGATGACTTTCCGTACGAGGAAAGGACTTCGGTAGATACTTCGCTCAAAAAAAGTATTAGGGATGTTAGAAGGGAGTGTGGCTAAGGGGGGTAGTTGGACATGGTGGTGGAGAATTGGGTGGAATAGATAGACACCATCAAACCTATCGCTTATTGCAAGCCAGTCCTCAAAGGCTCCACAGAATCGACGGGTCCAAGAGGAAGTTGAGCGGTGCAAAGGGTTCATGAGCGTAATTGCTTGGTCATAGGGACGATCAGAGAGGACAAGCCATGAGCGGTGGCGGACAGTAAGCCCACGGTCGCTTACAAATGATCTGACAATCAAGCACCATTCGACACAGACACTAGCAACAGAGGCCACTTCTGCGAGGTTTAGTAGTAGGATGATCATCTCTAGGATCTCCCCTGGAATTCTGGCCCACATTCTGAAGTCTTTCTACAAAGAAAAGGCCAACATTATAAATGAAACCGAAGGACAATTGTTAGTGACATGTTCTGATATCTAAGTTACCAGATGAAATTTTAGAATTTAGTACGAGTAACATATGGAGACATCCTTAAACTAGAATATAGCATTTATATATCACAAGATACAATTACCAGAATAGACATCATGAAATAACCTAAAATTTGTTATCAAATTTATACAGAACAGAATCATGAAACCAATTGACATGAAGATGAAAATGTTGCACCATATACAAGAATCAGCTGAAAAAAACTTTAGCACCATGTTAAATATGAGTTAATATGTTGTCTCCTTGAGTTCCTTTGAACCAAAATTCAAGTTTTAAAAAATAATTTGGAGACATATTTTGATATTAATTTTAGGGTTTTGCTTGAAATGGCAGTGATAACTCATGCTCACATCCTAGAAGATGTGGATTCAATTCACAAGATAATCCTCTCCATATGATGGCGGCGGAGGTGCATACATATCAACTGTCCCGACTGTCTAGTGGGAGGTTGGAAACAATGTGAATGCTCACCTTACCAACGTTGTATCGGCCAAAACAGATACATTTTTTGGCGTTCCGGATCAAAATAGGAGGATACGGAACTGCTGGAACTATCGGAACAGACCAAATCAACCCCCCACCCCCTGATCGAATTAGATTACAAAAGTAGTAATCATATTAGACATGAAATGTTACTCCGAATATATGAAGCATGTGTACTCCATTTAGTAAGGAGTACTTGTATTGGGTACTGTACTCCTGGTTACTTACCGCATATGCACCCACAAATTTTAGTTTTTTGTATTTTCAATTTTAATTTTGAGTCCTTCGTGGTACTTCTTGGGTACATTCTAGTGCAAGTCAATGGACATGACCTTATCTTTTAAATATAACTTTGGTACTTTTGTTTAAGAAATCAAATCTTCTTCATTTTAAACTTAAAACTACATAGTTTTCAGATTAAAATTCATTTTGTCTATTACTAGTCTTTGGCTTCTTTATTATATCTATATATCCCCCACCACCATCGAATTAGATTACACTAGTAGTAAATCATGTAGGACATAAAATGCATGGTACTTAGAATACCTTGATTTAAGTGACACTAAAGTTGACCAGTAGAGCAGTCAACAGTTGGTTTTAACTCTGTGGGAAATCTTCCACTGTAAAGTTTAAGAGTGGACAAAATTAGCAAAGGTTTTCGAGTTGTAAATTCCAACTAATGAGGAAAATGTTAAACAGAAGTCATCCCCGACATTATAAATTAAGACCAGAAAAAACCAAATGAAAAAGAAGCAAGACTAGAACATCAGTGTCAAGGATTGTCCAAAAAAAAAAAAAAAAAGACTTGTATCAGTGCCAACTGCCAAGATTCCTGATATTGGATACCAGTCCCATACCGGTTGGGGCTTTGTCGTACGGGGTATCATATACTGGGCGATATATCAAACATATTGGGAGATATGACACCACAGTAGTATAAAACAATAATTTTTTCATATATACATTTATGATAAGAACTAAAGAATTAATATAAAACTAAGAAGTATCCTTAAATAATTCTAATAATTAAACTAAAAATTAGCTTTCAAACTAATAATTAGTTTTTTTTTCCGTAAAGTTCACCCAGCATGAAAGTATAAATAAAAATATACTATTAGAAGACACCATTTGTCATCTCCAAAGTTAACTTTATCGTATCTTGAAACAACATCATGATATGAACATGAAAATGTATCATAAAGTTTTACTTTTTCTTGAAGTAAAACTTATAATTTTGTAGAGGAAATCAATTTTGAGGAAGCAAAGGTCCCCTTTTTTGTACAACAAAGCAAAATTTCAAACAAATTACACGGAGAAAAAGTTTATAAACCAAAGTAAACAAAAAATTTACCGGTATGGCCAAAGGGATATAGCGGGGTATACCAGGCGGTTTAAATCAAATATCGGCAGATATTTTCATGGACCGATTTCTTTAATCGAATTGGCAAACCTTACCGTTGTCCCATCGAACACGGAATATCGGGCGGTATACCGCCCATACCGAATGATATCCTTTAACAATGATCAGTGCTACAGAAAATGAAAATGTATTCAAGACATTATACAACTCAAATCCAAATCTATACATCGCTTCGAATTGTTCAGATTTCTACCATGTCACTTTTGGGTGGGTTTGGTCCACCTAACGAGGTTGCAGCAAAATGAATATGTAATAAAACAACCTCCTACATTACACAAATTCTTCTTTGGTTAAAATTACAAGAAACCCCTATAATGTTTTGGATTTTCATCAATTTCCCCCAAACATTACTTTCTCCACATAAAGAATCTTTTCCATCTACTTTCACCGAAACTGTTAGTTCAAGGCGGAAAAATGAATATAATACCCCTTAGTTTGAATATCTTTAAAAAAAGTATTAAAAATGAAATAAGATTATAACATATATGGTTGTCTCCGTGCAACATAGGGTACTAGCAGTATGATAGTACAATCTCATGCTAATGGAAAATTTTCTACTTACAGAAGAACAAACCTAGCGATATGTCATTGTCTTGTTTCACCTTGAAGTTTGGATGATTGTTGGAGTATTGAGGGCTTATTTGATCTGTTTACCAGATGTGTTATTTTTATCTTATCACTGTTGGCATTTATCAAGCCCCCTTTCCCTGTCAACCCCCCAAAAGTGAACTTTTCATCACCATCTTCCTCTAATAAGCAAAAACGGATCAAAAATTTCAAACGTAAGAATCTGATAACTCAGTGGCACCACTCCTGCAAGTGTATCCCATCAAACAGTAACTTTTCCAACTAATTGGAGGCAAATCATCAACATAAATGAAGGGTTTGTGGTAAATTTATCAATAGATGAAAGTTTTTGGCCTACAGAATAATTTAAATTCTAATATCTAAATATTTAACTGGTCATTTGGAGGCAGGTTCAAGTTTGACACCGGTTGGGCTTGAGATCAGCCTTAACAAAAAGTGTTCAATCGGATGCAATTCTCCATCCCAACCCAAACTGAATTTAAGAACGTCCAGCCCTAACTGAGCCATCTACCATATTATGTAGGGTAAGAGGTTGGGGTAAACCCTATCAAAATTAAAGCCTAAGATTTGGCAAGCATGACTTCAAATCGTAATCTCTCTTCAAACAAGAGTTCCAACCATTTCCCGAAGAATAACAAAAGATACTATCAACCTTTATATAGTCTGTAAAAATTGTACTAGATGAGACTTTAGTCACAAAAGTGATTTAATAACTAAACAAAATCATTCAAATTTAAAGATAGTAACTGGAATATTTGGAAACAATCTCTTTACATTTTTACTTAAAAAGTATATTTTACCCTTGAAATGGGCCATAAAACTAACAGTTGCTTATACCAACTCCTCCTAAATCAGATGTACCCTCAGGAGAAAAAAAGATTTTATATGGAAAACATATTCTAGAAAGTAAATAATCAAAATGATCGGAGCTGACCTAGATGTCGTCAACCAAGCAAAAGTTAGATCAATAATCCAGATCAAATTTCACTGGAGGAAATTTGATCTGGAATTCATCAATCAAAATGTTAAATCCAGATCAAGCAAAGCACTCAACACAAGTAGTCGTGTATTCTTTGATTCCCGACTGTGAACAGAAAGCTATTTTAAGAATTCAACATATATTCAATATTTGCTGATAAATACTAATTGGACTACAAAAACACAAAAAGGCTACTTTGTGAATTAGAAAAAATAACCCCTTGCTTTGGTAAAAGTTAGCAAACGATATTTATTTGATGAAATCACCTTTGATCTTGAAAATATCCATGATACTGATAACCTTACCTACAGAACTTTTCCAAAGGGAGGGGGAGAGAGGCGAGGGGCAGGAGAAGATGAATTGCTACTGAGCTAAGAGGAACTCTAAATTGATGTGATCGAGGAGAGAGTATTCTGTATTAAGGAGAAAGGAAATAAGATATTGCCAAAAGAAATTTATGTAGCTGCATGTAGCACTGCAAGGCGACAAAAATATATTGCCACGAAGCACATGAACGTAGAAGATGCCAATATTGAACCTTACCAACACGTCGAAAATTGTCAGAGGGGCGTTATTACCAATGAAAAGAAAAGTTACCTAAACTGAACACCTATTAAAAATCGATGAGAGAATTAGTAGTAGATTTATCCACAAAATATTAGTAAAAAGATGAGAAGGTGTCACAAACAAAAAGATGGGCTACATGGCTGATCTGATCCGTCAATCATGAAATTATTTTGCATGACCTATGTATATCAAAAATCATAAGGTTTGGATTTTTTTTTTCCTATGCATCAAATGATTAAGATGTAAAATGCTTTACAAAAAAAAAAACCGTACATCTTTTTATTACTTCGTGAATAAGTAAAATTCTTCCAACCAAATTAAAATTTAGCCAACATGCACATTACAATTTATAGATCAAGTTTAATTTTATAATTTTATGCCGGAGAGATATATTATGGAAGTTGTTTACTTATTAAGAAGATTTAGAGAGAAAAAGAGAGATTTGCATATGATTTTTATTAACTCAAAGAAAGCTTGTGATTGAGTTCCTAGAGAGTGAATATGGTGGGGTTTGAAGAAGAAACAAGTTTCTAGTAGTTATATTTAGATAAGGATATATATTATAGAGTTGTGACGATTGTTCGAACTACTACAGGAAATAGTAAACCATTTTCTATTACCATTAGCTTACATCAAGGATCAACAGTTAAGATATTACCTTTTTGCGGTAGTTATGTATGAAAGTACTAGTGTCTTATGCATGTTGATGATATTGTGTTTTGGTTGATGAGAGTAGAGAATGGTTATATCCTAAAATAGAAGCGTGGAAATAAACTTTGGAATCTAAGAGATTTAAAATTAGTAGAAAGACAACATAGAAGGTTCAAAGTATCGGTATCGGAATCGGTATCGGACCATTCCTATGAGTATCGGGATCGGCGGTATCGGTAGTATCGGCGATCTCGGATCGGAGTATCGGATTTTTTGGTATCGGAAAGCAAACAACTATTAGTAAATTATTAACATTTTCGAGAATATATTTTTATACATTTATGCATAATTTAAAGTATTTCCAGTATTGTTTCTTAGTATTTTTGATATTGAATGAAATAGTAGTCATCATTGTCGATTGATTTATATGCGATAGATAAATTTTTCTCTTTTATATGTTTTTACAACCTTACTATGCTTTTACACCCTTGCTAATTGGTTTTTTAATTCAATATTTTTTGCCGAATTGACCGGAAAAGAGACCTCTAATGTCGGTATCGGTCAGTATCGGATATCGGTCGGTATCGGATCGGGACATGCCAAACTGTATCGGTATCGGCCGTATCGGATCGGTATCGGCCGATACTTTAAACTATGATAGTATATGAAATGTAACCTCAACCAAAGGTAAAAGAAAAATGGGGGAGAGTCCATATAGATGAACAAGTGATACCTAAGAGTAATTTTTCGGTATTTAGGATCAATCACTCATCATGCTAACAAGATTGAGAAGGATGTCATGCATAGGAATTAAAACAGGATCCTTGAAATGGAGAAGTGTATCTAGAGTACTTTGTGATGGCAAATACCTCTGAAGTTGGAAGAAATTTTTAAAGATAGGGATTAGAGTGTAGGTAATTAAGAAATATGTCCAAAAAATTAGTATAGCCGAAATGAGATGCTAAGATAGATAGAGTTACAATACATTAAAGGACGTGATAATAAATGACTGTATCCGTGGAAAGTTAAAGGTGGAGCTAATTGAGGAGAAGAAGTGAGAAAATTGTCTTACGTGGTTTGGATTTTGGACATGTGCAACATATACTAATAGATGTTCAACGTAATGAGAAGCGATAATATAGCAGTTAATGAAGCTGCTCGGACTAGAGGTAGGCTTTGACGAACATGGATTAAAGTTTTAAATGAGGATATGGTTTTTGTTACCATTACAAAGAACATGTCCCTTAACAAAGCTGTATGGAATAGGAGGATTCAAACAGTTGACCCCAAAATTTTTGGGATAAGGGTTTTGTTGTTGTAGATCAAGTTTAATAGGTTTGATCATTGAAACAATGAACTATTTCTTTGAAATGTAGGTTTGTAAGATCTCACTTTCTTATCTTCTCGCTGGATCACTTCCATGTACATATGGTTAGTCCAAAGATGGCCATTGGTTGAAGGAAGCACAATTACCTCTTTTTCAGGGTAAGGAGGGGCGCCTCCAGATTACCATATATATCGTAGTATCGGTTGATATCATACCCAAACTGAAATTGCCAAAACAAACGATTCAAAAATCATTGAAACCCCTCGAAACTGCCAATTAAGAAGGGTCTGGTACCCATTCCGATAATATATATATATATATATATATATATATATATATATATATATATATATAAAACAATAGATGTCCATTGAAACGCTTGTTAGAAAGCAATAGCTATTCATAGTGAATGAAAAAAATACCAAGGATCTATGCTTGCTTCAAGGTGGGGAGGAAATTCACTCCGACCAAGATAAGAACTGATATGAAACAAGTGAAGCAACTTATGTTTAACACTTAAAACCAAACACAATGTCAAAACACATATTAGTAGTTAAGACAAACTTATAACCAGGTATCATATAACAAATAAAAAATAGAACTAAACTTTACAAAGGGATAGCTTGAAATTGACATTTCTCAAGTCTTCACAATGATATGAAAACTAGTATAGATAAATGGACTAATCTGAGTCGATGAAACATATTCTACCAAATAAATCTAAGCACATCTGTTTATGTGCATTAAAAGAGTAGGAAATATGACCATATATGAGTGCTATGCATTTTGTAGTTAAGATTTAAGAGCTGCCTACTAATCATTTAAGTTGCCAAAGAAACCTTTTTTGTTAGCTGATAATTAGTTAAAACTTACAAGCTACCATTCATTTCAGTTATCCAAAGAAAACCATGCCTATTATTGATTAGTCTTTTGTTGAGAAAACAAGTAAGCAATTTGAACAAGAATAAGTGAATGTTATTAGCCATATAGAGGCAACCTATGGTGGTATTTCTTCAGTTCACTAGAATGCCTAAGCACTAAATGAAACTAAATCATAACAGAAACCAGAAGCAAGCGCATATAAGCACAAATATGTATGTCTTGGTCTGTGTGAAACTTCATATATACAATATAGAATATGTGACCAAATTTTCCATCGTTCACAATAGATTAGATTACGTGAAGATTTTCCTTCAATGATAAACAAAAAGGGGCATCCCAGTGCTAGTATGCTCCCACTAATGCATAGTCTGGGAAAGATCAAAATGTAGACAACCTTACCCTGGATATATCGAGAGGTATCATATCCACATCATCCAGGATGCATGTGCCAAGCCTTACCATCGCGCCAAGCGATGTCCTCAACTATTAACAGGAAATAGCCAAAAGTTAACGAGTCATATAAGTATTCTTAACTAGGTTTAAATTAATCAACTAAACAGATACATCCCATCCAACTAATCAAATAGTTTTCATCCAAATTATCTCCCTACCTTAAATGGTTAATCAAATCTGGCAAAATATAACCATCATTTTAATAATACTTTCTAAATTTAACAAACTCATGTAATAAAATTGCACGTGATCTTTTTATATTATTCCCAACTCTAGTACTGGTGTTGTGTCCTTGCTAAAAGAAATAGACATATCAGATTTTTCGCATATAGCACATCAAATATTGTATAGCACATCAAATATTGTAGTGTACAATGTTGATCACATTCAAGGAGTGAAGGTGATAGCTAATGTCCACACTCAGTCGTTGTACCAATAAGTATGTTACTGGAGCAATAAAACCTCATGTAACTGCTTCTACATGCAAATGATCACCATAACACCATTCAGTGTTGAACGCAACTTTTGGTGTTTGTTAGACCATTTCACAATTTATCTTTTGTTTCCAGAAAGGATTATTTTCTTTCAAATGGTTATTTTCAAGGTTTAGGGCTTGCTGCCAATAAACATAGGCCTTAGTTTGGGATTGTAATAATCTCTTTTATTACCAATAAATAACTTGAATTTTCTCAAACCCTGGTGGTTTCCAGTATCGCTCATGAAATCGAACATTGTTCGTGGAGTTGGGCACCACGTGTATTTAAGCAACTACCCTACTATCATCGCTTCGGCAAAGACATTTATCCCTCTACAAAGTATGCCATGTAGGTGCTATTAGAGTAACAAGAGCAGATGGCTAATGACGTAACTATACACAGACAAAATTCAAATGGTCAAATCAGGAGATGACGGCCATCAATACCTACCTAAGACTGGACAGAGGGGTTGGCCTGGTTTCTGAAGACAAGGGAAGGGCACGGTCAAGATAGCCCATGGAGGACAGAGGATCGCGGTGCGACAACAACAAGGACCAAAGATCAATCAGAAAAACATCCGCCAATCACCCCGACAAGAGCCAACTCTGTCTAATAGAGAAGAAGATGAACGCAATGATTTGTGATATCATAGTAGCAGTTTCGGGATAAAGATGGATTTGCCTTCATTCAACGGACAACCCTGAATTGGAGAGATCTTGGATTGGATCATGAAGGTGGTAGGACCCTTCGAGTACATGGCCAAAAGCAAGTCAATTTGTTGCCTATCAGCCGAAAGGAGAAACATGTGTTGGACAACGTCCAAATTAGTCTATTGATGCTACTGAAAATTTTTGTATAGCAAATCATGATCGCCACCTAACTAAACCTGAGTTATATATTAGAAGGAAATGGAAACCAGAAGTATATCATTAATAAGTTAAAAAATAAAGATCCGAGAAGAAAGTGGAAACCGCATCTGGATCTTGTGACCCCAAATTTAGCGGGTCACCTTACCAGATAGCAAAAGTGGCAAGCCAGATAATACGGATCTTACAAGAGGAAGAAGCTCAAGAAAGATACCGATCAAATGGTAACATAAAAGATAATAAAATCAATAATTTGTCAAAATGAAGCATACAAAAGTTAGATTTTTGGATGTTTGTTGTAGTATGAGGGTTTATTTCATCTGCTCACTGCATGTGTACTTATCACTACAATATTTATGATGTCCCCCCAAAAATAAACTATTGATCCCCAACTACCTATAAGCATAGTAGTGTAACTGAATCCATGTTTTCATGAGGTAGGAATCTGATAACTCATAATGATGTCAGACACCAACTTCTTTACCTGCATCCCATTAAATTCGGGTTCGATGGAGCAGCGGTAGATGTTGAGAGTTGGGTAGAATTCCCATCAACAATAACTTCATCGTCATCATCCAAGCCTTCTCTCATCAAAAATGAGACAGCTATGGAGCATAAAAAAATTTCATAAGTAATTGATTTGAGTTTTTATTGTCACGTCCCGATCTCCCGCAGGTAATCGGCCGTCCCCGCTGGGCGCGAATCACCGCGCCAGCGCTCCCGTGGGACGATCGTTCCCATCTGGGCGTGATGTCGCACGAGCGTAAGCCACGCCCGTGCAAGGCCATGATCCGAACAGGCGGTAAGATGTCTAAGCCACAGAGTCGCACAGATAGTCCGAGTGCAGCGGAATAAGAAACGCACAGGCGATTGGTAACAAGTTCACAGAGTCGTCAATAGCGGAAGCATTGAATAACACAAGTATAGAAATAAAATAAGCTCTTTATTGATATTGAACAAGTGTTACAAGCGGCGCTAGGCCGAGATTACAAGTCGCTCAAGCCTCTCTTTCTCTCTGAAACGATAAAAGCGTGCCAAGTGGCTACATTTGTGGAATGATACATAGGCGATGTTCCAACATTATCTCTTGTATATGTGCTTCTGTTCCGGACGCACGCTCCAAGGCTTCAGAGCGAACTCCACGCCTTAGCACGCACGAAGGAGACATCCGCACCGAACGAGGTTCTCCCGCACCCTGCAAGCAATCTGGTGGGTTATCAGTACATGAATGCACTGGTGGGGAGGCTTCTCGCTCGCTCGACAAATCCAAATACTTTATATAGGTTCCGTGCAACATCTATTAAGTTATCTTTCTAGTCTTGCCTTAGGATCAGTTTCATGGCATAATGAAAAGCCTAACTCGTGTGCCAGTGCGTCGTACGATATAAAGGAACACGACGAGACTTACCAACTTACCATTCGTCATTCCCCGTCCAAGGCAATCCAAGTTAAATCAAACACGAGCATATATAATGAAACCCAGGGGCAATAGCATATGCAAACATAAGTGTCGTGAGCGAGGTCTTGTTTCAGTTGCACGAGTTATACAGATTATCCAGGCATGTTGCAAATGATGTTCAAGTGTTCAATGGATTGCTCAGGTTGTTCAGTTTATGTATAGATGTCTTATACTCGTATCGTTCAGGTGTTTCAAATATTGGATGCGATGCAATGACTCGCACGCGGGTTGCCGCTAAGCGAGTATGACTTATCTATATGAACAGGTCACTGGTACGACGCCATAGAGGACGGTGTAGTCTCGTGGGCGGAATGGTGTGCAAGAGGCACAGGGGGGCATTGCACACATCCCGTCCATCGCAGGCGACTATAGTCAGGAGTTCCGACCGGTCGAATCGGCCCCGGTGCCCCGGAGATCGTCCGCGGAAGGAGATCCGAAGATCTCCCTTGTGCACCAAGTTGTCCGTGACCATGCAAGTCTCTAATCTTCTGGGCCTCTGGTCAGATACAGGATCAAGTTCAAGGCAGGATATATCAGGTACAAGTTCGAGGCATGATTGCTCACAATTATATATCGACTCTCTAGCCATTTAATTCAGTATGGGACGAGTATTGCTCTACGAGCTGTGATTCTTGGATTATTGACTTGGTGCAAATCCCCTGGTTTGGGAATTGCCTTGGCGACCTAACGGTCCCGAATACTTTCAGGTTCATACTTGCATGGAACGAATATTTGATAGTCTTCCGGGGAACTTAGATGAATGCAAGACAAGTAGTATTACCGGAGTCGTGGCATGATTTATGTGACAAGCATTAAATCGAGGCAACGAGTACAAGTTAGCATATAAACAGGCAAGCATTTCATTTGTGTGAATATAAGCATTTACGTTAGCACGGTCTAAGGGTAAAGCGAGGAGTAAAACCGTAAAGGAACATATCGAGCGACATAACTTATGGACGTGCAGTGTAAGCAAGTGAAGCAGTGCACTACGAAGAGTATAATGTTCTACTCGAGGCATAGCGGGGTCTACTTATACAAGGCAAAGGTAGCATACGAGGGTCCATTTATAAGCAAGTTTCATTTCCATGTTCTAACACAAGCAATACAAGTTGGAATTATTCCCTTAGATAGGTGCGTTGTATTCTTTATTAGCATGCAGGGGGTGATTCACCTAGCGACCAGCATGTATCGTCCATATTTTAAGTGTGCTGGCTAAGCAAAGACAAGTTCATCGTAGCCATCCACCTTAGCGATGATTCGCCTCGGTCGAACAATACTCCGAACGAGCCTTTGAAAGTCTTAAGTCTAAACTCCTGAAGGGCCAAGTCTGGAATCCTTTACCTCAAACGAGTCTTCTCGCTGAGCAAAGCAGGTCGGATCGTTGCACTTGCGCCGTTTGAATCGGTTGTCCGCTTGAACGAAACGGGTCGTTACATCATACACCACTCAAAAAAAGTCTCGTCCTCGAGACTTCCTGAGCGCAAGTCGTTCTATCGCATTATCGAATCTATCTCAAGTATAGCTAAATCCGCTCGAACACAATTCCTACTCGTTCCTTATACCGTGTCGCGTATATGCTAGGTCGGTCTCATTGAATGACTCTATCCTTCAATCCAAGGTCTGACTCGGTCTCTACTACGCCTTAGCGCGGAACACATCGTTTAATGCGGGGTACGTTACAATCCATCTTGAATGGCGATCTAAGGCTGAGGCAAACTTATACAAGTCGTTATACTTGTCCATGCGGATCTAACATATTCACTTGCACTAGCATTCGAGATCAGCATATCGCGAGTCTGGATCGTGCACATATTCAAAGCGTACTTCAAACATATGCATGTCAACCAACTTAGCGTTAGCGAAGTCTTTGCACTCGAGTTCAACATATCACTAGGTCTTGGATCGTGCACACGTTCAAGACGTCCCTCAAACATATGCATTCAACCAAACTTAGCGATAGTGAATTCGGACAAGCTACTTGCGAAAATCTCAAGGGTTCTCGTCTTATGAATCACAAGGATACTTCCAATAGGGTCAATAAAATTTTAAGTCATTTCCAATGCGACTCAAATCAAGCTTTGCACACTATTCGGTCTAACCGACTAGCGTTCATCCGTTCGGATCAAATATAGCACACACTTACCGTTCCAAGTCTAACTCCAAGTCTTGCTGCCCTAGTTCTATGGCTTGTTCAAGCAATGTTCCAAAGTCGGTTACACAAGTTCTTTCACTCGGCACATGATCGTCTGCCTAATTACTAGGTCAGCTAACAAGGTCATAGGTACAAGTTCAAGCACACGATTCATCGTGCAAATTCGTCGCACGATGCTCGTCCCAATTCTTAAGGTCAAACCATTGTTCGTTTGCACGGAATATTCTACCCAAGCTCGTTTCACTCAGATTTCTAAACATCGAGCACGGATCATCCTACACACAATAACACATTCGTTTGTAAAAAGTTCGAGTCCGTTCAGGCAATCCATGATATATCCAAGTTGCAGGACAAGTCTAGCAATTTACATAGTCTATCTCCTCAAGCATGTTTGATAGTATACATATATCCATTCCAAGTCTAGACCACCAAGCCAAGATTCAATTCTAAATCTTTGATTATAACTCCAAGTCGTCCAACAAGATTCACGTATCCGTTCACGAAACCATCAAGAGTGATTTACTCCAGGTTCTAGGCTAACTTATCCTGAAACACTTCTGAATCACTTGCATTTCCAAATTCGCCTTATCGTGTCGAACCAAAAGTCAAGACGATCCATCAGTTGTCACGCTCCGGTCTCCCGCAAGTTCGATCATCCTCGTTGGACGTGAGATCACCACGTCAATGCTCCCGCTGGATAATCGTCCTAATCCGGACATGACGTATGTACGAGCATAGAGTCACGCTCGCACAAGACAAGAACGTCGAACTTTATGGTTATCTTCGAAACGATCGAGACACCTTATCATTTCACTTTGCTCCATCCAAGTTATATATAAAATCCATAAAGTCATGTCCTTTCATGCAGGGATTATAATTCGTCTAGCAAAATCATCCGACTTCAAATGTTACCGTTTGATAAATCCACAGTCTACTTCTGGCATTCCTCAAATAACTAAGTTCAAATATTCAAGCCAAAGTCTATCCACTTTTGATACGTTCCATTTATCGAGTTCGTTTGGAATAATCACCGAACATATTCCCGTGACTTCGATTATTCCCGCCGTACGTAAATCACCACGCCGGCGCTCCCGCGGGATAATCGTTCTCGATTGGGACTGATTTCGAATGTTATCTTTTCAAACTTGATTCAAGATCGTTCTTCCAAACTCCAGGTCAAATCCGTTATCGCTTACCTCTTTCATCAAACCACAATATTTCTTTTCTCAGGCCAACTTCTATTCGAGCAATATTATATTCAAGCTTTAATCTGTTTGTTTCAATCCAAAATCGCTCGCACGATCCTCCAAGTTTTCTTAACCAAGATATCGATTTCCATTTCCATGAATCCATATTCGATATAAGCCTTATCATTTATTCAAGACATTCTCAAATCGTTCAATCCAACTATCGCACGAGACCTATGAATCCGTTTGGACATTTCCAAAATGAACCATACACCACTTAGAAATCGAGTCACCTAATTAAATCCTCAACCGATGTTCGCATCAATCGTTAGCATATTCCCAAGTCGTTCCTTAGAATTCCTGTACGATACCTAGCATCGCCTGAAAAATCTTAGTCTCGTATATATATCATGTTGATAGTCATCCAAATAAACCTTATTTGATTTGTATCTTCTGACACGAAATACCGTTCGAACTATTTCTGAAAATCCAAGCACGATTCTCTATATTCGCCTTAGCGAAAATCTGATAGTGTTTCTACCGCTTGGCATTCTAAGTCTTGACTTATCCATTTCTGAACGATATCCCAATCTCGCTTGTAGCTAGCTCGCACCAAAGAGTCTTTGCATGCGATACTCAACACAACTTAGCCGAATGGTTGTGTGCATAGCTAACCGTTCGAACAATATTCTATTTCGCACACTAACCAGCCAAAAAATCATGTATAGGTATTCGGGTTTGCACATAACTTGCAAATTCTAGCACGGGTCTATTCCAACCAAGTCTAACACTGGTCGGCACAAAGGCCTTCGCATCACAATTTTGTACAAGCAATCACATCATTCACATGCACTTTTGAAAGTATTTAGACTCATTGTTTGGAACATCCCATCGGGTCAACGAGAGAGAGTGTATGCACATAACCCACGAACGAGCTTTTGAAACTGAGAAAATCGATAAGAAGTCCAAAGGCGTAAAGCCATGCTCTGATACCAATATGTCACGTCCCGATCTCCCGCAGGTAATCGGCCGTCCCAGTTGGACACGAATCACCACGTCAGCGCTCCCGCGGGACGATCGTTCCCATCTGGACGTAATGTCGCACGAGCGTAAGCCACGCCCGTGCAAGGCCATGATCCGAACAAGCGGTAAGATGTCTAAGCCACAGAGTCGCACAGATAGTCCGAGTGCAGCGGAATAAGAAACGCACAGGCGTTCACAGAGTCATCAATAGCGGAAGCATTGAATAACACAAGTATAAAAATAAAATAAGCTCTTTATTGATATTGAACAAGTGTTACAAGCGGCGCTAGGCCGAGATTACAAGTCGCTCAAACCTCTCTCTCTCAAACGATAAAAGCGTGCCAAGTGGCTACATTTGTGGAAAGATACATAGGTGATGTTCCAACATTATGTCTTGTATATGTGCTTCTGTTCCGGACGCACGCTCCAAGGCTCCAGAGCGAACTCCACGCCTTAGCACGCACGAAGGAGGCATCCGCATCGAACGAGGTTCTCCCACACCCTGCAAGCAATCTGGTAGGTTATTAGTACATGAATGCACTGGTGGGGAGGCTTCTCGCCCGCTCGACAAATCCAAATACTTTATATAAGTTCCGTGCAACATCTATTAAGTTATCTTTCTAGTCTTGCCTTAGGATCAGTTCCATGGCATAATGAAAAGCCTAACTCGTGTGGCAGTGAGCCGTACGATATAAAGGAACACGACGAGACTTACCAACTTACCATTCGTCCTTCCCCGTCCAAGGCAATCCAAGTTAAATCAAACACGAGCATATATAATGAAACCCAGGGGCAATAGCATATGCAAACATAAGTGTCGTGAGCGAGGTCTTGTTTCAGTTGCACGAGTTATACAGATTATCCAGGCATGTTGCAAATGATGTTCAAGTGTTCAATGGATTGCTCAGGTTGTTCAGTTTATGTATAGAAGGAACAGAACAGTATTAAAGAGAGGATGAAAAAAATGTTAGTACTAGAGGACGGTGTAGTCTCGTGTTCATTTTCATACTAACATTTTCTACTTAATGTTCGCAATAGCCTTAGGCGCGCCTTTGAGTACACTGGTTGCCGCTAAGCGAGTATGACTTATCTATATGAACAGGAGGTCACTGGTAAGACGCCATAGAGGACGGTGTAGTCTCGTGGGCGGAATGGTGTGCAAGAGGCACAGGAGGGCATTGCACACATCCCGTCCGTCGCAGGCGACTACAGTCAGGAGTTCCGACCGGTCGAATCGGCCCCGGTGCCCCGGAGACCGTCCGCGGAACGATATCCGAATATCTCCCTTGTGCACAAAGTTGTCCGTGACCATGCAAATCTCTTATCTTCGGGGTCTCTGGTCAGGTATAGGATCAAGTTCAAGGCAGGATATATCAGGTACAAGTTCGAGGCATGATTGTTCACAATTATATATCGACTCTCTAGCCATTTAATTCAGTATGGGACGAGTATTGCTCCACGAGCTGCGATTCTTGGATTATTGACTTGGTGCAAATCCCCTGGTTCGGGTATTGCCTTGGCGACGTAATGGTCCCGAATACTTTCAGGTTCATACTTGCACGGAACGACTATTCGATAGTCTTCCAGGGAACTTAGATGAATGCAAGACAAGTAGTGTTACCGGGGTCGTGGCATGATTTATGTGACAAATATTAAATCGAGGCAACGAGTACAAGTTAGCATATAAACAGGCAAGCATTTCATTTGTGTGAACATAAGCATTTACATTGGCACGGTCTAAGGGTAAAGCGAGAAGTAAAACCGTAAAGGGACATATCGAGCGACAACTTATGGGCGTGCAGTGTAAGCAAGTGAAGCAGTGCACTACGAAGAGTATAATGTTCTACTCGAGGCATAGTGGGGTCTACTTGCACAAGGCAAAGGTAGCATGCGATGGTCCATTTATAAGCAAGTTTCATTTTCATGTTCTAACACAAGCAATGCAAGTTGAGATTATTCCCTTAGCTAGGTGCGTTGTATTCTTTATCAGCATGCAGGGGGTGATTCACCTAGCGACTAACATGTATCGTCCATATTTTAAATGTGCTGGCTAAGAAAAGACAAGTTCATCGTAGCCACCCACCTTAGCGATAATTCGCCTCGGTAGCGATACTCCAAGCGAGCATTTGAAAGTCTAAGTCTGAACTCCTGAAGTGCCAAGTCGTGTTCTTTGTTTCATGAATGCAAAGTGAAGGCTATTTAACAATTTAACATATGTTCATTATTTCCGACTTCTCCACCGACTTCATCATCGAGTGCAGCGAATTCGGGAATATCGGTGTCAATGCGGGAGAGTGTGTCGGCCGCTTAGTTGAGTTTGTCTGGCTTGTGCTCCACGTGAAACGAGAAGCCTGTAACGAGGGCATGCTCGAGCATGAACTTGAGACTGTAATGATTTGTTCGGACGAAGAAATCACCGCCCTATAAGTACGGACGCCAATGTCGGATGGCCTTGGAGAGGCCGATGAACTCCCTCTCGTAAGCTGCCAACTTGGCATGATGTGCCACAAGCTTCCGACTAAAAAATGCTAGTGGATGGCCCTCCTGATGTAAGGCTGCGTCGATGCCCTATCCCGATGCGTCGCACTCGATGATGAAGTCGGTGGAGAAGTCGGGGAGACGCAAGACGGGAGGCAACGTGAGGGCGAATTTGAGGTTGTTGAAGGCGGTGTCGGCGAGATCCGTCCAAATGAAGGCGTTTCGCTTGAGCAGGTCGCTAAGTGGTGCCGCTATCTCGGCGTAGCCCCTGATGAATCGCTGATAGTAGCCGGCGAGGCCGAGAAAGCCCCGAAGAGCCCGCACGCTGGTCGGATGCGACCATTCGGCCACGGCGGCCAGTTTGGCCGGGTCAGCCCCCACCCCGCTGCTGGAAATAATGTGCCCCAAGTAGGACACTTGTCGCTCTGCGAAGGTACACATGGTCATCTTCATGTGCAACTGGTGTGTAGTGTCTCGAACAGTGTCTTAAGGTGGCGAAGGTGCTCTTCCATAGAGGGGTTGTACACAAGAATATCGTCGAAGAAAACAAGTACAAACTTCCGTAGAAAAGGTTGGAATACCCCGTTCATTAGGGCCTGGAAGGTCGAAGGGGCGTTGGTGAGGCCAAACGGCATTACGAGAAACTCGAAGTGCCCGTGGTGCGTGTAGGGCTGCAAACGAGCCAAGCCGTTCGCAAGCTGCTCGAAGCTCGGCTTGATAAAAGCTCGTTTGAGCTCGGTTCGTTTAGTAAACAAGCCAAGCTCAAGCTTCATTTTCGAGCTCGTTTAATAAACGAGCCAAGCTCAAGCTTAGAAGTACTCGGCTCGTTTGAGCTCGCGAGCTGGTTCGTTTAGAAGCTTGCGAGCTGGCTCGTTTAGAAGCTCGTTTAGGAGCTCATTGCTGGCAGTTTACAAATTTATTTCGTTATTTAAATTTAAATTTGTTCTTTGTTGAATTCTAATTTTATGCATGTTTGTATAACAATATGGTTGTGTGCATTGTATATAATTATATGTCCTTAATAATTGATATTAAGAAACTTTTTAAATTGAATTTTTATAAATAAATTGTTAATATTATAGGTACTTGAATTCAAGCCTAACTAGCTTGAAATCAAGTTCGTTAAGCTCAAAATCAAGCTTAATGAGCTTGAAATAAAGCTGAACAAGCTCAAAATCAAGCTTAACGAGCTTGAGTTTGAGCTTATCAAGCTTGTTTATGAAGCTTGAATCAAGCTTGCTTATCAAGCCAAGCTCGAGCTCAAACCAAGCCAAGCTCAAGCTTAATATAAACGAGCTCGAGCCAAGCTCAAGCTCTAAAATAAAAAAATTATCAAGCTCAAGCTCGAGCTCGAGCTCGGTTAATAACTCCTCCGCCATTGGGATTGGGGACTTGTCTTTGATGGTCTTGTCATTGAGTTGGCGATAGTCCACACAGAAGCGTCAAGTGCCGTCGGCCTTTCTAACGAGCAACACAGGTGAGGAAAAGGGTGATCGGTTGGCGCGAATGAGACCCTGCTAGCATTTCGTCGCATTGCCTCTCTATCTCGTCCTTCTGGCGGAACGGGTAATGGTATGGCCGAACCACGACCGGCTCAATGCCTTCCCTGAGGCGGATGGGGTAATCACAGGAACGATGAGGCGGTAGTGTGGAGGGCAGCTCGAAGATGAAGGCGAAGTTGTGGATGAGGATCTGGAGAGGTGGTTCGTCGCTGGCATAGATGGCCGCGACCGTGAGGGGCTGATCATCGTGACGGGAGAGGTCCGAGAGCAGGATGTCGCGGTCTTGGAAGGTGAAGCGCATGGTGAGGTGCCAGAAGTCCCACCCGATCTCGCCCAGTGTTTCGAGCCATTCGACGCCTAAAACGACATCAAAACGATCGAGAGAAATGACCATGAAGGGGCTGCGAAGGTATGGTCCGCCACTGTAAAGGTTAATATGCCGAGCTCTCTGAAGCAAGGCAGTTCCTTTCCGTTTGCAACCCGGACCGTTCTTGTTTCTCCTGGTATCGTGCGCAAGCCGAGTCGTTGCGCAACATGGCAACTAACAAAGTTGTGAGTGCTCCCCAAATCAACTAAGCAAAGAAGTAGCACCCCGTGGATCTGAATGAAAAACTGCATTGGCCCCCTTTTATGGCCATTGATGGCTAAGGCGGAGATTGACGGTCGGCCGTCCTCGTCGAACTCTTCCCCTAAAAAATCGGCCTCTTCTTCCGGTACCTCTAGATAAAAGAGGTACTTACAGCGGTGCCCGGGAGAGTAAGTCTCGACGCAGTTGAAGCAGAGGCCATTTGCTTTGTGCTCGACCATCTCAGCTGCGTTGAGTCGACGGAAAACGGGTCTGGGCGTCGACGAGCCAGCGGAAGTGGCCTAGACGGCCATCCCTGAGGTGCCAGTCGGTCTTGCCGCGGAGAGCCCTGGAACGTGAGACCCGCCGCCAGAGGCCGATTTGCTGAAAAAGGGGCCTGGGATGGGTCTCTGCTGGGGTGCCGCGTAGCGCGCGGACGAGAATCGCCCACCGCGATTGAGGCTTCCGGAAACGGCTATGGTGACGCCGTCCGTCCACCTATGCTCCGCCTCGCGCACGCACCGCATGGCCTGTGCGAGGGTCAATGGCCGGTCGCGGTGCACATCCTGGCCCATAGTTGTCGTCAAGCCGGAGATGTAGATGTCGATCTCCTCGTCGCTGGACAGGCGCGGAACTCGAGAGAGCAGGGATTGAAATTCTCGGTTGAAGTCCGCGACCGTGACCGTCTGGTTGAGGGATATGAGATCCCCCAACACCCCGCGATGCGTGGGAATGTTGTCGGATGAGAAGCTCGTCATAGAAGTGTCCCCAGTCGATCCAGCCTACCCGTCGTTGCCATCCGTCGAGCCAAGACTGAGCCTCGCCTTCAAGTTTGAGTCCTACCATCTGGACTCGCTCCTCCTCTGGAATGCGGTAGAGTTCGCAGAACCGCTCGCAATGACGCACCCAAAGTAAAGGATCGTCGGTGCCGTCGTAAGGTTGCAAGTCGAGACGTGGAAAGCGCGATAGCCAGCATTCCTCGCCGACGTCGCCTCGGCCTCCAAGACGTTCGGCCCCCTCGTAGAAGTGGCGAGGGTCGGGCGGACGGCAGTATCTGTCATTGTCACGGAAGGGGTCGCGGTAGTCGCCGCGAGGGGGGTCGTGGCGAGGTGGGTCGCGGTAGTAGTCGTTGCGGAAAGGAGCCCCCGCAGGGTTTCGCCGTAATGAACTCCTTGTGGGGGGGGCGTGGTGGGGTGGAGGGAGGACCCGGAGGGGTCTGTTGAAGCGGGGGAGGACCCGCGGGGGGTTGTCAGGCCTGCAGGGGGACCTGTAGTCAGCGTGCGGATGTCCCCTCTGTGGGCTGCCGTTGTCGTGTGGGCCCTGCAGGGGGAGCTGGTACTGTGAGGGGGTGAGGAGCCGCGGCTGGTTGTGGTGGTTGTTGAGTTCGCGAGCAACGCGTTGATTTTTGCGACGCTTCTCCTTGCTTAGCGAAGGCACGCGTAACTGGACGATGGGACGAAGACGATGAAGAAGCCGTCTGGTCTTGTGACCGGCCGGCCTTGGTGTTGCGCCTTGTCGCAGGCGCGGGCACTTCTCAGATCGGGAGAAGTACCGCCTATATTTTTTATTAAATTTTTCTTTGATAATCTTCTCAAGAGAATTCATACATCTTATATATAGATAGAGGATGGCTACAATTGCTAACCATAATTTGTTGGAAAGGAAACTAAATCATACTAATTATTGCTAATAATATTACTAGTAATTTCTTTCCTTGAAAGAAAATATATTATTAGCAATATTGCTAATAATATCTTCCTTGAAAGAAAACTAATTATTGCTAATAATATTACTAATAATATTGCCAAGTAATATCTTTCCTTGAAAGAAAAGATATTATTAGCAATATTGCTAATAATATCTTCCTTGAAAGAAAACTAATTATTGCTAATAATATTACTAATAATATTGCCAAGTAATATCTTTCCTTTCAAGGAAAGACATTATTAGCAATATTGCTAATAATATCTTCCTTGAAAGGAAACTAACTATTGCTAATATTACTAATAATATTGTCAAGTAATGCCGCCGGCTAGGTATGGACAACCCTAGCCGGATCTTGTGTCTTTTCCTTTGGCCGGTCCATGTAAGTTACGGGTATAGATTCGTCCGAACCGACCCGTAACAGCTGAGCTGATCTAAGAGCATAGTTTGATATTTGGGTAAGTCGCCTAGCCGGGGTAGTATTAGTTATGATGATCGTTCGGAGCATGAGATGATAGTTGGAGATAGTGCATGCGAAACATTGTGCGATTGGAGTCATGCTAGAGTTTGGTTGGTTGAGTTTGGACGGTGCTAGTGTGGATTCAGAGATAGTCGGATGGATTGAGTTGGAACACTAACTGATTTGAGTCAGGTGGGAAGATCGCAAGTGGAAAATCATCGTATTTGAGAATAATGCTTGTGCGAATGCGTTGGGATTAACATCAGGATTTGGTTCAGTCGAGAGTAAAGCGAATGAATGCCTCGGACATAAAGATACCCTTGTAACTTGTCCAAATTCGCTATCGCTAAGCTCGGCTGAATTGCATGTATTTCAGGGATGCCTTAAATATGTGTATGATCCAAACTAAGCGATATGTTGAATTCGAATTGAGCTGCAAGGAGGATGTGGGAATATGAAATTTGTGCGAGCGTTCAGCGCGAGTGGGATGCTGAGTCTGGATCAGGAAAATGTGAGTTGCATGGAGCAAAGTTATGAATTGGGCAAGCGGCATGCGTGTAAGGAATGGATACTGGTTTGGTTCGAGGACGAACCTGATTCTAAGTGGAATATTATGTAATGCCCCGTAACCGCACGGTGCATTACGCTGAGTCGGATTGAATGAGGCAATAGATTGTTACATTTCGATTTGTTGGATTTTGGAGTAAGTATTGATTTGAGTTGGTTTCATGTGCAGATCGTAAGCAGAGTTCGATGGAATCATGTGTTCGTTCAGAGAAGTACTGAGATAGCAGGATTGGAGCAATAATGTCGTCTTCCTTAGTCCGATCGGTCGGAAGAATTGGAGAGCACGGCCTGCTCGCACGGCCATACCAATTGAGTAGATCATGCTTTGCATCGGACCACGAGTTCAAGGGATCGGCCGTATCGGCAAGGCAAAGTGCTAGCGGAATCAGACTTGGTGAGTGGGCTTTGTCCCTTCTCCTCTACTCCTTCATGCCTAATAATATGAAACACACGTAATGGCTTGAACACTTGGACTGGAACATTGGAATCACTGCACTGTGGCGTGCATAGAGTGCGCGTCGTTTGGTTGGATAGGATTTGTGGCTTGAGTTGGTTTTATGTTTGGGCAGTTGGAGCTTGAGTGGATCATCTTGGTTGGAACATCGAGGCACTTCGGGCGGGCGAGCGAGCGTGCGTTGCGCACGAGTATCAAGTTGGGCGCTTTGTCAAGCAAAGCGTGCAGTTGTGGTTCGAAACCGGACAACTGCATCGGTGAGGGCATTGTGCCACTGTTGGGACATTGTGCCACGGAGCTTTCTGAGCGAAGGGGGGTGTTGCACCAATTGGAACACTGTGTCGAGAAGCGGCATAGTGCCTATGGGGACAACTTGAGATGGTGCCTTGGGATATAGTTGGAGAATGGTTATGGATAATTGGATGGATTGAGGCGAGTATCGTTTGGTAGGGCGAGAAGGCTCGATTCTCACGTCATACCTACTTGGTGTTTGCATTGGTCACGGACAACCTGTTGCGCACAAGGTTTGGTTTCCTCGAACGGGATATGCTCCGGGACACCGGGACCGTTCGACCATGAAGGAAACAAATGGTAACGTGCTTTGGGCGCGGTGCCGGTAGTTCGATACGACCAGGCGGGCTAGCCACTCAACGCTGGATTGGGTAGAACTGCAGTTGATTAGTCCTTTATGGCTTGGCCAGTGACTTCATATAGATAAGAGTTGGTTTGCTTTGCTTTGCTTTGGTTTGTGCTTTTCGTGTAGGCGGCGGCCACCTTGCCTCGGGCAAGAGTGTGCATATCGATAATTGGATTAGTAAGGCTTGGATTGTGGCATGGTTTGAGGATGTATATTGATGCTTGGATTGTGGTTCGATAGGTTCACGCGTTGCTTGAGTTTGAGTAGAACGATTTGCATGCTAGTTTACTTTGAGTTGGATATATCTGCTTGTACATTTGCTTAAGTTGAATGCTTGCATGTTTAACCCGCTTTACAGTTTTTCTTAACATGGCATACCTCTGTCATGAAATGAATCTAGGATTCAAGTAGAAATATCACCATATAACTGTTTGCATTCACTATTTTACTTAGTGTCGGTTTAGACGAGTGGGTTACCCCGCTCACCAGTACAGCTGTGTACTGACCCATGTTTGTGGATATTATTTCAGGTACGCAGGTGTAGTGGCGCTGCTTGGATATACGGGACATGATGTATGAACGGTAAGTACATTTGTGGGCAAGAGAAAGAGCAAGAGTGTTGCATTGCCTTTGTGGCAATTTCCTTCGTGGCATTTTCATTTTGACCCTATCGAGAGCTTCGCTGCGTATACTCTGATGTGTGTTTGGTACACAATACTTGACTTTTGCTGCAACTTGGTCGTTTCGATAATAACTATGATGTTTGACATCATCGCCTTGTGCGACCGCAACTCCAGGCTCGCACGACATCACATCCCGATGAGAATGATTGTCCTGCGGGAGCGCAACAACATGGTAATTCACGTTCAGCGGGGATGATCGAGCTTGCGGAAGATTGGGGCGTGACATACGATGTGTTTAACACGCAAGGAATGGGTGATAGGACTTGGACGCTAGTCGGTTAATCGGATAGATCGTGCTTAACGGTAGTGTAATGCTTGATTTTTGGGTTTGATTGAAAATGACTTGGATTTTGATTGACCTAGCTAAAGAGGTAACGTCGTGGTTTCGTAACGCGAAAATACTTGAGAACGGAATCATATTGCTCGAGGAAATCATCCACTAGTAGCTTGTCCGACTTCGCTATCACTAAGTTTGGTTGAAATATATATATTGGGGGACGCCTTGAATATGTGTACGATCCAGACTCGGTGATATGATGAACTCGAATGCAGCTGCAGGTGAAGATGTTCAGATGCACATGGACGAGTATAGCGATTTGGATAAGTTGGCCCTAGCCTAAGACGTTCGTGTGCGGTGGATTATAACGTACCCCTCGTTAAGCGATATAAGTTCTGCGCTAAGGCACATAGGAGACCGAGTCGGAACTTGGATTGAGTGATAGAGTCATTCAATGGAACGGACTAAGCACGCGTGCGGCACGAAATATGGGAAACGAGTAGGAAGTTGTGTTCAAACAGGTCTAAGTGATACGGAGTAATAGGCTTGAGTTGGATTTGATAGCGTGCGATAGAACGGTTTGCGCTCAGGAAGTCTTGAGGACGAGACTTGTTCTGAGTGGTGTATAATGTAACGACCCGCTCCGCATCAATGCGGACAGCCGATTCAAATGGCACAAGTACGACGACCCATCCCGCTTTGCTCGGCGAGAAAGACTCGCTTGAGGCAAAGGAATTCAGACTTGGCCCTTCAGGAGTTCAGACTTAGACTTTCAAATGCGCGTTCATAGTATCGCTCGACCGAGGCGAATCATCGCTAAGGTTGTCACGCCCCAATCTCCCGCAAGTCCAATAGTCCCCGCTGAACGTGAACCACCACGTTGCAGCGCTCCCGCAGGACAATCGTTCTCATCGGGACGTGATGCCGTACGAGACTGGAGTTGCGCTCGCACAAGGCGATGTTATCAAACATCAAGTTATCATCGAAACGACCAAGTTGCAGCGGAAGTCAAGTATTGTGTACCAAGCACACATCAGAGTATACGCAGTGAAGCTCTCGATAGGGTCCAAATGATATGCCACAAAGGCGATTGCCTCAAAGGCGATGCAATACTCTTGCTCTTTCTCTAGCCCACAAAGGTACTTACAGTTCATACATTATGCCTCGTATATCCAAGCAGTGCCACTACACCTGCGTACCTGAAATAATGCCCACAAGCGTGGGTCAATACACAGCCGTACTGGTGAGCGGGGTAACCCACTCGTCTAAGCCGACACTAAGTAAAATAGTGAATGCAAACAGTTATATGGTGATCTTTCTACTTGAATCATAGATTCATTTCATGGCAGAGGTATGACATTTTAAGGAAAGCTGTAAAGCAAGTTAAGCATTCAACTCAAGCCAATATACAAACAGATATCCAACTTAAAGGGAAACTAGCATACAAACCGTCCTACTCAAACCCAAGCAACGCGAACTATCGAACCAACAATCCAAGCCTCAATATACATCCTCAATCCAAACCTTATAATCCAATCTCAATGTGCACACTCTTGCCGAGGCAAGGTAGCCGTTGCCTACACGAAAGCACAAACCAACCAAAGTAAAGCAAACCTAACTCTTATCTATATGAAGTCACTGGCCAAGCCATAAAGGACTTTGATCGGACTAATCAAGTGCAGTTCTACCCGATCCAGATCGAGTAGCTAGCCCGCCTGGTCTTATCGAACTACCGGCACCGCGCCCAAGGCACGTTACCATTGTCTCATCCATGGCCGAACGATCCCGGTGCTTCGGAGCCTATCCCATTCGAGGAGACGAAACCCTGTGCAACACAGGTTGTCCGTGACATGCAGACACCAAGTAGGTATGACGAGAGGATCGAACATTCTCGCCCCACCAAACGATCCTAGACTCATTCAACCAAATGTCCAACCGATTATCCATAACCATTCTCCAACATATAGCCCAATGCACAAATCTCAAGTTATCCCCATAGGCACTATTATGCCGCTTCTCGACACAGTGTTTCCAATTGGTGCAACACCCCTCACTAGAACAATCCCGTGGCACAAAGCCCTCGCCGATGCAGTTGTTCGATTTCGAACCACAACTACACGCTTTGCTTGACAAAGCGCCCAAGTGATACTCGTGCACGAATGCACACTCGCGCGTCCGAAATCCCAATGTTCCAACCAAGATGTATAATTCCAACTATTCTCCAACTGCCCCAAATATAATCCAACTCTAGCTCCAACTATCCAACGCGAAAACCAACTCAAGCCACAAATCTATCCAAGCAAACGACGACCACAGTGTAGTGATTTTCAAGTTCCAGTCCAAGTGTTCAAGCCTATTACGTCTGTTCCCTATTATTAGGCATAAAGGAGTAGAGGAGAAGGGACAGAGTCCACTCACCAAGTCTGATTCAGTTAAGCACTTTGCCTTGCCGATACGACCAATCCCCTGAACCCGTGGTCCGATGCAAAGCACGATCTACTCAATTGGTATGATCGTGCGAGCAGGCCGTGCTCTCCAAATCATCCGACCGATCGGACTAAGGAAGACGGCATTATCGTTCCAATCCAGCTATCTCAGTACTGCTCTGAACGAACACCTGATTTCCATCGAACTCCGCTAGCAATCTGTACATGAAACCAACTCAATCAATACTTCTTCCCAAATCCAACAATCAAAATGTAACCAGCTATTGCTTCATTCAATCCGACTCAGCGTAACGCACCGTGCGGTTGTGGGGCGTTACATAATATACCACTTAGAATCAGGTTCGTCCACGAACCGAACCAGTATTTATTCCTGGCCAGCAAGCCGCTTGTCCAATCCATAACTCTGCTCTATGCAACTCACATTCTCTCGATCCAGACTTAGCATCTCGCTTTGCTAAACGCTCGCACAATTTTCATATTCCCACATCCTTCTTGCAGCTCGATACAAATTTCTCATATCGCTTAGTTTTGGATCGTACACATATTTAAGGCGTCCCTGAAATACATGTATTTCAGCCGAGCTTAGCGATAGCGAATTTGGACAAGTTACAAAGGTATCTTTATGTCCGAGGCATTCATTTGCTTTACTCCCAATTGAACCAATCCTGACGTTCATCCCAACATATTCGCACAAGCACTATTCTCAAATTTAATAATTTCCACTGACGATCTTCCCACCTGACACAATTCAGTTCGTGTTCCAACCCAATCCATCCAATTATTTCTAAACCCCACTAGCACCGTCTCCAAATATTATCTCATGCACCGAACGATCATCTCAACTGATACTACCCCAGCTAGGCGACTTACCCAAATATCAAACTATGCTCTTAGATCAGCTCAGCCAAACACCTTTTCCTCGATCTCAATACCTCACTGGGTGAACATCTATATTGAGGTTCATGTGATCCACGAAGATTTCGTCGCCACGCTAAAGGGATAGTGTCGCCACGATTTCAACGTGGACACACTCGCCACAATTCCTAGGTTGCGCATGGAATAGTTTTTAGCGCTGCTTCCATTGCCTCGAAGCACAGGATATCACACCTTTGCCTTCTGTACGAGCACGCTTCCCAGACTAAGTTCCGATGCATCTTGTAAATCTGAGGCACATATGTCCCTTCCAGTATCGCAATAATTTGATCTGAACGACCCGTTGCTTTAACTTCACAAGCTTGTTTCACAGTCGTCAATTCATATGAATGATGTTCCCTTCCGGGGCACGATGAGTCAGAGGCGATGCCATCTTCAAAAATCTGCGACTCCGAATCTCATCAGCTGACTTAGGCCATTTCCACCATTGCTTCGGTCTTCCGGCTGCTTCTTCAGCTGAAGGCTATCCCAAGGATCTCTCAAATCCAACACTCACTCTCTAAGGCCAATCTCCAACACACACTACTCTCATCCATCCTCGACGCATTCCCAAATGCGCCGCCGCAAGGGTCGTTCTATGGGTCTACAATATTCATCTCTGATTTGGCGGTCAAGTAGCTAGGGTCAGCTGTCCCGAAGCTACGGTTGATAATTGTAAATCACGATGGACAGTTACTACTAACCATGCTATATCTCATTTGCAAATCTGCGCCATAATCCAAACATTCCATCCGAACGAACTTCTGATTCCGAGCACTTCATGCACTACCTCTGATGAATCTGTCAACCAATGCCGCTTAACCACCTAGAGTCTTACTATCTATCCAAGCCACAATTCGAGAACTGCGCTCGTTGAAATCGTCTTCCAATCGCTCTGTCGTTCTGCCCTGAATCCATCAAAATTTCCGAACTGCCATGTTCGACTTCTCGCACTACCACTTGCAATGATTTCCGAAACCAAAGACTTGCTCAAATTCTTATTTGTTTGCCATGTTTCACAGTACACGTCCAACTTGCTCAAGCAGCACAGTGATTTGCTCCGACGTTGCTCCCTCATTTAGCTATCTCCAAAAGTCCATCCGCCACAATCCTTCTCTCGTTCTATTCCTTTAGTCCGTCTCGATTTCTCTTTGTTCCGATTAGTCCAAACACTCTCAATGCCTCGTGCATCAGTTCCAACATAAAATCTCAAATCCATATTGCCTTCACTTGTTGCCTCAATCCGCCTCAGTACTGCAAGTGTTAACTTCCAATCTGACTTAACATCAACTAGACTTGCATTATTCTCGTTCACGTCTTCCGGAGAATCCGTTTACCATCGTTGCACAATTTCGCCAAATTTCACTTCCACTAAACCTGAGTCCAACTTCTCGAGCCGCAATATCCAAAATCCTTCAAGTCCATTCGAATCCATCGCATTGTCCCTCCAAGCCAGATCGTGTTTCATTACTCAACCAACAGCTCAAATGTGTTACCCAATTTCGTAGTCCGTGCTCGCTATCCTTCGACTCACCCTTCGCTTGCTCAAGCGTATCCTAACTGTTTGTTCCTCATGCTCAACTCTCTCTTTGCGTCCGATGAATGTTCCACTGAACTCCCAAGTCGTGCAAGCGAACTATGATATCTAGCTCTCCCATCTGATCGATCTTCAACTTGTTTCCAATTCTTGGTCTGCCTCAATCCTTTAAATTTCAAACACTCTTTTCCATCGCTTGTTCTCGTCCACTCTTAAGTCCAATGATACTTCCATTTGCACAAGTTCGTTCTTGATTTCTCAAGTCTAATGTATCGAAGAATACCTGAGTCAAATCTCATTGCACTATATACCACTTGGAAATATAGTTGTTCTCGTGCTTACTCTGCATCAACCAGCGTCTATTCCAAACCGACTATTCCGGGGTGATTCTGTTGAATCACAACTCAATATTCGCTTGCTCCATGTTCCATTTCCTAACTCAGCCGATGTGCACCAACTTACAATCTTGTTACTCGCGTTCGTTGCGGCAATTCCATTGATGTCTATACAAAATATTCCAATACCTTACTCACTATGTGGTATTCCATATACCACTCTGAATCTCTGTTCTAAAAGGCGTCCGCCTAGGCGCTAGGCGCCAAGTGCCCGTCCGATGTCCGCCTAGGCACCCGCCCAGTCCCCCGACGCTCAACTATACATATTTTAGGATTGTATGGACTTTTTTGCAAGTTTCAGTAGGTTTTTTAGATTTTTTTTTTGAACCGCCTAAATCTAGGCGGCCGCCTGGGCAACCGCCTAGGCGGGCTAGGCGGCGGCTGTCCACCCGCCTAGCGCCTAGCGCTTTTCACAACCTTGCTCTGAATCAAGTCACTACTCATTGCACTGATCCAAGATCCGTCCAAACCATCCCTTATACGTGATCCTGCCATTCCCATCTCAAGTCTGACACAAAACTCAGCCAATGCTTGAACCATCTAACTCTTTCACTAATCTTGCTAGATGCAACTTGTGTTATGTCTCATTCTCAATACTTCCAACTATTCTCAAACCGTTTGATACTTTCGCTACACGAGCAACCCGTGCAACACTATCATGATATTCCCAAGCCAAACTCAAACCTGCTTAACCAATGCGCCACACGAGAACTCGTGCAACGCTCTCTGTGATATACCCAGCCAAAAATCAAATTCCGTCCAACAATTTCGCTACACGAGCATCTCGTGCAATGATCTATTTTCATCCAATGCTTCTACTCATAACATGCCACATAACCAATCTCGTCTGCCAACCAACTGATCCACTGATGCAACCAGAAACTCACCGAACAACAAGCCAACCAAACCCAACGACACCTCTCAACTTGTTGCACAAATGCAACAACGCCAAACGACTTGTTGCACGAATGCAACAACGCCAAAGGAAGCTAAAGCGATCTACCGAAAGCCAAGGAAAGCAACACAAAACAACATGCACCCACAACCAACAATATATAGACTCATTGCATGAAACATCCAATGCGGCACCGAGTAAAGCCAAGAGCTAGACGACACGCGGAAGCTATTTAGAGTTTGTGATGAAGCGAATGACCAAGTCCGAGAAAATGAACCAGGCGCTCTGATACCAATATATCACGCCCCAATCTCCCGCAAGCCCAATAGTCCCTGCTGAACGTGAACCACCACGTTGCAGCGCTCCCGCAGGACAATCGTTCTCATCGGGACGTGATGCCGTACGAGCCTGGAGTTGCGCTCGCACAAGGCGATGTTATCAAACATCAAAGTTATCATCGAAACGACAGAAGTCAAGTATTGTGTACCAAGCACATATCAGAGTATACGCAGCGAAGCTCTCGATAGGGTTCAAATGATATGCCACAAAGGTGATTGCCTCAAAGGCGATGCAATACTCTTGCTCTTTCTCTAGCCCACAAAGGTACTTACAGTTCATACATTATGCCTCGTATATCCAAGCAGCGCCACTACACCTGCATACCTGAAATAATGCCCACAAACGTGGGTCAGTATACAGCCGTACTGGTGAGCGGGGTAACCCACTCGTCTAAGCCGACACTAAGTAAAATAGTGAATGCAAACAGTTATATGGTGATCTTTCTACTTGAATCCTATATTCATTCAACCAAATGTCCAACCAATTATCCATAACCATTCTCCAACATATAGCCCAAGGCACAAATCTCAAGTTATCCCCATAGGCACTATGCCGCTTCTCGACACAGTGTTTCCAATTGGTGCAACACTCCTCGCTAGAACAATCCCGTGGCACAAAGCCCTCGCCGATGCAGTTGTTCGGTTTCGAACCACAACTGCACGCTTTGCTTGACAAAGCGCCCAAGTGATACTCGTGCACGGATGCACGCTCGCGCGCCCGAATTCCCAATGTTCCAACCAAGATGTATAATTCCAACTATTCTCCAACTGCCCCAAATATAATCCAACTCTAGCTCCAACTATCCAACGCGAAAACCAACTCAAGCCACAAATCTATCCAAGCAAACGACGTACACTCTATGCACGCCACAGTGTAGTGATTTCCAAGTTCCAGTCCAAGTGTTCAAGCCTATTACGTGTGTTCCATATTATTAGGCATGAAGGAGTAGAGGAGAAGGAACAGAGCCCACTCACCAAGTCTGATTCAGTTAAGCACTTTGCCTTGCCGATACGACCAATCCCCTGAACCCGTGGTCCGATGCAAAGCACGATCTACTCAATTGGTATGATCCTGACTGTGAGAGCTAGCAGGCTGACCGCTGCTTCCGTGCGAGCAGGCCGTGCTCTCCAAATCATCCGACCGATCGGACTAAGGAAGATGTCATTATCGCTCCAATCCAGCTATCTCAGTACTGCTCTGAACGAACACCTGATTTCCATCGAACTCCGCTAGCAATCTGCACATGAAACCAACTCAATCAATACTTCTTCCCAAATCCAACAATCAAAATGTAACCAGCTATTGCTTCATTCAATCCGACTCAGCGTAACGCACCGTGCGGTTGCTGGGCGTTACAAAGATGTGTGGCTACGATGAACTCGTCTTTGCTTAACCTGCACACTTAAAAATACGGACGATACATGCTAGTCGCTAGGCAAATCACCCCTTGCGTGCTAATAAGAATAAAACGCACTTAGCTAAGGGAATAATTCAATCTTGTATTGCTTGTGTTAGAACATGAAAATAAAATTTGGCTTATAGTTGGACCCTCGCATGCTACCTTAGCTTCGTGCAAGTAGACTCCGCTAATGCTTAAAATAGATTATTATACTCTTCGTAGTACACTGCTACACATGTTTACACTGCTAGTTTTATAGACTATGTCGCGATTCAACTACACCTTCACGCTAGTGCTAGTCGTACTGCTTATGTTTCGAGTAGACTTTTATATGATCAAGTATAGTGTTTCACCTTTATAATGTGCCATGCTTATCTCGTAAATTCATGCCACGGCCTGGAACACGACTCAGAACATGATTCACTTCATTTGGCCGGAAGACTATCAAATAGTCGTTTCGTGTAAGTTTGAACTTGAAAATATTCGGGACCGTTAGGTCACCAAGGCAGTACCCGAACTAGGGGACTGCAGCACGACAAGTCAAGTATGAGTTATGATCAGACAGCTCGGGGAGCAACATTCGTTCAGGACTAGATCAAGCGGCTTTGGGAGCCAATTCGTTTGTGAACATGGATGTGATTTGAGCAAGTTTGTGATATGTGATTTGAGCAAGTTTGTGATATGTGAATTATGATTTGAAACAAGTTTGTGATATGTGAATTTGGAAGACTAAGTTCGTTTGGTCACGGACAACCTGTG
This sequence comes from Iris macrosiphon, assembly GCA_036927795.1. Classification (NCBI taxonomy): domain Eukaryota; kingdom Viridiplantae; phylum Streptophyta; class Magnoliopsida; order Asparagales; family Iridaceae; genus Iris; species Iris macrosiphon. The sequence continues at coordinate 144,405,623 of JAYESA010000018.1, forward strand.
CACAGGGTATTTTGTGTTCCTGCGGACGATACGCCGGGGCACCGGGGCCGATCCGATCCGGACGGAACAATTTCGATAGTCGTTCGTTTCGGGCGTGATGGTACAGACGGCTCCACGGTACCAACGTTGCAGCCATCCGTCCAGAGGCTATAACTCATCCTTTATGGCTATGCCAGTGACCTTTTGTTCATATAGACTAAGTTTGGCTCGATTGTGGCAATCCGCGTGCAAGTTCATTTGCATTGAGACAAGTAACATGTACATTGAACACATCTGAGTCAATCTGAGTAGAACATTTAATACCTGTGATAAGGAAACTTGATGCACGCCATTTTGCACTTAGAGATATGGATGCACAATACGTTATTTAGTGCAAGCGTAACACATTTGAGGCAAAAACTCGTTCGTGATACTAAGCTTTGTTTGTGCACTATTTCGTTTCGTTTCATATATTATATGCTGGTTAACTTGGTTTTATGGTTTGGACAAGGGAAGGACAAATGGTAAGTTGGTAAGTTTCGCCGCGTTACTCTTATATCGCACGGCGTACTGCCACACGAGTTAGGCTTTGTATCTTATGCCATAAAACTGATCCTAAGACAAGACTAGAAAGATAACCTAATATATGGTGCACGGAACTAATACAACGTGTTTGGATTTGTCGATCGGACGAGAAGCCTCCCCACCAGTGCATTCATGTACTGATAACCCACCAGGTTGCTTGCAGGGTGCGGGAGAACCTCGTTCGGTGCGGAGTATCCCCTCGTGTGCGCTAAGGCATGGAGTTCGCTCTGGAGCCTTGGGGTGTTACGTCCGGAGCTGAAGCACATATACAAGGCATAATGTTGGAACATTGCCTATGTATCATCCCATGTTGTAAGCCGCTTGGCATGCCTTTATTTGTTTTGAGAGAGATTGAGCGACTTGTAATCTCTACCTAGCGCCGCTTGTAATATTTCTTGATATTCAATAAAGAGCTTGTTTTTGTATCATACTTGTGTTTATTCAATGATTCCGCTATAACGACTTTGAGAATTAGTTATCGAACGGCCGTTTACTCGTGTCGTTCAAATTTCTGCTGCATAGGAGACTATCTGTGCGACTCTGTGGCTTAGTCATTCGACCGCATGTTCGAACCTTGGCCTTGCGCGGGCGCAGTTTGTGCTCGCACGACATCACGTCCTGATGGGAACGATCGTCCTGCGGGAGCACTGGCGTGGTGATTCGCATCCAGTATAGGACGGCCGAATCCTGCGGGAGATCGGGACGTGACAATTGGAAGGTAAGACTGGCTCGGTAGGGGAGGGCACTCGTACGAGATGTTGTGTTTGAACTGGATACAACATAAAGTTCTCATATGGGTAAACTTTTGGAACAAAATCTTTAGTAGAAGGGGGTGGGGTAACCCAGTCTCAAAAAATGTAACATCCCGAAATATAATATACCTCTTCAAAGTTGAAAAAAAATAACTATACCCTTTATGATCCTTAGGGTACCCAAGAAAAATATACTTGAGTGCCTTCGGGTCTAATTTAGAAATAGTAGATAGAGTATCCCGAACGTAACACAAGCACCCAAAAATTTTGAGAGGTAGAGAAAATGGTATTCGATTGGGATACAGTCGAGAAAATGGAGTGGCCTAATTGAAGACACGAGATGGCATACGATTAATCAAATAAGTACAGCATCCGACCAAATTTTTTTGGTGTACTGATGTGAAACATAAGTGCTGGAGTTTTTTTCAACAGATAACGATTCTTATGTTCTGCCATACCATTTTGTTATAGTGTATAAGGACATGAAGTTTGGTAGATAATCTCATGTTTAGCAAGATGAGAAGAGAACGCTCGAGACGCATACTCACGACCATTGTCGCTCCGAAGACGCAATGGAAACCCCAAATCGAATTTTTTTTATTTTCGGAAAAAAATGACACGAGATATCAAATAATTCAAAATGATTCTTCATTAGATAGACATAGGTGACTCGTGAGTAAACATCAACAAAGGACACAAAATATTTCAACCCCATCACTAATTCAACAGGACATGGACCACATATATCAGAGTGGACTAATTCAAACGGAGCTGAAACAGATTTATCCAAATTCGCTGTATAAGATGCATGATGGTGTTTAGCTAGACTACACAACTAACAATTAATAGACATTCGACCGCATGTTCGGACCTTGGCCTTGTGCGGACGCAGTTTGTGCTCGCGCGGCATCACGTCCTGATGGGAACGATCGTCCTGCGGGAACACTGGCGCGGTAATTCGCATCCAGCGGGGACGGCCGAATCCTGCGGGAGATCGGGACGTGACAATTGGAAGGTAAGACTGGCTCGGTAGGGGAGGGCACTCGTACGAGAGGTTGTGTTTGAACTGGATACAACATAAAGTTCTCATATGGGTAAACTTTTGGAACAAAATCTTTAGTAGAAGGGGATGGGGTAATCCAGTCTCAAAAAATGTAACATCCCGAAACATAATATACCTCTTCAAAGTTGGAAAAAAATAACTATACCCTTTATGATCCTTAGGGTACCCAAGAAAAATATACTTGAGTGCCTTCGGGTATAATTTAGAAATAGTAGGTAGAGTATCCCGAACGTAACACAAGCACCCACAAATTTTGAGAGGTAGAGAAAATGGTATTCGATTGGGATACAATCAAGAAAAGGGAGTGGCCCAATTGAAGACACGAGATGGCATACGATTAATCAGATAACAAGTACAACATCCGACCAAATTTTTTGGGTGTACTGATGTGAAACATTAGTGCTGGAGTTTTTTTCAACAGATAACGATTCTTATGTTCTGCCATACCATTTTGTTGTAGTGTATAAGGACATGAAGTTTGGTAGATAATCTCATGTTTAGCAAGATGAGAAGAGAACGCTCGAGACACATACGACCATTGTCGCTCCGAAGACGCAATGGAAACCCCAAATCGAATTTTTTTTATTTTCGGAAAAAAATGACACGAGATATCAAATAATTCAAAACGATTCTTCATTAGATAGACATAGGTGACTCGTGAGTAAACATCAACAAAGGACACAAAATATTTTAACCCCATCACTAATTCAACAGGACATGGACCACATATATCAGAGTGGACTAATTCAAACAGAGCTGAAACAGATTTATCCAAATTCGTTGTATAAGATGCATGATGGTGTTTAGCTGGACTACACAACTCACAATTAAGAGAGACATTCGACCGCATGTTCGGACCTTGGCCTTGCACGGGCGCAGCTTGTGCTCACGCGGCATCACGTCCTGATGGGAACGATCGTCCTGCAGGAGCACTGGCACGGTAATTCGCATCCAGCGGGAACGGCCGAATCCTGCGGGAGATCGGGACGTGACAATTGGAAGGTAAGACTGACTCGGTAGGGGAGGGCACTCGTACGAGAGGTTGTGTTTGAACTGGATACAACATAAAGTTCTCATATGGGTAAACTTTTGGAACAAACTCTTTAGTAGAAGGGGGTGGGGTAACCCAGTCTCAAAAAATGTAACATCCCGAAACATAATATACCTCTTCAACGTTGAAAAAAAATAACTATACCGTTTATGACCCTTAGGGTACCCAAGAAAAATATACTTGAGTGCCTTCGGGTCTAATTTAGAAATAGTAGGTAGAGTATCCCGAACGTAACACAAGCACCCAAAAATTTTGAGAGGTAGAGAAAATGATATTCGATTGGGATACAATCGAGGAAAGGGAGTGGCCCAATTGAAGACACGAGATGGCATACGATTAATCAGATAACAAGTACAGCATCCGACCAAATTTTTTGGGTGTACTGATGTGAAACATAAGTGCTTGAGTTTTTTTCAACATATAACGATTCTTATGTTCTGCCATACCATTTTGTTGTAGTGTATAAGGACATGAAGTTTGATAGATAATCTCATGTTTAGCAAGATGAGAAGAGAACGCTCGAAACACATACTCACGACCATTGTCGCTCCAAAGACGCAATGGAAACCCCAAATCGAATTTTTTTATTTTCGGAAAGTAATGACACGAGATATCAAATAATTCAAAACGATTCTTCATTAGATAGGCATAGGTGACTCGTGAGTAAACATCAACAAAGGACACAAAATATTTCAACCCCATCACTAATTCAACAGGGCATGGACCACATATATCAGAGTGGACTAATTCAAACGGAGCTGAAATAGATTTATCCAAATTCGCTGTATAAGATGCATGATGGTGTTTAGCTGGACTACACAACTCATAATTAAGATAAACTCGAAGATCTAGCGATGGACACAATTTCTGGAAAGCTTGGATAGACGGATGGCTAATCCGACAGTGCAACTCAAACGGGTCGTATGACACACCCGTACAAGCAACAGACGAATTCAAGTCAACCAGATATAAGCCTTCAGTCGCATGCCCCTACCAATAGTCTTTTCCGTCTTCGTGTCCTGAAAAGCTTAACCATCAGGAAAGAATGTTACCGAGTAGTATAAGTCACGAGTTATCTAACTAATGGATAATAGACTGAATGAGTTTCTAGATGTAAGTAAAACTGAAGTGACAGGGTTGAAGAAAGACTGGTACTTCCTCTTCCACGAACTTTCAGAGAACTGTTATTCGCAACAGTAATATATGTCACACGACCCACAAATACATAATCATGCAGCATACCTGCATTGCCTGTCATGTGATCAGACACACCCAAGTCAATAACCCATTGTTTTGGTCTTACCACACACGCCGCTGAGTATCCGGCCGTGGATCCAGATATAGATGCTTCACTACGACGCTAAGCTTGAAATTCAACAAATTTTGCATGTCTCTGCAATCATCTACATGTATCGCCCTTCATCATTGTGAACATCCGATGCAACATTGGCAGTAGGAGCTTTGGGACACTGCCATTGAAAATAGACAGGTTGACCACACTTGAAGCATGGCCGCGATCGTCCTCCATCACGCCAGTCATTGTTTCGTCCACCATCATGGCCAGCATTCCGGCCACCACGTCTACCACCACGGCTCCCACGGAATCCATCACGAGCAGATCGATCAGCACCCAAAGCAGATTGTTCTGCAGGTGCATTACTCGTATCATTCCCAACTACTTTCGTTGTCCGTAGGACACGAAAGTAGGCTTCCATCAGAGATGGATCCTCAGCCCCAGCAATAATCTGAGACCGTGCAGAGTCTGCATCAGAACGAAGTAAGGCAAGATACGCCATGACGTAGAGCTGCTGACGTTGAATCCTCACCTCATTGATATATGTCGTTAGGGGTAATACGCGATCCACATAATCAATTAGGGCCTTAAAGGTATGGAAGTGATCCTTGTGTGACTTGTCTCCGTGATCAGTTAGGTAAACGCCAACAACCGAGTCATAGATGCAAGATAAATCGTATTTTCCATCAAACGCATTCGCTAGGACCTCCCATAACTCTTTCACCGAATCCGTGTTCTTAACCATGTCCTCAACTGATGGTTCCATCGAATTCATCAACTGTGTAGACAGTCTACTGTCGTCCATTTCTCACTGTTCGTATGTGGGATCATCCACTGTTGGGGGGGGAGGGGTTGTCAGTCACGTGCTTGGACAACCGCATTTCCCAAAGTGTCTTCTCAACCTTCATGTGCCATATGGAGTAACCATCCAGACCCTCTAGTAGTCGATCGACAAGTCGAATCGACTCGTAACAGTGTCCGGTGTCTTCGCCACTGAATTTCCGACACCGGTGTTGTCAACACTGCTACTCGCCTCAGTGTTGGTCATCCTTCAAGTTCTCGATTCGACTATCGTTGATCATCCCGACCCGATATTCACATCAATCTTACCAATGTGCAATCAACGTTGCCAGAACTGGCCCACGCAATGTTGGCAGAGATCGAATGTAGATCACAAGCCAGGACAGAGATTCACGCAAACCTAGGTTGCTCTCTGTTAGATCCCGATGCGGATATCAGGTCAGAAACAGAGATTCACACAAACAATCAAGTTTGCTCTCTGTTAACTCCTGATATCGTTGTCGAGGTTCAAAGGTTCACGTAAACTATCATAATTTACACTGAGAAGATCTCAACTCCGACGATTTTTTTCCTCTCATATCTGACTCTTTTTTTCAGATCTTTCTTCTTTTTTGCAACTAGGGTTAGCATTTTTTGGAATAGGTTGGGGGCTAGATTAGGGTTAGGGTTTGTGGTGGTAGTGAGAGTCATTAGGGTTGGGTTTTATGGTGGTGGGCAGATCTGGACTAGGGGGGCTGCTGACGTCGGGGGTGGAGGGGTAGAGAGAAAAAAATTGAGAGAGGCTAGGGTTTGAGAGCTATGATTTTGGCTCTGTTATCATGTTAGATAAAATAATATGATGGATTGATTGATTGAGAGATTACATATATATATATATATATAGGAGAGGTCTAGCCTCTTCATTATTCTCTACCCGATGTGGGACTAAATGACTAATATATATATATATATATATATATATATATATATATATATATATATATAACAATGAAACCATGTTCCATGTTTTGAATAGCCTTCAGTCTCAACCGTTTTCTATAAACAAAGATGTCTTGGCCTTTCTTCTGAATGAGCGTGAAGTCTTAGACATTTGAATTTGCGTCGAAAATGCTTTTCATTTATCCGCCCCGCCCCCGTTCATACGTATGAAATAAATATATGGAGTTGGATAAAAATTTCATGTGATTCAGTAAACAAAATATACATTCCATCATTGCGAGATCGATCAGTATCTGTACGGTTCAATTAATAGTGAACCAATAATGGTATGAGAAGGGGAGGCAGTTGGGCCACCTAATCAGATTCGCCCCTATCCCTATTGACCGGACGAAGAGATTGGGGGTGATTGCCTTCTTTCCATTAAACGACGCCTTTTGGCGTCCAATCCTTCCCCGTCTTTAGAGAAAGATCTTACCATTTCCGAAGGAACGGGAGCTATATCTCTATTCAATTTTCATTCAAGAGTTCATGTGTGTTTCCACGCCCTTTTAACCAAGGTTGTGAAAAGTGTTAAGACGCTAGTCGGACGGGCACCTGCCGCCTAGCCTGCCTAGGCGGCTCAAAACATATATAAAAAATATATACTGAAAATTGCATAAAAGTTCATAAATTCCCATAACATGCATAGTCAGGCGTCGGAGGGACTAGGCAGCCGCCTTTTAGAACAGTGATATATATATATATATATATATATATATATATATATATATAATTCAAATGGCAGGGGTATCAATATATTATTTTGTACATCAGTAACTTACTAAAAAATATAACTATGTAGGGATAAATATGTCATTTACTCTAACCCGTTGAATGAGATAAATTAGAGATCCCCTCAGTTAGATACTTCAATCTTTAAATTGCTTAGAGATAGAAATTTTTCTACTTACTATATCTTAAGTTTAAGATCAACTCGAAAATCAAGAAATTATAGATGGTATTCCATGAATTCGATCTATATATAATTCAAATGGCAGGGGTATCAATATATTATTTTGTACATCAGTAACTTACTAAAAAATATAACTATGTAGGGATAAATATGTCATTTACTCTAACCCGTTGAATGAGATAAATTAGAGATCCCCTCAGTTAGATACTTCAATCTTTAAATTGCTTAGAGATAGAAATTTTTCTACTTACTATATCTTAAGTTTAAGATCAACTCGAAAATCAAGAAATTATAGATGGTATTCCATGAATTCGATCAGGCTCATTAGCTTATATCACATCTTTTTTATTATTTTTTATGAAATTATGGTATTTTTTATGACTGGTTCTCAAAAAAGGTTTGCATTTTTTTTGGAAGGTTTTGAAGTTGGTCTTTTGATTTCTTTTGATAGATTGAATCATCAAATGTTTTCTGCTATCTTTTTTTTATCTTCTGGAAATTTGTTCAATTTTAAGATTTAACTCAAGGTTTTTACTATTTTTAATAATATAATTCTGCTATGTTTTAATTTCTGATTTATCTTTCTTGTTCTTCTCACTGGAAATTGCACACGCAAACGTGTGTGCCCCGATCCCTCGGGTGTGTGTGTGTAGTCCTATATTGAACATTTATTTTGAATATTAAATAGTTAAGTGAAAATGCATGTGAGAAAGAAACAGCTACTAATCATGAAGGAAAATCATACAGAGGATCTATGCTTGTTTCAAGGTGGCAACAAAGTTCAATTCAACAAAGATAAAAACTAACATAAAACAAGTGAAGCAACTTATGTTAAACAATTAAAAACGAATGCAATGTGAAAACACGAGTCATTAAGACTATTATATAACCAGGTAAACATTATAGCAGATAAAACATAAAACTAAAATCTACAAATAGCTTGTCAGAACTACACTCCAAGAAAAGAAAAGTTCTATCTAAGCGATTCGTCAAAGTACTCGTTCCAAGATAAAGTGAGAATTACAATGGTAAAATTACTGGCAATAAAAGCAGGATCATCTACCTGTTGTTCTTCCTATGCTGGCTATTGTTATTGAACATGGCGAAGAACAATGGGGCTCTGCCTCTCAGCGCCAAACAACACCAGCTTCAGTATCTGTAGCAAACTGAACCCACCTTCTGTCAGCCAGAGAAAAAACCCGTATCTATCGGCTCCAATGGATACAAGTTTTTACACTCTGCATAGTAAATGCAATCTGAACCAAAGTCCTGTTCGATCTCGCCTGATGCAACCACTGTCCACAATGCTGGCCCCAAAAACGTCACTCGTTTACCCAAGCTCTCTAAGCGCATGCACCACCCTCCATTTGAACCCAATTGGAACCTGAAATCCATATAAGTATCATACTGCACATATGTGTGAGCATTCCTCTCTGTACCCAGACCTTCCTGCATTTCCTGATAACCAACAAAAGTTGACCCATGCTCTCCACTAAAACTGCTTAACAAGCTAAGCAGCCCTACGCTGAAAGCAACTGCCTTACGACCTAGCCCGACATAAAACCCAAAGGCCCAAACGTTATTCTTATTGTCGACTGCCACTAGTCGATCATGATGAAAGATTGCATCGTCATACGTCGTTTTCTTTGAGCAATTGGTTCAAATTTTATCCAGCTAGCATCTCCCAACCTGCACAAGACCAGCTCTTCATCCCCAAAAATGATTGCCACCATACATTCAGCTGAGTTCGTCTGCGATGAAAGGATGACTTTTAGTCCCAAGAAAGGACTTCCGTACTCGAAAACAGTAATGGGGAAGTTCAAAGAGAGCGATTGGGGGGGGGGGGGGGGGGGGGGAGGTAGTTGAATGTGGTGGTGGAGAATAGGGTGGAAGAGATAGATGCCATTGAATCCACGATTGCAAGCCAGTCCTCAAATGGTCCACAAAATCGGTGGGCCCAAGAAGATGTTGAGCAGCGCAAGGGGTTCATGAGCATAATTGCTTGGTCATGGGGACGATCAGATAGGACTAGCCATGAGCAGTGGCGTACGTTAAGGCCATGATCACTCACGAACTATCTGACGATCCGGCGTGGAGCCACTGGACACAGACAGTAGAAACAGAGGCCACTTGAGCGATGTTTAGTAGTATGCGGATCATCTCTGGGATCTCCCTTGGAATTGTGGATCACATTGTGAACTTTATCCAAGGAAAAGGACAACATGATAAAGTGAAACATAACAACAATTGTTAGAAGTGTAAAACAAAACGACAGATGTTTAGCATGTCTTCATATCTCAGACTCAGTTACCATTTAAAACTTACAATTTTAGTATTAGGAAACTGTGGAAATATATCCTTAAATTAGAATCATATAACTTATATAGAAGAAAAAGAAACATCAAATTATCACAATAGACCTTTTGAGAGAAAATAAATTGTTATCTGAATTCTGGAACAGAATCATGCATTCAATGGACAATGTAAATATTGTTCCGTAGACAAGAATCAGCTACAATAAATAAACTTTATCACCATGTTTAATATTTGTAAATATGTTACCTTGAAATGTTCATTAATTCCTTTGAATCAAAATTCAAGTTCTAAAGAATAATCTGGAGACATTTGGATCTTAATATGAGAGTTTTGCTTGACATAGCAGTAAGCATCAGTACTCGCATCCTGGAAGATGCGGATGCGGTTCGCAAATAATCCTCCCAATATGATTGGAGGTAAGAGTGCACACGTCTCGACTGTCCCGACTTTGTGTAGTGGGAGGTTGGTAACACCAAAAATGCGTTTTTTTACCAATGTTTTAAGTATTGGCAAAACCGAAACATTTTTTGTTGTTCCGGAACAGAATTGGAGGATCCGAAACCGCTATAACTACTGAAATTTATACTCATAGGAAGGGTCCGAAACCAATAGAAAACAGAATTTTTTAACTTGCTCTGTCAACAGATTTATTTCAAAATAATCCAACAGGTGGAGACTGATGTTTATCTTAGAGTTGAGTTCTAGGATCTCGATTACTTTCCCTTGGAATTTAATTAACTGCATCTCTATCTGTGTAGGAAGTACAAGCTCGTTTGTTTTCATTAAATTAGGAAAGTGTTAATATGTTTAGATTACAACAGAAGAAGAAATCATGTCAGCCGTGAAATGCATGTTACTCGGATAATCTTGCTTTAAGAGACACTACTATTGACCTGTAGAGCACTCAACAGTTGGCTTTAACTCTGGAAACTTTTTCCAGTGGGAGGGTTTTAGTTTGGACACAATGAGTAAAATATTAAGCAAAAGGTATCCAAGACGTTATTATGCACGACCAGACTTAGCCTTAGTCTCGTGGAACCAATATGTTTGGACTTACAGGATTTTCTATCATAGGCACGTGGACCCTGCAACTAGCTTGTGCTTATACCAATTCCTCCTAACAAGATGTACCCTAAGGTAAAATATTTTGAATGCTAAAATATTCTAGAAAGTAAACAATCCAAATGGTTGGAGCTAGACAAGAAAAATAAAACTTCAGTGGAGGAAAGCAGCACTCGCCATAAATAGTAAATAATCATGTTATTAAAGTTGGACTAATAATCCAAATCAAACTTCCCCATTGCAAATCAAAAGTTATTTAAGAATTCAATATATATTTCACTAATTGTTGATAGTGATCAATTTGAGTAGAAAAACACAGACTACTTCGTGAACTAAAAAATAACACCTTTCTCTGGTCAAAAAATAAGTAGCGGATGATATGATTTGACAAAATCACCTTTGACCTTGAAATATATAGATCATTGATAATCATACCTACAAAACTTTTCCGAGGGGAGACGGGAGGACATGGCAAGATGGAATGGCCATTGAGCAAGGAGGAACTCTAAATTGATGTTATCGAGGAGAGAGAGTACACTATATTCAGGAGAAAGGAAAAGAGGTGGTTGGGTGAAGAGAAAGTTAGTTGCATGGAGCGACACAAGGCGACAAACGTGTGGGGTGTTGCCACGATGCATGCACATAGAACGTGTCAATTGAATGCAACCAACACGTTGAAAATTTCCAGAGGGACTGAAAAAAGAGTTATCTCAACTGAATAACAAGTAGAAATCGATGAGAGGATTGGGCTTAAATTTGTTCAGAAAATACTAGTGAGTTGTTTGCTGTGGAAAAGGGTAGTGCCTATGATGTGTGTATCCCTATGCTGAACATTTATTTCATATATTAAATAGGTAATGGAAGATGCTTTAGAAATCAACAACTATTAATCATGAATAAAAAATACCAAACATCTATGCTTGCTTCAAGGTGGACAGAAGATTTGATTTGACCAAGATGAAAATCTAATATGAAACAAGTGAAGAAACTTAAATGGGAAAAAAAGGAAACTTATGTGAAACGATTAAAACCAAAATGTAATGTGAAGACACATATGAGTTCATTAAGGATCTTATTGCAAGGTAAATAGTACTATAAATTAAAAAATGTAGAATAACTCTCAAATCCGTATTTTCTAAACTGAACCAAGTATTCACAAGGATTTGAGAAAATAGTCTAGATAAATGAATGAATAGTTTGAGAGTCAACTAGACTTATTCTACCAACAAATCTAAGCAAATATGTTTGTGTGCATTAAAAGAGCAGGAAATATGACCATATTTGTATGCTATTCATTCTGTAGTTAAGATCTAAGAGCTATCAACCATTTCAGTTATCCATGAAACCTGCCTCTTATGGATTAATCCTTTGTTGAGCTAACAAGTAAGCATTTTGGACAATAATAAATGTACAAATACAATATTCAGCCAAAGAAAGGCAACGTATGGTGACATTCTTTTATTTACTATAAAGCCCAAAGCACTCAATGATCTAAATCATAACAGAAACTAGATGGCAGGGCAAACTAGACCTGAATAAATACACATACACAAATGCATACATGTATGTGTCCTTTGTGTAACTTCATATAAAGAAAATATAATAGAATATGTCCGCCAAAATTTCCATCGTTCCAATAGGTAAATTGTGATGTTTTTCCTTCAATGATTGACAACAAGACTAATAAAAAGTAACAGGACATATGCATTTCTTAACTTGGTTTAATTAAATCACCTAAAGGGGTCTTTATCTTATCCAAATAATCACCGTTTCATCCAAATTATTCTCCCTTCCTTAAATGGCTAATCAGATTTGGTAACTTCCAAAATGTAATAATACTTTCTCAATTACACAAGTCATGTAATCACATTGCAGGCAATCATTTTATATTCTATTCAAAGTCTATTTTTGGTGGCATGTCCTTGCTAAGAAGATCAGACTTTCACATATACCACGAAATATTGATATATTGGAGGTTGATATCGTGTTCGAAGAGTAACGGGATCGTGAAGCAGAGGCGAGGGAAAGAGACACATGAAAAAGCAACGGTCAAGGACGTAACTACTACTTGTGACCGCTGCTGCGGATGGTAGATACCGCCCACACACTGTAGTGACAGTAACAAGTCTGTTGTCGGAGCAGTAAAGATTGCCGGATGACAATCATGAGGATTGACGATCGATAGGCAAAACATCTGCCAAACATTGTGACAGAATTGGAATTTGTCTGCTAGAGAAGATGAGAGCTTCTTCCCCACGAGGAAGAGGAAGAACATGATGATAAGGGATCATGTCATAATACTTTAATGATGAAGATCGATTTACCTTCATTCCGTGGACAACTATGAGTTCAACAGTTCTTGGATTGGATCACAAAGGTTGCATGATTCTTCTAATACACGGCCAAGAAGCAACTCAAGTGATTGCCAATTGGATAAAACGAGGAATATATGAATGGTGGGAAAATGCACAGATTACTCGACCAATCCAGCAAAAGATGCTCGTCACAAGTCGGTCTTATTCCCAACTAGCAGGTCTTGCTTGAGTAGTATTATAATTGCCATCATGACGCAGTTTTATCGTCTATCCGCTCCTAATAATGGATTGGAAGCCGAAGAGAAGAATATTTATTGTTTTATGAGAGGATTTCAGAATGACATTCATAATAAGGTTTGTATGCACACCAAGACTACCTTGTTGCAAAAATTGATGTAGCTGAGAAGGCCGAGGAGCAATCAGGGAGGTCAACCAAGCCACAAATCTTAAAGCCAGGCCATATTCACAAAGGCCCCAAGAAAGAGTACTAGGAGTTAGACTCAGCAACATAGCCAATTCCACACAACCCTGTCAAGCAAGAGAAGGATAAGGCAAGTAGTAGAAGTTCGGGAAAGGCAGTTCTCGTCAGCTCAAAGCCCTAGTTTCAAAGACGGTCACACGGAAGCATGCCCTACGAGCAAAGAAGAACCCATATTGCCAGACTGAGATGATATTACCATAGGTGTAGACAAATTGGGGGCATTACTCCGATTCTTGCCCTAACCGCAACATGAAGAACTTGCTTGACAATGAAGAAAGTTTATAATGTCGTCATTGATAACAGCTGAAGTGGAAACATCATGTCCACGACAACGCCGGAGATGTTTGGCCCAGCGATTTTGCAAGATTGGTAGATTTGGCAGGGTCAGGAGACTAAGGACACTGACAGTTTCAGTGGTTTCTTGAATCTATATGCAAGTTTTAACTTTTAAATTGGTGTCATGCTCTTTTTTTTTTACGTGGTCGATATGGATCCATGCCGCATTAACTTGGGGAGGTTGTGGCAATAATCGCAGTATCGGTATCAGACTCTTCATATGAGTATCGGGATCGGCAGTATCGACAGTATTGGGGGTTTCGGATGGAAGTATCGGGGGTTTCGGATCTAAGTATCGGAATTTTTGGTATCCTAAAGAAATAATTATTGATAAATTAATAAAATTTTAGGAGAGAAAAAGTTCTATACATTTAGGCATAATTTTAAGTTTTTCTTGTGTTGTTTCTTAGTAGTTTTGAAATTGAATGAAATAGTAGTCACCATTGCCGATTGTTTTAGCTGCAATAGATAAGTTTTCTTCTTTTACATGCCTTTACAACTTTACCATGCTTTTATACACTTGTTGATTGGCCTTTTTCGTTCATTTTTTTTTTGCCGAATTGATTGAAAAAAGAGATCCGCGATGTCTCGATATCGGTCGGTATCGAATCGAAACATGCCAAATCGTATCGGTATCGGCCGATACTGCAAACTATGTGCAATATGAGATGGAGGAATGTCAAATTTGCAAGAGCAAGTTGAAGATTTGGTAAAGAACACTACCTATAACAACAACAAAAAGCTACACAGCCTGATACTCGCATGATACTCAATAACTAGTCGAAGAATAATAATTGGGACAAACTTTGGAGCACGAGAAACCAACCACGATATGAAAACGGTCTATACGTGTCGGTTTCGACGATTCGACCTGCGTATTAAATTAAAACCTTGGTCTGTACCGCCAGAAAATAAATCTTCTATGTCACGCCCCAATCTCCCGCAAGCTCAATAGTCCCCGCTGAACGTGAATCACCACGTTTACAGCTCTCCCGCAGGACTATCGTTCTCATCGGGACGTGATGCCGTACGAGCCTGGAGTTGCGCTCGTACAAGGCGATGTTGTCAAACACCAAATGTTATCATTGAAACAACCAAGTTGCAGCGGAAGTCAAGTATTGTGTACCAAGCACACAATCAGAGTATACGCAGCGAAGCTCACGATAGGGTCCAAATGGGATGCCCCGAGTCACTGCCACAAAGGCGATGCCACGGAGACGATGAAATAACTCTTGCTCTTTCTCTAGCCCACAAAGGTACTTACAGTTCATACATCTTGTCCCGTATATCCAAGCAGCGCCACTACGTCTGTGTACCTGAAATATTGCCCACAAACGTGGGTCAGTACACAACCGTACTGGTGAGCGGGGTAACCCACTCGCCTAAGCCGACACTAAGTAAAATAGTGAATGCAAACAGTTATATGGTGATCTTTCTAGTTGAATCCTAGATTCATTTCATGGCATATGAATGACATGTTAAGGAAAGCAGTAAAGCAGTTTAAGCATGCAAGCATTCATCTCAAACCAAACGACAAGCAGTTATATAAAGCCGACACGTCTAACTCAATGTCATCGCTTGCACGATAACATATCGAACCAACAGTCTCGCCTCAATATCCATCCAGAACCAAAGTTATATATCCCACTCTCAAGTGCACACTCTTGCCGAGGCAAGGTGGCCGCGCCTACACGATGCACAAACCAACCAAAGTAAAGCAAGCCAACATCTATTCTTATATGAAGTCACTGGCCAAAGGCCATAAAGGACGTTGATCGGACAGATCAATGCGGTTCTATTCGAAACAGCGCTAAGTAGCTAACCCACCTGAATCGCATCCAACCGCTGGTACCGCGCCCAAGACGCGTTACCCAATTGTCTCCTCCATGGCCGAACGGTCCCGGTGCCCCGGAGCACTCGTTCGAGGAAACCAAACCCTGTGCCACTCAGGTTGTCCGTGACTATGCAGACACGTAGGTATGACGAGAGGATCGAACATTCTCGCCCCACCAAGCGATCCTAGACTCGTTCCATAAATAATCCAACCAACATTCCACCAATAATCCAACCAACACATCCATAACCATTCTTCCAACATGTCCTTCCAAGAACCCAAATCTCGACCTCAAAACATAGCCCGAGGCATCAAAATATCAAGTGTTTCATAGGCACGAAGCCTCTTCTCAACACAATCCAAATTGGTGCAACACCTATGCTCGAAGCAAAACCCATGGCAAAATGCCGTTTCAGTGGCACAATGTCACATTCGTGGCACGATGCCCCATCAAACGACACAACGCCCTCGCCGATACAGTTGTTCGGTTTCGAACCACAACTGCCTGCTTTGCAAGACAAAGCATCCTTGTGATACACGCGCACGGATGCACGTTCGCTCGCCCGAATCCCGATATTCCCAATATTCCCATTGCCTCAATTGTATCATTCCAACATATATATATCCAACCGTCCAAGCATAATCCCAAGAAATCCAACCAAACGCCTCAAATGAATAATCCAGCTATCGTATCCAACTATCCAACGCGTAAACCATTCAAGCCACAATCCTACCAAGCCAACGACGCACACTCTATGCACGCCTCAGTGTAGTGCTTCCCGATGTTTCAGCCCAAGTGTTCAAGCCTTTACGTGTTTTCCATATTATTAGGCATGAAGGAGTAGAGGAGAAGGGAAAGAGCCCACTCACAATGTTTGAATCCGTTAGGCATCCTGTCCTGCCGATACGGCCAATCCCTTGAACCCGTGGTCCGATGAAAGCGCGATCTACTCAACTGGTATGACCGTGCGAGCAGGCCGTGCTGTACAAATCATCCGACCGATCGGACTAAGGAAGATGACATTATCATTCCAACTCAGCTATCTCAGTACTGCTCTGAACGAACACCTGATTTCCATCGAACCCGTTAGCCATCTGCACCTGAAACAACTCAATCAATACTTATTTCCAAAATCCAACAAATCAAATGGAACCAGTATTTGTTTCATTCAATCCGACTCAGCGTAACGCACCGTACGGTTGCGGGGCGTTACATAATATACCACTTAGAATCAGGTTCGTCCACGAACCGTGCTGGTACTCATTCCTATCACATGCCACAATCCAATTCCATGGATCTGCTCTATGCAACTCACATTATCCTGATCCAGACTCAGCATCTCGCTCTGTTGAATGCTCGTACAAATTCTATATTCCCACATCCTCCTTGCAGCTCAATACGAATTCCTCGTATCGCTTAGTTTTGGATCGTACACATATTTAAGGCGTCCCTAAAATACATGCATTTCAGCCGAGCTTTGCGATAGCAAATTTGAACAAGTTACAAGGGTATCTTTATGTTCGAGGCGTCCATTTGCTTTGCTCCCAATTGAATCAAATCACGATTTTCATTCCAACACATTCGCTCGAGAACTATTCTCAATTATGCAGATTTTCCACCGACTCAATCAGTTCTTGTTCCAGCTCAATTCATCCCACTATTTCTGAAATCAGTACTAGCAACATCACCAAATAATATCTCGTGCACCGAACGATTCTCACAACTGATCTACCCCAGCTATGCGACTTACCCAAATATCAACTTGCTTAGATCAGCTCAGTCCAACACATTTCCTGCCATCTCAATATCTCACAGGGTGAACATCTATATTGAGGTTCGTGTGATCCACGAAGATCTCGCCGCCACGCCAAAGGAATTTGTGTCGCCACGATTTCAACGTGGACACACTCGCCACAATTCTTAGGTTGCGCATGAAATAGTTCTTCGCGCTGCTTCCACTGCCTCGAAGCATAGAATATCACCTTCGCCTTCCGAATGAGCACGCTTCCCAGACTAAGTTTCGAGACATCTTGTAAATCTGAGGCAAATCTGTCCCTTCCAGTATTCGCAAGGATTTGATCTTGAACGAGCCGCTGCTTTAACTTCACGAGCTAGTTTCAAAGTCGTCAATTCATATGAATGCTATTCCCTTCCAGGGCACGATGAGTCAGAGGCGATGCCATCGATAAAAATCTGCGACTCTGAATCTCATCAGTTGACAAGGCTACTTCCACCATCGCTTCGATCTTCCGGCTGTATCTTCAGCTGAAGGCTATCCCAAGGATCTCTCAAATCCAACACTCAGTCAATAAGCCAAATCACATTGCTCACATCTGCCCTCGACGCATTCCCAAATACGCCGCCTCAAGGGTCGTTCTATGGGTCTACCATATTCATATCCGATTCAGCGGGCAAGGTCACTTAGGGTCAGCTGTCCCGAAGCTACGCTTGATAATTGTAATCATCACGATGGACAGTTACTATAAACCATGCTATATCTCATCTGAAAATCTGACTCAAATTCCAACCATTCATCCGAGCGAAGTTTCCGAATCCGGGAACCGCGCTCGTTGAAACCTTATTCCATCAATCCGCCGTTCTGTCCTGAATCCATCAAATTTCTGAATTGCATATTCGATTCTCGTACTACAAATTGCAATGATTCTCAAAACCCAAGACTTGCTCCAATTCTTATCCATTTGCCACGTTCCACAATGCACGTCCAACTTACTCGAGCAGCACAGTGATTTGCTCCGACGTTGCTCCCAAGTTTAGCTATCTTCAAAAGTCTGTCCGCCATAAATTCTTGCCTTTAGTTGTTGCCTCAATCCGTCCACGTCTTCCGGAGAATCCGTTAACTATCGTTGCACCATCCTGTCCAAAATTCCATTTCCGCTAAACCAGAGTCAACTTCACGAGCAACAACATTCAAAATCCTTCCAGACCGTTCAAGTCCATCGCATTGTCCCTTCAAACCAAGATCGTGTTTCATTGCTCAACCAACATCTCAAATGTGTTGCCCAAAATCATAGTCCGTGCTCGCTATCATTTGATTCACCCATTGCTCGTTCAAGCGCATCCCAGTTGTTCGTTCCGATCTCGTCTATCACTTAAGCCCAACGATGCTTTCATTTGCATCAGTCCGTTCACGATATGCTCAACTCAATATTCGCTTGCTCCATTTTCATTCTTCCCAACTCAACCGACGTGCACCAACCAACTTGTATTCTCAATACCCGAGTTCGTTCAGGCAATTTCCATTTGATGTCCAAACCAAAATATTTTCAGTGCCTTGCTCAATATGTGGTATCCCATATACCACTCCGAATCAAGTCGCTACTCGCATTACGATTTCCTTGCACTGGATCCAAGATCCGTTCGAACCATCCCTCATGCATAATCCTGCCTTTCCCAACTTACGTCTGACACAAAACTCAGGCAACGCTTTGAATTATCCAACTGTTTCTTAACCCGTCTGATACCTTCTCAACACGAGCAATCGTGCAATGATCGTCTTCCAAGTAGTCCAACCCAATACCCAACGGTTTCACACTTTTGTTGTACGAGCAACTCGTGCCAACTATTCTGATATTCTCGAGCCAAACTCAAACATGCTCAACCGATGCGCCACAGCCAAACTTCCAACTTCTATCCAACACAATCGCTTGACGAGCAACTCGTGCAAGGATCTATTCTCTTCGAATGTTTCTACTCAAAACATGCTGCATAACCAAATCTCGTCTGCCAACCAACTGACCCACTGATGTAATCAGAACTCCCGAACGCCAAGCCAAGCCAACCCAACGAAAGCTCTCAACTTGTTGCACAAATGCAACAACGCCTAACGAGACTAAGCGATCCTACGAAAACCAACCAAGGCAACCCAACAAAGAATAATATGCAGCCACAACTAGCAATAAATAGACTTATTGCATGAAACATCCGATGCGGCACCGAGTAGAGTCAAGAGCTAGACGACACGCGGAAGCTATTTAGAGTTTGTGATGAAGCGAAGGACCAAGTCCGAAGAAATGAACCGGGCGCTCTGATACCAATCTGTCACGCCCCAATCTCCCGCAAGCTCAATAGTCCCCGCTGAACGTGAATCACCACGTTTACAGCTCTCCCGCAGGACTATCGTTCTCATCGGGACGTGATGCCGTACGAGCCTGGAGTTGCGCTCGTACAAGGCGATGTTGTCAAACACCAAATGTTATCATTGAAACAACCAAGTTGCAGCGGAAGTCAAGTATTGTGTACCAAGCACACAATCAGAGTATACGCAGCGAAGCTCACGATAGGGTCCAAATGGGATGCCCCGAGTCACTGCCACAAAGGCGATGCCACGGAGACGATGAAATAACTCTTGCTCTTTCTCTAGCCCACAAAGGTACTTACAGTTCATACATCTTGTCCCGTATATCCAAGCAGCGCCACTACGTCTGTGTACCTGAAATATTGCCCACAAACGTGGGTCAGTACACAACCGTACTGGTGAGCGGGGTAACCCACTCGCCTAAGCCGACACTAAGTAAAATAGTGAATGCAAACAGTTATATGGTGATCTTTCTAGTTGAATCCTAGATTCATTTCATGGCATATGAATGACATGTTAAGGAAAGCAGTAAAGCAGTTTAAGCATGCAAGCATTCATCTCAAACCAAACGACAAGCAGTTATATAAAGCCGACACGTCTAACTCAATGTCATCGCTTGCACGATAACATATCGAACCAACAGTCTCGCCTCAATATCCATCCAGAACCAAAGTTATATATCCCACTCTCAAGTGCACACTCTTGCCGAGGCAAGGTGGCCGCGCCTACACGATGCACAAACCAACCAAAGTAAAGCAAGCCAACATCTATTCTTATATGAAGTCACTGGCCAAAGGCCATAAAGGACGTTGATCGGACAGATCAATGCGGTTCTATTCGAAACAGCGCTAAGTAGCTAACCCACCTGAATCGCATCCAACCGCTGGTACCGCGCCCAAGACGCGTTACCCAATTGTCTCCTCCATGGCCGAACGGTCCCGGTGCCCCGGAGCACTCGTTCGAGGAAACCAAACCCTGTGCCACTCAGGTTGTCCGTGACTATGCAGACACGTAGGTATGACGAGAGGATCGAACATTCTCGCCCCACCAAGCGATCCTAGACTCGTTCCATAAATAATCCAACCAACATTCCACCAATAATCCAACCAACACATCCATAACCATTCTTCCAACATGTCCTTCCAAGAACCCAAATCTCGACCTCAAAACATAGCCCGAGGCATCAAAATATCAAGTGTTTCATAGGCACGAAGCCTCTTCTCAACACAATCCAAATTGGTGCAACACCTATGCTCGAAGCAAAACCCATGGCAAAATGCCGTTTCAGTGGCACAATGTCACATTCGTGGCACGATGCCCCATCAAACGACACAACGCCCTCGCCGATACAGTTGTTCGGTTTCGAACCACAACTGCCTGCTTTGCAAGACAAAGCATCCTTGTGATACACGCGCACGGATGCACGTTCGCTCGCCCGAATCCCGATATTCCCAATATTCCCATTGCCTCAATTGTATCATTCCAACATATATATATCCAACCGTCCAAGCATAATTCCAAGAAATCCAACCAAACGCCTCAAATGAATAATCCAGCTATCGTATCCAACTATCCAACGCGTAAACCATTCAAGCCACAATCCTACCAAGCCAACGACGCACACTCTATGCACGCCTCAGTGTAGTGCTTCCCGATGTTTCAGCCCAAGTGTTCAAGCCTTTACGTGTTTTCCATATTATTAGGCATGAAGGAGTAGAGGAGAAGGGAAAGAGCCCACTCACAATGTTTGAATCCGTTAGGCATCCTGTCCTGCCGATACGGCCAATCCCTTGAACCCGTGGTCCGATGAAAGCGCGATCTACTCAACTGGTATGACCGTGCGAGCAGGCCGTGCTGTACAAATCATCCGACCGATCGGACTAAGGAAGATGACATTATCATTCCAACTCAGCTATCTCAGTACTGCTCTGAACGAACACCTGATTTCCATCGAACCCGTTAGCCATCTGCACCTGAAACAACTCAATCAATACTTATTTCCAAAATCCAACAAATCAAATGGAACCAGTATTTGTTTCATTCAATCCGACTCAGCGTAACGCACCGTACGGTTGCGGGGCGTTACATTCTAGTCTAAATACCAATGCTGGCCGGAAAAATAACTTAGTTTTATTTCGTTTGGTTCAACTTTCTCCCGGAAGCTTCAATTGAATACTTTCTACCGGTTCGATATAATTTTTCTTTTTTTAGAGCGGCTCTATATAGTAAAACACAATTGCAACCAAATAAAATTTATGGTTAATTACGTTGACCATTCCTATGTTTTATGTTTATTACGCGGGAGACTCCTTCCCCTACTTTAAAACTAATTCCACGGACCACTCCTATGTTTTAAATTTTCTAAAGAAAGTTATTACACTAACTACCCCTATGTTTATTTTTATTTTATTTTTCTAAAGTAGAGGGGTACCCATGTAATTAGTTTTAAAGTAGTAATACTCCGTGTAATAAACATAAAACATAGGGGCGTTCAACGTAATTAACCCAAAAATTTATGTTAACCAGAATAATTAACATCAATTAGCTAGAAGGAAAGAAATGCCCAAAAAATAAGAGACTAACCTTGAGAAAATGAACTGCTTCGTCTTTTCATCTTCATCGTCGTCTTCGTCGCCAGGAGTTTCTTTCACGGCAAAGATCGACCACGGTTTCGCGAGCGACGAGGAAGCTGAACCGGATCCTTCCATTTCCTGGAACAAATTAATACATCAAAATTTACGAATGAAGAAAAAACCTAAGGAATCGGAAGAAGCTGCAAATCCTAGCCTGAGGTTAACGAGTTTAAGAAACGCGAAGCGAAATCACCAGAGAGGAACCAAAAGAGCTAATAACCATCCGAAATGACAGCAAATATTACTTGTTTTATCTGGCCATTGATAAAGTCACTACCAAAATGACTCGGGTTTCAATATTTACAAGTTTGTCACTCTCCTCGACTGTCCACTTTCAATTGATTTTTTTTTTTTTCAGTTTTGACAGTCCAAGAGGGGAGTGTCTGCGCGAGACGAGAAGGTGGGTCGCGGAGTGGAGGTTGCAGAGCTGGAGGTGTGGAGGGAGAGGAGGCGGCGGAGGTCGGAGATGGTGCGGCGAACGGAGAGGGAGAGGGAGGAGAGGTGGGAGAGGGAGAGGAGGAGGGAGTTGTGGCGGAGGAGGACCTCGTCGCGGAGGTGACGGTGGAGGAGGCGGATGGAGTCCTGGAGGGACTCGGCGCGGGACGCGGCAGAGCCAGAGGAGAGGGCGACGGACTCGAAAGAGGGGGAGAGGAAGGCCGAGAAGATGGGGTCGTCGGCAAGGGCCTCGAGCGGCGATGGAAGAGGCGGCGGGACGGAATCCTTCCTAACTGGACGGAGGACCGAGGGGGGTGGGTGTGGGGGAGAAGCGGGAGGGGGGAGGAGGAGAGGGTCGGCAGCCCTGACTAAGATTTGGACTAGTACGAGTACAATGTGTTCATGAATACTGGACTAGTCTGGAATTTTTTTTTTTTTTTAGTGCCTTTAACAAAGGTCTTTTATTTTTAGGTTAATTATAAAGGCACATTATTCCTCACTCACGACAACCTATTAGAGTGTCAAAAAAAATTTGACATATCTTCACACTCCTAAAAATTTAGGACCGTCAAATGTCAAAAAAAATGATAGTTCTACCTATTATAAGGACTGTAAAAAATTTTGACAAAAAAATTGACAGTCCTATTTATTGGAAGGACTCACAATTTTTTTTTACAGTACTAAAAATTGGACTGTCGGTAAGTAACTTTTGATGTGCCTTTAGAAATAACTTTTTTTCATGTACGCATAACTTATGTATCTTATGAATTATTATTAGATTGTAATTATTATAATCTTTATTAACACTAAAAAATATTTTATGTAATTACATAACTGTTGTTATTAATTTAATGAATAATATTAATTGATAATATATATCATGGTAAAACTATTTTTTTTAAAGTAATAATATATGCGTACGTGCGTGGTACGTATTTTATAAATTATTTTTAGGAAGACATAAAGAAATATTAGTAAATTCATGTGCGTTGCACGTAAAATAAATATAAAATTTATATAATGTTGTTGAATAATAGTTCAATTATTTAAATATATTTGAATAAACTTTGTTGAACAAGTTGAATATTTTTAATATTTGTTTCTTTTAAATTAATTTGTAAATTTAGTTTTTAAATATTTATAAATTTAGTTTTTAAATATATATTTGTGCGAAAGAAAAAAAAGATATGTTAGTTTTTTTTAGTAATTATTTTTTTAATAAATGGTGGATGATTTACAAACGGTTTAGATGGCACAATTTTGAGCCATTTTTAAGTCTCATTATCAGAGTTGAGATGTTGTAATTATTCAAATTTTTATTAAGACTATTTAGGGACTAAAAGAAAGTTCCTGTAATTATTTAATTGTCCCATTAATTTAATGAATAATATTAGTTGATAAACATATGCAAGATATATTCGGAAAGAAATAAATCCATGGTGAAGTTGGACTTTTCCCATTATATAGTAGTATAGATAAATAGATTATAGATTATTATTATTACTACTAGAAGTGTGGGTTGCACGCATTTTTTGTATGTGTTTTTTATTATTTTTTTACAATCTATTTTGAAATAGTATCAAATTTTTTGTTGTAAATTTAATTTTGAGCTAGTTGGAAGTGTTTAATCATTAGTTGTTAGTCATTATGCAAGTGAGAACGTGTGTAATCTACATATTTTATTCCTAGTTAATTTAAGCATGTCTTATCTCTATTACTACTAGAAGCCGTCCACGTGTTTCTTCTTTTTTTTCTTTTTTCTTTTCTTTTCTTTTTTTTTATAATTTGTATGATAAATAAATTTAAAATAGTATAAAAAATTGAAGTAGATTTTTTTTTGAGATAATTAATATTTATTGTAGTTAGAAGTGTGTAAGTATTAGTACTTAGTAATTATATTAATGGGGATGTTTGTAATTTATATATTTTTATTCCTAGTTAATAATTCTTAGTCTTTCATACAATTTTTTTTTTTTATCTTTGGCTATATTTTTATAAAAACCAGCCACATAGTTTAGTGTACCTAAACAACTTTGTAATTATTTAATATTGATAATTTTATCTTGGGAATTAGATGCAAATTCAACACTTCTATTTATAGGAATTATTGTATTATTAATAATAATGTGTTCTAAAAATCTTATTTCTAGTTGAACTAATTTTATGTTATGAGTGCATTAAACTAGGAGGTGTGTAATTTATATATTTTATTCCTCTCTCTTTGTATATATATATATATATATATATATATATATATATATATATATATATATATATATATATATATATATATATATATATATATAAGAGGTAGATGAAAATATTTTTTTATTGATAATTTGTAGTGTAATACAAAAGACGTTGTATGGACAACTAAATTATGCCAACTTGGTTTTGAATCATAAACAAATACAATGAACAATGTTCCATATATTGTGTCATGAAAACAACTTTGAAGAAAAGTCTTCAATTTGTTTATGAGCTACGAAACATCTCATAATATCCAAATGGCTCTTCTTAATGATTCTCAGTGTGGAAGAGGGAGTCAGTACATTAGTTGCACAATAAAAAAAAAATTTTGTTGCCCATAGCCAACGGACCCTAAGATAGAAATGTTGTGTTAATAACAACACCCAACTTTTTAACTTGGATGGAACCTAATAAAAGAAGGAAACCACCAAGGGCAATACACAAAGTGATAGACACATTTGTTTAACAAAATTTATCATTTTTTGGTGCACAAATTATCCTTGAAAAAATGTTAGGAGGCTATCATAATTTTTTATGTGTTAGGACTGTCAGAATTCTGGTAATCCTTCGTCATCCCCGATTTGAATATGTCGATTTATAAAGCTTCCAAATTATAAAAATGGTGTTCAAACCATCAATAATGGTGTTTAAAATAAATAAATTCACAACATACATTAATTTAAATCTAAAAAGAAAAAAAAATCTTAAAATTGTTATGTTTAATTTTATTTGAAAAACCTAAAAATATACATTGAAATGAAGAGAGAAAAGAGAAAATGATGATTTTATCTTGCAGAAAATTATGTATACAATAAAGAATTATAGTAGTATTACATAGGAGATGGTCAGTTTGGCAAAATGTAAAAAAAATAAAAAATAACAGGCCGTCAATAGCATTAGAGGTACCATCATTACTATTAGCGGTATGGTCGCATGTATTATTTTTAATGTAATGTTGTCATACCGTCAATAGCATTGGTAGTTTAAATATATTTTAAAAAAATAAAAGATATAAGAAGGAGAAGCTCGTTATCCGGATGACCGCGAATGAATTTTAGTTAAAAAAGAGAGAAGCAAAAGCAGAAGCAGAAGCAGAAGCAGGAAAAAAAATCTCGTATACATGTTTCTCCTTCTTATCTCTTCAGTTTTTAAAAATAAAAAATCAACTAAAGTCTGAACCGCCCAACTATTGACGATACGACAATATTGTATTAAAAAATGTATTAGAACGCCAATGGTAATAGCGGTTATGTGATTATACCGCCAACAATAATAGTGGTGTGAGTGCATGCACTTATATTGTCATTGTTATTGGCGATATGTTAGTTTTTTGTATTTCGTCAAACTTATTATCTCCTACGTAATATTACTATAATTCTATATTATATACGTATTTTTTTGTTTATCTTGTCATCTTCGATTAAGATTGCAAGAATAAGATATTGCAAGAGAGTGAGAAAAAGGGAAGAATATTTTGGATGTTTGAAATAGTGATGCCCCCTCCATTAACACGTTTACAACTTAAGAGTGATGGGTCTTCACTTTTGTGGTGTCCTAAGTAATAAGAAGTTATTCAGTGGGCAGTGATGAGATCCTGCTTTCTTTCAACAACAATATGACACATCACGAAAAAGAACAAGCAGCATGACACTATAAGAATGATGTGACATACCATTATTGGAAGAGAACAAGGTCTCACCACTGCCACATGATGAGGCCGGTCCTAAGTAATTTTCTAGAAGAACTTATGTTATAATGGAAGGATTTATATTGAAAAATTCCATAAAGGACTGTTTGGGTTGGTAAAAGTGCATTGAAACTTGCACTTTTATTGCAAATGTCCTCGTGTGGAGACAATTTCGTGTTTAGGTTGACATTGCTGCAAGTGGTTGTGACATAATATTTTATTGCAACTGAAAGTGTCATTTTTTCATTTCTTATTGCATGATAAATGTATTACAATTATATTGCAAGTGACTATGTTTTTTACTTCTTTTTTAATTAGAATCACCTACATTGTTATGTTGTCAATTTTTTTTTTTTTTTGATTCTGAACTCCTCAAAACTATGTATCAAAACATATTTTAAAAAGTGATACATTTAACTTTTATTGTAAGTGCACTGGATTACAATAGATTAATTTTAAAGGTACATCATCCCTTACTAAAGACAGTCCATTAAGACTGTAAAAAAATTTGACAGTCCTATATATTGGAAGGACTGTCAATAATTTTGACAATCATAAAAATGTAGGACTATCAAAAATTTCGACAGTTCTACTTATTGGAAGAGCTATTAATTTTTTTGACAGTACCAAAGATTTAGAATTGTTAAATTTTTTGATAATCCTATCTTTTAGGAGGATTGTAAAAATAGCAAAAAATTTAAGAAATTTCCTGAGTAACTTTGGTAGTGCCTTACGAAATTTGCCTTACAATAGCAGCTACAAGCATCCAAATAGATTCCGATCAAAACCGTGGTTTATTCTTCTTCCCCTTCCTCTCCAATGGCTTCTTCTTCTTCTTCTTCTTCTTCTTCTCCGGCTCAGTCCGAGCGAAGGGGCATTCCTGGAGCTTCCTTCGTGGAGGACGTACAGTCCTATCTGACCCAATCCGGACTCGATGTCAACTCTTCCCTCGCTTTCCTCCAAGAAAGGTTCGTCTTTTTCCTCTCCCATCTTTTATTTTTCCTTGATTCCCTATTGAACATGTGGAGAAAGTTTGGAACTTGGTTCAAAAAATTTGCAATATTTTTGGCATCCGTTTGGCTATAGATCTGTACATTAACACTCGGGAAAGTGAAGATTATTTTTATATCAATGATGCAGTAGTTATAATTTGTTCCTGATGTTTGTCGGAAGTATATTAACAAGTATATTATGCTAGAAAGCTGGTAAAGTGCAAAAAACCTCTCCTTAGATTTGCGTTTTTGCAATTAAAGGCCCATGGATTTAAAAAAACCCTCACATTTTATATTTGGTGCATTTTGCACCCAATTTGATTTTCTGCCGTTAACTGACGTCAAATTCGGCGTGAAATGACTAATATACCTCTCCTTAACCCTAACCCTAATCCTAATCCAATCATAATCCTAATCCTAACCTTCTCTACCCACCTCCTTCTTCGGCGGTGGGGGCGGCGGCTCGGGGAGGAGAGGGGGTGAGGCGCGGGGAGGAGGGGGAGCTCGGGGGAGGGGGGCACAGGTGGCCGGGCGCGGTGAGGCACGGGGAGGAGAGGGGGCGCGGGTGGCCGGGCTAGGGGAGGAGAGGGGGTGAGGCACGAGGAGGAGGGGGGTGAGGCGCGAGGAGGAGGGGGGTGGCCCGTTCGGGGCGCGGGGAGGTGCTCGGGGAGGAGGAGGAGGGGGGCGCGGGGAGGAGGAGGAGGAAGCACGGTAGGGGAGGAGGAGGAGGAGGCGGGTTAGGGAGGGAGGGGGAGGGGGAGGGGGAGGGGGAGGGAGGTTCTGTG
This sequence comes from Iris macrosiphon, assembly GCA_036927795.1. Lineage (NCBI taxonomy): Eukaryota > Viridiplantae > Streptophyta > Magnoliopsida > Asparagales > Iridaceae > Iris > Iris macrosiphon. The sequence continues at coordinate 144,434,262 of JAYESA010000018.1, forward strand.
ATGGACGGGAGGGGGGGGGGGGGTGGAGGGGAAGGGAAGGGTAGTTTAGGGTTTTCGTTTTTAATTTTTTTCTTTTTAACGGAAAATGAACGAGAGGGACTATTTCGAGCAAAAAATTTAGGGAATCTTAATTTGCTAACGAGGCAAATTACGGGAGGAATTTTTTGCGCTTTACCCGCTATGAAACATACATACTCGCACTCCAAATTTAATACAACCTTTTTTACTTGAATTACTGAGAGGTCATTAGCTGAAACATAGTTACCTGGGTTGCCGTTTGCTGGTACAAAGTACTAGGGGGTAGACTTAACTAGTATGCTGCGGTTCTCCCGTTCGCTTAAGAGTGGTTCATTTGCAGGGGCGGAACCAGGATTTAAATCAACGGGAGACTGTGTTACCACATATAGAAATCCTTAAAGTTGTGTCAATTAAACTTCAATAACAAAAAATATACTAAAACTTAAACAAGAATGAGCAAAAAAGAAAAGTCAATATTTTCAAAGTGTTACAAAAGAGAGGAAAAAATTGTACATATTTATTCAAAATATGTAAAACATTTAGCAAAGACGAGTTTTAAACTCATGCTCTCTCATTTAAAATCCCAGAGCACTACCATTGGAGCCGGCTTATTAAGTGTACATTAGGAGGCCAAACTAATATATATTTTGAAAGTGCATAAATTTTCAACATAGTGATCGATATTTAAAAAAAAATTGGGAAGGCTGTGCCCCCCCCCCCCCTCCCTTGGACCTTTAATAAATCCTCCCTTGTTCATTTGTGCGTGTGCTTCCGTCCGCTTAAGAGTGGTTTGATTGTGTGTGTCTAACGAATAATAATTCATGACGAAACTTGCAAAAAACTACTCTTGTATGCTTCATTCTGACACATAATTGATTCTATTTTATTTTCTGTTACCATTTGATTGATATCTTTGTTGATCCATACCGTTTGGGTCGCTACTCAAATTTGGGTCAGGGGACCGTTCCTTTGGAGGGTGGGGAATCTAGGTAGCTATGGTATGAAACCCACTAATCGACTGATTAATCATTCTTTAAATCTTTTTTTTCCCCTTTGAACAACGTCTTTAGTTGTGTGTTTCCTTTTTTATTTATTTAATTTTTTTTGTAAGGATTCATTTTGTAGTGTTTATGTTATATTCATGCTTATCAATTTAAAACATTCCACTAGTTGCCAGGGAAACCTAATCTTATCCTTCACCTGTTTTGGTTTAATGTGCACAAAGACTAATGCAATTTCCCATAGTAAGAAAAAAAAAAAAAACTGATGCAAAAATGCTCGTGTGTATTTGCACATGTGTGTATATTTAGAATCTCTCTCTTTAAAATAGAGTTAATAGAACCCAGAGCAGCAACTATTGCTAAGGCACCGGAACTTGTTGCTAGCAAGTCAAAGAAATATCTGGACTGTACTCGGTCGCAGGAATAAAATTAAAAACCATATTATTATTGTTATTTAACTTTTTCTTAAATACTAGCAAAATTAAGTATCAGCTTGTTGTTGGTAGATCAAGTCACAAGCATATGTTTTGTCAAGAAGTTTGGGAGTGCTAGAAAAACTAAAAGCATAAGAGTAGACGTGGAATCCAACAATGATAAATTATTCAAAAGGCAGGTAGCATATGTAAATTGAAAGATTCCAATTAAGAATTAATAGGAAACTTTTGTTTTTCTATTTTCCATGTAATAGAAAAATGGCATTTTGGCTAAACTATATTAGAGGGAATATAATAGAAGTAACCTATTCAAACAACAAGAACAACAACTACAACAAAAAAAACTTTTATACCAAATTTATGCAATCGGTTGTTTGAATCATCTTCTTCTATTTGGCTATTTTAAGAGCCATGTCCTTTGTAACATTAACAAAATCCATATCCTTTAACTTGTCAAACCATGTTCGTCTAAGCCTACCTCTAGTCCTGTAGGCTCCATTAACTACTATATTGTTGCTCCTCCTTACATGAGCATCTATTGGTCCGTTGCACATGTCTGAACCACATAAGTCGATTTTATCTAAACCACATAAGTCGATTTTATCTCATCTTGTCCTCAATTGGTGCTATCTCTAACTTTTTACGAATACACTCATTTTTTTATCATATCCTTAAATGTAATGCAAATTATCCATCTTTCTGGACATATTGTTTTTTTAATTGACCAACACTTTGATTCATAAAGCATGACCGGTCTTATAGCAATCTTGTAGATTTTTCCTTTAAATTTCAGAAGTATCATGCGATTACAAACTACAAAGTACTAGAGAAGTACTCCTCTATTTCAACCATTATATTTTAGTTCTATGCATGTCATCATTCTCAATCGCTACATCACGATGAATGATTGATTGTAAATATCAAAAGCTATCACTCTTAGGTATCTCTTGCTAATCTATATGAATCCCTTCTCATTTCTCATTGACTTCGGGTTGTTTCATATACTATATTTTCGTTCTACTAATCATAAATCCCTTATATTCCGAAGTCTCTCTCCACGCTTCTATTTTAGTATCTAATGCTTCTCTACATTCATCAACCAACACAATATCATCAACAAACATCATACACCATTGACTTCTCTTGGATATGCCTAATAATTTCATCCATAAGTTTCAGAAAAAGATAAAGGCTCAACGTTGATCCATAATGTTTCACTAGCTGTGGAGATGGAACAATTTTATCATCCTTTTATTTTCCTTTTAATGATAATAATATGTCTAGGCAAACATTGACCCTCCATCTTTTTTTCCATTTATCTTAGAATCTCCTGTATATCCGAATAAGAAAATCGATGTTCTTCGGACAATGTGGGAAAGGCATGCAATATTTTAGTTACCGATTTTTGTTGAAGGCTATAGAAATGCGTGCTTGGTACAACTGAATGCGGTGCTGAGCATGTATACGTTTTTCGTCGAGGGTCTCCAACTCTTGTAGGCGTAGTCGATTATTTTCCTCTGTGGCCATTTGGTAGCCAGTACTACACGAAGTGAGGGTATTTGAACCTCTAATGGTATCACTACTTCACATCCATATACCATCGAGTAAGGCATACTATCGGTTGACGTTCTGACCGTTGTCCTGTATGTCCAGATACATTCAACGAGAAGCCTATGATAATAGGAAATGGATTCTTCTCCAATACTTCGCACAATTGTTGTAACTCGGTTATACATATCCTTAATAGTCTCATTATAACTACTAAAAACTTGTTTCTTCTTCAAAGGTCACCATATTATCTCCCTAGGAACTCGTTCATACATTTTCTCAAAGTAAAAAAAATCAAATGTAAATGTCTTTTCTCTCTCTCTAAATCTTTCAATTAACCTTCTAAGTAAATAACTTCTATATTAGATATCTCCGTCATAAAACCAAACTGGTTCTATGAAACTCTACTCTCTTTTCTTAATCTTTGTCCAATCATTCTCTCCCACAGTTTTATGATATGACTCATAAGCTTATTTTTTTTGATAGTTATTACATCCTTGTATATCTTTCTCGTTTTTATATATGGATACTATAATACTGCTTTTCCATTCATCCGACATCTTCTTAGTCCTTAGGATTTTTTGAATAATTTATTAAGTCAAATCAAACCTCTCTCTCAAAAATATTTCCAAACCTTCAATAGGAATATCATCTAGTCCTACTGTTTTTATATTTTTCATTTTGTTTAATGCTTCCTTAGCATCGAAAATTTTAATTTTATGACAATAGCAATATGATTTATCCTGAGCTAACTCTGACTCTAAACTAAGGTTTTCTAGGTTGTTCTTGATAACTAGCTTGTGAAAATAACCTCTACTTCTCCTTAATATTTTTTTTTTTTTACTAATATATCTTTTGGTTGGTCTTGATACACTTAATCTTACCTAAGTCTCTACTCCTCATTTTCCTACTCTTAACAAGTCTATAAATATCTTTTTTCTCTGTCCTAAGTTACTAACCTTCTATATAATGATCATAGGCCTTAGATTTAATTTTACTAAATGATTTCTTTGTTTCCTTTTTTGCTACTTTATATCTCTCTAAGTTTTTCTCACTTTTACACTTTTTGTCAATCTTTATACACAATTCTTTTTCCCTTTATAACGTTTTGAACTTTTTTGTTCCACTACCGACTTTCTTTCGAGGTCCAAGTATTGCCTTTTGAAACTTCTAAAATCTCTTTTGCTACTTTCTTGATACAACTTAACATATTGTACAACATAACATTAGAATCCTCTAATTCGTCTCATCTTCCTTCCTTTATCATCTTATCCATAAAAATTAGTAAGTTGTCTCCTTTCAATTTCTATCATTTGGTTCCCGGTCTCTTTTTCTCTACTATAGCTTTTTTCTTCCATTTTCTAATGCTAATATCTAAGATCATCAACCTATGTTGAATGTTTAGGCTCTCCTCATATAATTTTACAATCTTTACATGCTAGTCTATCAATCATCTTTTTAAGAAAAGTAATCTATCCGGCTAATATTGGGTCCATTCTTAAAAGTAATTAAATATTCATCTCTATTCCTAAAACAAGTGTTTGTTATTATAAGGTCGTATGAAATTGCAAAATCAAGGATTGTATCGCCCACTTCATTCCAACTCCATACCCATAGCCTCCATGCATGCTATCATAATCATTGTTCTACTTTCCAACATGACCATTTAAGTCACTTCCCATATGTAACTTTTCAACTCCAGCTATCTGTATGTTCCCAAAATTTGTTTTTCATATATTTTCATGTAATCCTACTTGGGTGCATATGCACTAATAACATTAATAACATACACTCCTATACTAAATTGATATTATCTTATCCTCTTTATAACATCCTCTCCTATACTAACTTAATTAATATTACCATCTATTCTTGTAATATCTACAATGTTATTCGTCAATCATCTAACCACTATTCCTACACATTTTTGTCCCTTTTCACCTGTATATCAAATTCTGAAACCAGTAGTATAAAATTCTCTCGATTTATCACCTATCCATTTTGTATTTTTAGACAAATTATATTAATCTTCCTCCTAATCATTATATTCACTAACTCCATTCCATTTTTCCGTTATTATTCCTATGTTCCAAGTAGCTAATTTAATCCTACTGTCATGATCATACTCCTTACATCGTTGCTTCCTATACCCTATTGTCCCTTGTCTATTTGCACCAAATTAATGTAGAAATATGACATGCTGCTTCTGGGTATGCCCTAGACCACCCTTGCTCAATTGACATTGCACCGGGGTGGTGCCGATGCAATACGTCACTTAAAGGTAATGCTTGGAACTTGTATCTTGAGGGATGCATGTTGAGTATCCGAAACCACCTCTCCATAGTAGGGGGTCAATTTTTAGTAAATTTTGTTCCTTCCTTGACCGGCATTAACAAGAGTCTTGTGGCATTAGAATGTTCTCTCCATTTATGCCTTTTGTTCTAGGCATAGTTGTCGGAGGTGAACAGTTCACCTGGACGCTATGCTCTATAGAGCCTAGACGCAAAGCGTAAAAGCATGGGTTTGTAACGAGCATATACGAGCTAAGCTGAATATAAAAATGAACCTCGATTTCCTTAACAACTTGAACATATGAGACAGCTTGTGAGCTCGTGAACAAGTTCGACTTGTGACCTGATGGGCATTTTCCTCCATATTGCATGCAACTAACAATTTCTCCACCATCCTTGCAATCCTCGTTAGGTCTATACATGTTTGAATGAATGATCTTGAAAATGTAGTTAAGGGATGTACACTGCTTGGAAGGCTGTCCAATACCGTCAAAAGGTCATGAGTTGAGTGTCATATTAGATGCTAAAGAATATGAATGTGGGACTTATATTGAAGCCATGCCTCAGTTTCATATTTTCTTGAGGTGTGGAGGTAACTAGTCAGATGATGTATATAAGGATACGTCGAAGTTATACGGCGTCGTTGAGATTGAATATTGTCATTACTTTGGAGATAATGGCAGTTGAAAAGGAAGGCTAGGCACTCTAAGATAGAAGTTAATGTGTTCCCATACAGTTGGCAAGTTAATATTTTTGCTTCAATAATAATGATGTTTCCTTGGTATTAACTAGAAGAAGTTATTATGGTAGCACATGATCCGATAGATTTAGAGGATTTAATAACAATTATCATGTGTGCAATGAATAAACTACACTTCATATTTTTCTTGGGAGAGTTCAGCTAGTGGTATTTTGTATTATATATATTCCTCTTATGACATGAGATTGAGATGTTATGAAGAAATGTTTATGAATCAGGGCGGTTGTTGGAGTTGTACAGTTATATTAATATTTAATTTCATACCATTTATAGAACTTTGAACTTTTATTGACTCAAGTATATATAGTTTAGAGTCTTGGAACATGAGAACAATTTAGTTTGGAACCGAAGGATCGACACGGGCGATATTTTCACGTTTTGGTTAGGATGTTGGAATACAATTTAGTTTTATCTTTATAAATTCTCATGTATCTACCGTTGTCCTATGATCCTATCTTGATTATACTTGTCAATTTCAGGTGTGCAATTACTTCACTGAAAAGTAGTACTTGTATTACAATCCAGTGTTTAATTAATTATTTTTGGTTTGTTAAATCAGTTGCTGTATGAAGTTGGGTCAAAACCCAGGATGGATATTAGGTTGGTTCTTTGATTAGAATGAGGAAACTTTTGCAGAAGAAGGTTATATGTTTATTTTTGTTGGGCAGGGTCATTCAATTGCGTTATATAAGGGTTATAGACATAAGAACAAGTTGTATTTTGATTTACCTACAAGGAAATTCTCTTCTCACAGAGAACTTCTTAAGTTTTTTTTTTTTAATATTATATTTGAATTTGAATCACAAATCTCATATGACCTTAAGGTTTGACGGAATTAAATTGTCGGAGTTGGTACAGTGTATCAGAAAAAGGTATAACTTGCAAAAGATTCTAAATTGATGTCATAAGGCCTTGATGTTGCTGTGACATAAAAAATGGCTTTACGGAGGAAGATAACTAGACATGGAGATTACTTAGTAAGACTGTGATTGAGTCAATAAAAAATGATAAGGTTTGGGATAGAGGTTTTGTTCTTGTCGTTTTTGTATTTTCTAATTGCTACCTTGGACAATCCAGTCTAAATATTATTGTACAACAATTTATCGTGATTGCAGACTTCAGCAGTACAAGATAGTTGAAATGAAGCTTCTTGCTCAACAAAGGGATCTTCAGGTGCTTTTTTCTTAGTTTACTCCTATTAATACTTGTTTAAAAATATCCTATCTTGGATGTGTGAACTAATAAAAATACCTCCAATTATAACTTTGCTCTGCTCTGTTTGTTCTTGAAGAGGGCCATCTCCTTGTTAAAAACTTTATTGATTTTTCAAAATTAATATTTCCTCTTCTGAAGTGCTTCTACTTCTGCAACTGCAGGCAAAGATACCTGATATTGGGAAATGCTTAGATATTGCTGCCACATTACAAGTCAAGAAGGGAACTGGTGAGGTTCGTCTTTGGTAACTAGTTATGTTTTTTCCCCATAACTTCATATTAGATTTTTGGGAAATGCTTATTTCTTATTTAGAACCGCGCCATTAAAGTTGATTACTGTCATGAGCAAGCTTAGCTTTTCAGTCGAAACTAGGCCTGTCAATGGTAACCAATAACCTGACCGGATTTGACTGAAGCTTCGGGTTTGAATGTAAAATTTCAAACCAAATCTATTTCGGGTCGGGTTTGGGTACAACATGTGTCTGAAAATAAATTTGGGTATGGTTCGGGCAATATAAATATATACATTTCTTCTTTATACATGTACACAGGTTGCTCTTTGGCTAGTTGGTAAAGGTTGGTGTGTTTAATCGGTGAGGTACAGTGTCAGATTCCCGCCATTTACATGGGAGAATTTACTGTTAATTTGTTTATATATATTTACAGTCGCTCGAGTCCAGATGTTAAAAACCAAAACATGAATGTTACCTCGGGTCAGGTTTCTTAGAACCCGAATGATTTTCGGGTCGGGTCGAGTTGGGTTTGGAATTTACATAAATTCAACCTGAAGCCAACCTGTTGACTGCCCTAGTCGAAATCAATATTGTGCACAAACCCTATGCTGAAATATATATGCTATTCACTTCATGTCTGTTAATTTCGGCTGGAACTATCTACCATAGGCAAAGGCTTTTGTTAATTTCAAACTGTGATGACTGCCCTCTGGCTACTTGCTTAGAGCAAGTCCTCAAAATTAGGCTTTTGATTGGAGCAGGTGTACTAAGGGAGTTGGGCTGTCAAATGGATAATTTGGTGCTGTCAAATGGAATTTTGATAATTTGGGGCCTACGTGGTTGGCAAGGACCTGCTGTTTCCGAGGTCACGCCCTCTCCCCCTATGCACATGCAAGCACACACAACACATACACACAGAGTCCAAACCTGTCGTTATCTGAACTCTCAGATAATTACCTCAAACCAAAATGGACATTTGGCTCCTAGAGAATGAACTTTCGACACACACACTGGTTGATCTATGATATGGTCTGTTGTTTTTGGGGGTAGAACATGGGAGGCTGGTAAGACTTGCCGAACAGAGACACACAAAATTAGATAACTTAATACCGCAGGTTGTTGATACTACTTGATGAAGGAACAAAGGGATGCAACAAAAATAAATAACTTGTTAACCCACGTTCTTGTTTCTATTTTGATTATTATTTCTTTTATTTACTTAATGAAGGAACACTGTGGTTCATTATATATTGCTTTTTCTCTCGGTTTGGAGAGAATTTGAAACTACACTTATTGATGTTTCCTCTATCTTAGGGGTTGTTAGTTGCCTATAAATGGACTTACTGCAGAAATGTTACTGCAGAAATGTTACTGCAGCCTATAAATGGACTTACTGCAGAAATGTTACTGCAGCAAATGTTGCGCGGCAAAAGAAAATTAATTAATACCTGCCTGTCATCAATAAATGAAGTTTAACGAATACATTTTTATGTCTCTTTCCTATCCATGATAAATCACTATATATATATATATATATATATATATATATATATATATATATATATATATATATATATGGGAGGGGATCGGGAGCCCTGTTTCCGGAGCCCCGCTGAAGCTATGCTCTCCCTAACCGTTGGATCGAGCGGGGCCCCGCGCGGGCCCCACGCGGCCCCCCCGGATCCGACCCGCGAGGGGGGGGGGGGGGCTTTGGCGGAGCTTCCGCAGCGGGGCTTTTGATCCATCTCCTATATATATATATATATAATTCAAATAGCAGGGGTATTAATATATTATTTGGTACATCATTAACTTGTTAAAAGATATAATTATTTAAGGATAAATATGTCATTTACTCTAACTGATTGAATGAGATAAGTTAGGGATCTCCTCAGTTAATATTAATTAGATATTTCTATCTTTAAGTTACTAAGTCTGCTTGCTATATCTTAAGTTTAAGATCAACTCTAGCAACAAAATCAAATTTGAGCGAATCTTTATAATTGGTGCGTTCTAATCATTCATGAATGTTATATTCCAATAGTTGCTTGGAAATCAAGAAATTATTGCCGGTATTCCATGAATTCGATTAGGCTCATTTGTTTATATTACATTTTTTCTATTATTTTTTATGAAATTATGGTATTTTTTTATAATTGGTTCTCAAAAAATGTTTTGACTTTTTTGGTAGGTTTTCAAGCTGTTCGTTTGATTTCTTTTTGATAATTTGAATCATCAAATGTTTTCTGCTATCTTTTTTTTAATCTTCTGGAAATTTGCTCAATTTTAAGATCTAACTCGAGGTTTTTACTATTTTTAATAATATAATTATGCTATGTTTTAATTTATGTTTGATCTTTTCTGTTCTTCTCTCACTAAAAATTGCACACGCATTGCGTGTGGCTCGATCCCTCGTGTGTGTGTGTATATATTAGTACTATGCTTTTGCCTTGCACATATTTCATAACACTTGGGAAGAGCAATCAACTATCTCCTTAATTTTGTATTCTTCTATACGTAATTACATAACTACCCATATTAAATTTAACGAACAATTTTAATTAGTAAATATAGACAAGGACAATTTTAGAAAAAAAAACTTGTGAAGTCTCAACTTTTCTCATTATATATATATATATATATATATATATAATGAAAAATATATAGAATGAGCCATTGACTCATATCACGTTTGTTTATATATATATATATATATATATATATATATATATATATATATATAGTATTTGATTCATCTCTCTCTAAGAAAGAAAAAAACAATAAATGCTAATTATTTGTTGTTGTTATCCCTTGGAGATGATGAGTATTGATATTAGTAGAACTCCATAATAGTAATTAATGATTTTAAAGAAATATCTCCATCTGATATTATATTAGAAAGTTTCAACCATTATCTTTCTACGAAATTTAAAAAGTTATGTCGTTATCAAATCGAAACAAGATTTGATAAAATAACTTTTATCTTTTAGATTTGGAGATGAATATTAGTAAAAGGTGTTGATATTAGTTGATTATTTTATTGATTGTCTCATTGGCATTATATAGCCTTACAGTCATTAATACAATGATCTCAATCATTATGACAATAATCTCATAATGGAATATCCTGTGACATATTCTGGCATCCCAAATATGTCCTCAGGATATTCCCATGTGCTTATGCTATACTTAAATATGACACCCAACATACCATATCAACACTCCCCCTCAAGATGGGCGAAAGATATTCACTAAGCCCATCTTGTCACATCCTCTAATCATGCTCACTGAGGCGAGTCCCTTGGTTAGTCCATCTGCTACTTGATCCCTGGTTGGAACATGGCCAAGCTCCAGTAATCCACTATCCAACTTCTCTTTGATGAAGAATCTATCAATCTCGATGTGTTTGGTCATGTCATGCTGTACTGGATTGTTGGCGATACTAATAGCTGACTGATTGTCACACCACAGCTTCATCTTGGCTCCTTGATCCAGCTTCAGCTCCACCAGCATATTCTTCAACCATAGCAGCTCTGCAACTCCCAAGGCCATAGCTCTGTACTCTGCTTCAGCTGTCGATCTGGCCACCACAGACTGCTTCTTACTCCTCCAGGAGACCAAGTTACCTCCTACAAATATGCAATATCCCGAGGTAGACCTCCTGTCATCAGCACAACTAGCCCAGTCAGAATCACAGTAGCCCTCGATGCTCACGTGATTGTTCTTCCTGAATATTAGTCCCTTCCCGGGAGCACCTTTCAAGTACCTCAGAATCTGGTACACTGCATCCATATGACCCTTCCGTGGGTCATGCATGTAGCGGCTCACCACACTTACTGCAAAGCAGATATCAGGATGTGTGTGGCTCAAATAGATCAACTTGCCAACCAGTCTCTGGTATCTGTCCCGATCAACTGGTTCTCCAGCCTCAGCATCAATCTTGAACCTCTGATCTATTGGTGTCGCTGCAGGTTTGCACCCCAACATCCCAGTTTCTGTGAGAAGGTCCAGTGCATACTTCCTTTGAGAGAGAACAATCCCCTCTGCTTCTCGAGCAATCTCAATCCCAAGGAAGTACCGAAGAAGGCCAAGATCCTTCACCTCGAATTCCTTGCCAAGCTTTCCTTTGAGTTGGGCGATCTCCTGCTCATCATCTCCTGTGATAATCATATCGTCCACATACACCGCAAGCATGGTGATGTGGCCTCCACTCCGACGGAAGAACACAGTATGATCAGCATTGATCTGCTGATATCCCATCCCTATCATCGCCCTTCTGAATCTGTCAAACCACGCTCGAGGAGACTGCTTCAGTCCATAGAGGGACTTCTTCAACCTGCAGACCTTGCCCACTGTCTGATTGGTGCCAAATCCTGGTGGTATCTCCATGTACACCTCCTCCACTAGATCTCCGTGAAGAAACGCATTCTTCACATCCAGTTGGTGTAGCTTCCATCCACCATTCGCTGCCAGAGAAATTAGAATCCTGACAGTGCTCATCTTTGCAACTGGTGCAAAGGTCTCGTCATAGTCGATGCCGTACGTCTGACTGTATCCTTTGGCTACTAGTCGAGCTTTGTAGCGCTCAACCTGTCCATCTGGGTTCTGCTTCACGGTAAAGACCCACTTGCATCCAACTGCTCTCTTCCCCTCTGGCAGTCTCACAAGCTCCCAAGTGTGGTTCTTCTCCAGAGCTCCCAACTCCTCGTGCATTGCCGCTTTCCACTTTGGATCGTTCTTGGCAACCTGCCAATTGTTAGGTACAGTAATACTATCCAAAGATGCTATAAATGCTCCATGAGAAGAAGAGATATGGTCATAAGAAACAAACTGAGCAATATCCCAACCATATCTGTTTGGAGGATTTCCTGCATTGCTGCGAGTGGTCCTCCGTACAGATAGTGGTGTGGGAGGAGTAGAAGTAGGAGGAATGATATCTTGTGAAGGAGGGGGTATCACCTGAAGGGGGGTTGGTGTCGGTGCCTCAGGAGTTGGGACGAACGCAGGCAAGGGACTTGGCACAGGCACTGTCGGTACTGGTCCTGCAGTTTGCTTCTCTCTCCTGCTGTAGGTAAGTAACTCTCCCTGAGCCGTAGGCCTAACACCTTCACCTTCTTGTCCCTTCTCCGTGCCTCCATGCCAAACTTCTAAATCGGTTACCACCAAGTTCTCCATCTCCCCCTCTCGCCTAATACTGGCCTAATACTGGCAGTATTAGGCGTGTTGTGTGAAGTTCCGTCCTGGCGGTAGTATGGCTCATGCTCCCGAAAGTGGACATCCATACTGACAAACTTCTTCTTCTCTACTGGACTCCAGCACACATACCCCTTCTGGGTCGCCGAGTAGCCTACGAAGATGCATTTGACCGCTCTAGGGTCAAGTTTTCCAACTGATGGCCTGTTGTCCTTCACAAAACACACACACCCAAACACCTTCAGTGGGAGTATCCCACTATTATTGCCTTGCAATACCTCACATGGGGACTTCCATCCGAGGACCTTCGAGGGCATCCTGTTGATGAGTTGAGCTGCTGTCAACACTGCATGCCCCCACAGACTCTGTGGGACATTCATGTCGATCATCATACTTCTTGCGACCTCCAGAAGGTGTCTGTTTTTCCTTTCTGCAACTCCATTTTGTGCTGGTGTGTATGCACAGGTGGTCTGATGCTGTATTCCGTGTGCTGACAAGTATTCTGCAAGCGTCATGTTGGTATACTCCGTTCCATTCTCAGACCTCAGTACCTTCACAACTGCTTTGTACTGGGTCTGGACATGCTTATGGAAATCCCGAAAACAAGCAGGTACATCATTCTTATTTTTTATCAAATATAACCAGGTAACACGAGAGGCACACTCAATGAAAGAAACAAAGTACTTATAACCATTCATAGTGTTAGTAGCACATGGACCCCAGATATCAGAATGTACTACCTCAAAAGCAAAAGTGCTCCTATGACCCGTGCCAACATATGAGCTCCTAGTAAGTTTTCCTAACTCGCACGCATCACATACTAATTTCTCTTTATTTGTTTTTGCATAAATTTCTGGATACAACTTACTTAGAGTATCAAAGGAAGAATGTCCCATCCTCCGATGATGGAGTATCAAGGTATCCTCAGTCCTCTGCTGCAGTCCTTCCATGCCAGCCTTCTCTGCCATAGATACCAATGCTGAGTCCAGTCCTTCTCGATCTAGGTACCACAGTCCCTCATGCCAAGTGCCAGTCCCAAGTCTTCGTCCTGTCCCTTTCTCCTGGAAGGTCACCTTAGGAATATCAAAAGAAACAATGCATTTAAGTTGGAGGATTATAGAACTAATGGACAAAAGACTGACCGGAAAGGATGGAGCATGTAAAACATTGGATAATCTTACTGAACCTGTACAATTAACAGTACCCTTACCGACCACTGGCTGGAAAGTGCCATCAGCTGTCTGAATGCTGTCTGCTGATGCTAGGTGAGTGTAGGAAGAAAACTCACTAGCATTCCCCGTCACATGCCGAGATGCTCCCGAGTCGATAATCCAGTCTGATGATTTAAGGGAAGTATGATCATCAGACTGGGCATGCATGGCAGCGTTGCCCCTAACAAAGAATGAGGTGGACGCCTCCTCTGTTCTACTCCTCATGTCTCCCAGTGCCTGGTCCTCCATAGTAAAGGTGCCATCAGCTTCTCCGTTCCCTTCTGATATCAGGAGGTTCGTCCGATAACCTCCTCGGCCGCCTCGTCTACCCCCTCGACCACGATCATGTCCTCCATTATATCCTCGTCCGTCGAACGGTCCTCGTCCACCACCTGAATCTCCCTCCCTAGGTGGTTTGGTACAAGCATACCGATGATGACCCATCTCCCCACAGTTGTAGCACTGCCGGTTATGCTGCCAGGGCTCTCCCTTAGATCCTGTGTTACCTGAGCTGGTGATCGCTAGTGCTGACTTTGCTTCGGGGGGACCACCTGTCCCGGCTTGCAGCCTGATGCGTGTCTCCTCCTGGATCATGGCTGATCAGATAGCCTCCTCAAGGCTAGGGATCTTTGGTTGGGCTAGAAGTAGGGCCGTCCTCTGTGCGAAAGCTGCAGTCAGCCCTTTGAGGAACTTCATCGTTCTCTCCCGCAGATACACCTGTCTCTCCTTACACTTAGGGTCCCCGCAGCTCGCCCGATCTGAGGAGTGATCATAATCCAACTACAGACGCTCCAACTCCGTGGCATACTCCTGCACCGTCTTCTCTCCCTGTACGGTGTCATCAATCTCCCCCTTTATCTGGAAGACCCGTAAGTTGTTCCTCACACCATCATAGGTCCTTCTCAACTTCTCCCACACATCTTTCACCATCTCAATACCGTCTACTGTGGCGGCAATAGACTGGACTAAGGAGTTGAGAAGCCAGATGTAGATCACCATATGAGTGGACTTTCACTCATCGCGTCCTGTCGAGCCCTCGTCCGGCTCTGTCGTCTCGCCCGTCAGGAACCCCTCCATGTTTTTTCCTGCGAGGGTTCTTCTCACCCGCCGTGACCAACTCAGATAGGTGGCTGGTCCATCTAATTTCAGATCGATGGAGGGAAGCTTCAACTCTGGCGACGTTCATGTCGTGTTCTTACCAGCCGACATCGTCAACAACTTCATCAACGTCGCCACCTCTGCAGAATCTAGCTTCTTGATGATCTCCTCCATCGATGCGTCGTCTATCAATCACGTCACGTCCGCTCCACGACTCACGCTCGTCCTCGTCGTCCGCTCCTAGATCCGAACATGTCCCCCCTTTTTTCAGATCTAGGCATCCCTATTAGGCGTTGTCTCGTGCTGGTGCGGAGGAGGCGGTAGCACGCATGTCACAGCCGCCGTCGCAGCAGCAGTAGTAGCCGCAGCAGTAGCGGGACGGGGCAGCAACAGCGAAGGGCGGCCTGCGAAGGGCGGAGAAGAGAAGAGAAGGGAAGAAGGGGGGGGGGGGGGGGGCGTGGAAGAGTTCGGTGGAGAAGATCTAGGAAATCCTCCTGTGGGTTTGTGGAAGCTTGGTGACGGCTATGGTTTGTGGAAACTTGGCTCTGATACCATGTTGATATTAGTTGATTATTTTATTGATTGTCTCATTGGCATTATATAGCCTTACAGTCATTAATACAATGATCTCAATCATTATGACAATAATCTCATAATGGAATATCCTGTGACATATTCTGGCATCCCAAATATGTCCTCAGGATATTCCCATGTGCTTATGCTATACTTAAATATGACACCCAACATACCATATCAACAAAAGGCCATTAATAGAAATTGCATACAGAATTTTCAGTAATTTGGAAGTCCTTTTTTTTTAATCTTTATTGTTCTCGTCACCAATCAGAAACCAAATCATGAGAAAAGCAAAATTTTAATTTATCTCTATCTTCAGTTTAATAACAAAGGAAATATATAACAAATCATCCTTACTATTAAAATTGATTCTAAAATTTACTTCCATCTTCTTTTCTGTCAACTTCTAGTTCTACTTCCAACAGTGATTAATGTCTTGCATCTGTTTCGACATAGATATCATGTTCTTAAAAGAAATAAATTATTTTTTCTTTCCATAACTTGAAATAATTGCTCATCTTCCTTTACTTACTAGACAGCCATACTTCACGTATCCAAACACTGGATTGTATTTCCAGCAACATCAAATGCAGTCAACCAAATACTACGTATGGAAAACCATTTACAGCAACAAATGTTGCATATTATTTCCATTTACAGAGCCGAACAGCCCCTTAAAACTTCTTAGTAACTTGTATATTGCTCACAATACACCTCTCATACCATCAGCACCTCAATGTTGCACTCAGGCCCTAGTTGCTGATTTTGAAGTTTCAGAGGGGATATATTCTCGGACGTGGATCGAGGATACCAACTCGGTTTGTCTTTGGTTGGGAGCAAATGTCATGCTAGAGTATTCACTCGAAGAAGTGAGTTTTGAGAATCCTGGACATTTTTATTATTATTATTTTTTGACTTTCCTGTGTGGATCCAGGAAATAGTTTTTAGTAAATTGTCCATTTATTTGTGCAGGCAGAAGTCCTTCTAAGAAAGAACTTGGATAATGCTAAAGCCAGTTTAGAGGTCCTCGCTGCTGATTTGCAGTTTTTGAGAGACCAAATGACAATTGCTCAGGTACATCGACTCTTATGATGGATGGTTTTAGCAAGTGATCCTAGAATATTATATTTTTAGGGTTATTTACACTCTCTCATATATTTTATGTTTATTACATTGACCTCTCCTATGTTTTATATTTTATGTAAAGGGTTATCACACTAACCACCCTTATTTTGAAAATAAAACATAAAGCATAGGGTGTCCGTGTAATTATTTTCAAAATAAGGGAGTTCCGTGTAATAGACATAAAACATAGGGGGGGTTAGTATAAATAACCCTATATTTTAAGAATGAGATATTTTTGCTATATATCAGGTCCACAAGGAGACTGGGGGCTTGAGAATTCCTTGCTCATAATGTTCAAGTACTTAAAGCTCATCTTGATCAAGAAGACACCATAAAATATAATCAAATTACCGTAAAGCTATTTTTTGCATGGACATGGGAACATGTTGTCCGTATCATATCGTGTTTGTATCCGTATCCATGCAACATGGGCGATTATATTATGCCTATCTGTAAATGCCCAGATCAAGTAGGACATAGTAGGAGACAACTTCTAGCAATTTCCTTGGTCCATTTCTTTTAACATCATCCTTTAACCTTTCCATATATTCTGTGAGAAGAAAAACCCTTGTTCTGTACTTTGAAAAACCTCCTTTGTTATGCAGATTACATAGATGCTGAGATTTATTTTCCATTCTTGCGTATATTCTGTGCCTTACTTACAAGAGCATTGTTGTGCAGGTTACAATCGCGCGGGTGTACAACTGGGATGTTCACCAGCGAAGAAATAAACAAGTTGCATTAGAAACTTAATATTCCGAATGGCGCCTTCTTGGTTAACAAAATATAGGATCGATTTCTTCTTTGTCGATCTGATGCATATATAACGTTATTTGAAGTGTTGTAATGAGTGTGTATTTGAAATTTTGGCATTTGATAACTCTCCATGGAGCTTATGATGTAATATGTTTGTTGTGTTCTGTTAATTGGTTGCGTATATTTTGTCAAATTTGTTTAATATTAAAGTTTTTTTTTTCAACTAAATATCCTCAACTATTTAATTTGTTCAACTTGATATCCTGTATTTTAATATTGTACTATTAAATACTTTTAACTATTTAAGCTGCTCAAGTAAGTCAATACCCTCCTGATTGACGCTCTAATTAACCTGTCTTTTTTCCTCATAGTCTAAATATTGGAAACAATCTGATTGGAAATAACATGTACTCTATCATGATTGTTATTTTTTCTGTATGACCCTAACACCTTAGATTGTGATGAAGAAGACGTATCCAAAGATTTTTACTTCATCTCCTCATTTAACACTGCTCTTAGTAGGGGTACAACTCGGACGGGTTGGGTTGAGCTTGTGTTCAACTGGAGTCCAACATGATGAATCATATGTCTAGATTGAACCCAAGCCTAACCCCGGGTTCAACACATAAAGTCTAGTTTGTGGAAAAATATCATTTTTGAATCGGAAGAAACATGTCGAGGACAGAAAAGAAGAAGTAACCTAATAGCACGAGTGCAAAACTTTCACACAGCAAATACAACATAAATATATGCATTTTGTACGTGAAAAATTATACAATCGGAGGCCAAACTATGCTCTTGTATATTTTGTCGGATGATTTGTGCATTGGATCATGGCTAAATCACGGTAACTATGTTGTTTTGCTCGGAAAAAATAAAAAAAGTTGGCTTATGATCAAAACAAAACAAAACAAACAAAATGCATAGTGTTGCATGTATTGGCAGGTGGATGAAACAATTATTGGCCTCTGAATATGAGAGAATATAATCTAACACGTAGTGCAGGTTTCAACCATTCAAATTTTGGTTCTATTGGTTGCACTACAATTTTTTTTGGGACCAATGGTCATTTTATCATTTTTTACTATTTTCATAGAAATCTAATACATTCTAGATTTACTTTTTTGTTATAAATTTAGGCCTCAACATGCATTTTTGAGCTCCATTTACTAATGATGCTCTAAGATGGTAGCGGCCTTGTCTTTCCTTATATATGAAGTAAACAACAACAAAAACAACAACAATAATAACAACAAAGAAAATATATCCATTAGGGGAAGTAGGTCATCGATGACAATAAGCAATAATTTCTACTAATGATGCTCTAACAATACAAAAATACTGTTAAATAGCGATGGATCTCAGCGACGGAAAGTAATCAGTCGCTGAGTCAGCGACGGATTACTTTCGACGAAATTAAGACTTATTTATGTAAACAAATTATATTATTTTTCGTCAATAGTACGTCGCTAATCCGTTGTTATCTTACCGACGGAATAACGACGAAAATATCCGTCACTGCGAAGACTTAAAATTTCAGAACGCGTTTCATTTCCTCCCATTCTCAATCTCTCACACTCTCTCTCTCGATCTCTCTCTCTCCCAGACCCCGGCCTCCGTCTCTCCGACCACGACCCCGACCCGCTCTCCGGCGACCCCGGCCCCCTCCTCCTCGACCCCCCTCTCCGGCGACCCCCAAACCCCCTCCCCCTCTCCTCCTCCTCCTCGTCCTCCTCCTCCGGCGTCCGACCCCCCAAGTCCTCCTCTTCCACCCCCGACCCCCTCCCCCTCTCTGGCGACCTCCCCCTCTCCGGCAGCCCCTCCCCCTTACTAGCCCTCTCCTCCTCCTCCTCCACCACCCCCCGACCCCCTCTCCTCCTCCTCCTCCTCCTCCTCCGGCGTCCGACCCCCAAGCCCTCCTCCTCCACCCCCGACCCCCTCCACCTCCGTCAGATCGTCTTCTCCTCTGGCTAAGGTACCCCTAATCCTCATTTCGATTTGGTTAATTATTGCATTTGGATTGTGAGGGTATGGACACACATACAGACACGATACGCTGGACACGAACACAAAGAGAAAATGAATGTTTAGTATTTTAGTTTAAATATAATTTAAAATTTGAATATGTTATTACCCAAATTATCCATAATAAATTTTAAATCTGTCTTTAGAAAATTATGTTTTGAATGATAATAGATGTTGTATTATTTATTTGTTAATTTTCTTAAAAGCTATTCCATACCATAATTATATTTGTCAAGTTTAAATCAACAACGGGCTTCTATTAAAATTATCTATTTATTCTAAGTACCATGAACGGAATATTTATCATCATGGTGTTACTTTAAATGCCCGTCTGGTAAATCGTAATTGTGAATTTATTTTAGGATTTGTACTTTCAATCATAAATTTTATATAGGAATCCATCAACTTTCTTGTCTTCCTAGTTGGGAACAAATATGTTTGGTTGGGATAGGAAAGTGAAAGGTGAAAATAAAAGATTAGATAAATGTATTGAAAAAGTGAAAAGTGGAAGAGTACATCATAATAATAATAAAAAATTATAATTAATTTACATATTAATTTAATAAATTTAATAATTAGTTTAATAAAAAGATAGTAAATTACTAACTAATTAATGTTTTAAAATTTATATTTAAATTTTTAATTAATTTTTTATTAGTTAGTTTAATAAATAATTAGCAAAAAATAAAAATAAATAATTAGTGTACAATGATGAAAATGTTGATTTTTTTTTATTAAGTGATAAGTTAATGTTACTTAACTAAAATTGGAGGAAATGTCTTTGGCTTTTGCAACAACTCCAGAATCCATCATAATATTATTATTTTTAAAGAAAAACAATTATAGATGTGGAGCATCCAAAAAAAAAAAAAAATCAAAATAAATAAAAACAAAGCAATAATTTTGCTTTTTTTTTAAAGGAAAGCAAAAATAAATAAAAATAAATTGGATTTCCACCCACATCCGGATGTGGAGCAGCCCAAACCTCTCCTCCCCCTTCCTTTCTGCAACAGAAACGGGCAGCAGCCACTTCTGCCAGTTCCTGCTGCATCCCCTCCATCCAACCAACCGCAGTCTAATTCTCCCCTCCAAAATCCCACTTTACATCAAATCCACCCCTACTTCCCTCCTACCAAACAACCACTAAAGAAAATAGACCTTTTAAGTAACTTAATTTTTCGAACATGTGTACTATAAAAATCCTTGTGTAAAAGGTTATATCATTCATGGATTTTTAGAATAGTACATATATAAAATTAAACAACTGTTGACTAATAAAAAAAATAGTCGTTATATCATTAAAAAATATTGATATTAACTGATAAATTTTGTTATTATCCATATTAGTACATGTAATAACAAATTAGCTAATAGATAAACCAAACTAAAGAAAGAAATCAATCTAAAAGATTAAATTAAATCAAACTAAAACTAAAACAAACCAAATCAAACTAAACAAAAAAATAAAATTCACGTAAAGCTTATTTCCGAGAGATAGATCGAACCGGCAAAAATTGGACATTGGATATTGGACATGTCTAATTTCTGCCAATTTTGAAATTTTCCAACCTTCTTAATTTTTCAGTAAAACTTATTGTTATAGCAAATTTTCTGTAAATATAATAGCGGACGAGGGAAGGAAGCACCCACCGAATCTAATAAATTTTTTCGAAAAAAGCAGAAATGTTTGCTAATTATCAAAACAAAACGCATAGTGTTGCATGTGTATTGGTAGATAGATGAAACAATTATTAGTCTCTGAATATGAGTGAATAAAATCTAACAAGTGCAGGTTTCAACCATTCAAATATCAATAATGCTAAGTTTACTACCAAATACTTACAACTCTCTCTCCGTCCTGCTATGTGGGATGTGGGTCACATCCGGTCCCATCTCTCCCTCCAATGAACAGCTATCATGTGATATTTTTATTACGTGACGGTCATCCGGACAGCCATCGGATTCTATTTCTTCTCTTTCTTTCAATAAACGGCCGCCATGTGGCCACATGACGGTTGTAAGAGAGTTGTAGTCATTTGGTTGTAGTCATAGCACAGTCCTTCAAATATTGGTTCCATTGGTTGGACTGGACCCACTGCTATAAGGAATAAAGACAGACACAACTGTTGAAGTGTGTTCAAGCAGTTGTGCACTGGCAAGAAGCAAGAACATTCTCCTCTAACCGTGAACAGAGTTCCGAGTCGCTTATTGAAATCAGACCCTTAGTCAAAAAAAGTCCGAAAAATTCTTATCTTCTACTAAGAACTGTTCCGAACACCACTTGATGAATAAGTTGATATTTTTATTAATTGATAAGTTAATGTTAGTTAACAAAAATAGGAGGAAATGTCTTTGGCTTTTGCAACTACTACAGTAGGAATCCCTCACAATAATATCTTTTTAAAGAAAAGCAGCAAGAGATGTGGAGCAGCCCCCCAAAATAAAGCAAAATAAAATCCAAAACAAAAAAAATCAAAGCAAAAAAAGAAGAATTAAAGCAATAATTTTGAAAAAAAATTTAAAGGAAAGCAAAAAAAATAAAAATAAATAAATTGGATTTCCATCCACATCCGGATTCAACTCCAGATATGGAGCAGCCCAACCCAACCCAACCCAACCCCTCCTTCCCACGACAGCAACTGGCAGCAGTCACTTCTGCCAGTTTCTGCTGCATCCCCTGCCTCCAACTAACCGACCGTACTCTAATTCCCTCTCCAAAATTCTATTTTAGATCAAATTCATCCCGCTTATTTCCTACCAAACAGCCACCGGAGGAAACGGAACCTTTTAAGTAACTTAATTCTTCGAACATGTATACTATCTAAATCTTTGTGGAAAAAAAAAATTTTAAATTGATCTTGAACTACAACACTTGGGTAAGATGAGAGGAGTGTTTGGTTCTTGATTAGAATAATTTGTGTATTTGTTCAATCTCAACTTGGTCTTTAAATAGCTATTTACAACTCTAAAAGAATGCATAAAAGTAGCACCCTCTAACCATATTATAACTAAGTGATAACAAATCAAAACAAATCAAAAAGCATAGATCAAATAACAAAATTCATAAAGACTAGGATTTATTGAAACCCAAATAACAACATCATCAACAGGATTAACTCTAACAAATCATCCCCTAAGCCTGTTGCTTGAGATTCACCTCTATGACGTCGAGCTTCTGTCTCATCTCAATGAACTTGACTTGCCCGAGTGCCTTGGTAAGAATGTCTGCGAGCTGCTCTTCAGTGTTGATCTCGACCTCAACCTTTCCTCTCTCAACACACTCCCGAATGAAATGATACCTTGTATCAATATGTTTGCTTCGGTCATGGAAGACGGGATTCTTACTGAGGGAGATGGCGGACTTGTTGTCTACCTTGAGCATGATGTTGCCGGCCTCTTTGTTCTTCAAGTCACCAAAGAGTTTTGCAAGCCAAATATCTTGACATGTCGTCGTTGTTGCGACAATGTACTCGACCTTGCAGGAATAGATAAACCAAACTAAAAAAAAATCAAACTAAAAGATTAAATAAAACCAAAATAAAACTAAAACAAGCCAAACCAAACCAAATCAAACTAAACCAAAAAAATAAAATCCACGTAATGCTAGCATTATTTCCTCGAGATGGATTGGCAAAAATTGGACATTGAATATTGGACATGTCCAATTTTCGCCAATCTCTCTGCCGAAAAATTTCTTCATGTTTGAATTTTTCCAACCTTCTTATTTTTCAGTAAAATTTATTGTTACAACAAATTTTTTGTAAATATAATAGCGGATGAGGGAAGGAAGCACCCACCGAATCTAATAAATTATTTCGGAAAAAAGTAAAAATGTTTGCTAATGATGAAAACAAAACACACAGTGTTGCGTGTGTAGTGGTAGATAGATGAAACAATTATTGGTCTCTGAATATGAGATAATAGAATCTAACAAGTGCAGGTTTCAACCATTCAAATATCAATAATGCTAAGTTTACTACCAAATGCTTACAACCTTCTTACAATCCTCTTTTCCTTCTGTTATGTGGGCCACATTCGGTTCCATCTTTTTCTTCAATGAACAGCTATATTTTTTTGTCCCAACATTTTTTTGGGGATTTTTTTTCAACAACACCATTTTTTTTTCGATGATGTCTGAACACACCTCCTTTTTCGCAGCCCAGCTCTAAATATTTTTGCCTCGGCCGAGATCTGATCGATCTTGCAATGACAATGACTATGTTATGTCGTCTTCCAACTTCTCTGCACTAATCTAATGCTTCTTCCTGGGATGCAAATTAAATATCCGTTGAGAATACCTTCTCCACATCAACCCCAATAGCAGGATGTATCACAACATCTGTACGAGGTTGGTCCTATAACCAATATAAAATAATCTAAAAATTAATAACTTCAAATAATTGGCAGTTCAAATTAGGACTGTGATAATTTGTACAGACTAATGTATTGAGTAGACTGTAAATTTTTTTACAGTCTTTAAGATTCATGACTGTCACTATTTTGACAGTCCACATACATAGTCTATAGAACTGTCGAAATTATGACAGTTCTATATTTATATAGGACTGTCGAAATTATGACAGTTCTATATTTATATAGGACTGTCGAATTATTGACAGTCCTATAGTTATATAGGACTGTCGAATTTTATACAGTCCTTACACGATGACTGTCGAAATAGGGTTGTCATTTTACGTACCGTACGTGCTTCGGAACAACCGACATGTTCTTCGGAAGAAGCGGAGTGCATATTTAATGGATTGCATGATCTGACTTTTTCATCGAACATAATTTCATGCATCGCTCCTACAATAGTCAAATAAAACTTAATATTTTCGTGACAATCACAAAACTTATTCATCCTATGTTGTCGAAGACATACCGGAAGAATATTCGTTGGACAATCACCAAATCAGAATTTTCTTCCACTTGAGACCATAACTATCAAATTCCAAAGTTAGGTTTAGATTTTAGGACTTGAAAGAATGAGAGATTTTTTCATGTGAAGGTGAAAAAGAAAGAAGAAAAATAATTTTTACTTATATAGGTTCGTGTGAACTAGCTCTAAATAAGTTTAAGAAGTGGCAAATTTGTAATTTTTTGAAAAAAAATCAACGGACAGCCCTGAGTATAATGTGTAGTGCCCTTATCACTAGTCCTAAAAGTGTTACTTATCCTATTGGTCCCCTGTATTTGTGAGCCCCACGTCGGTTGATCTGTCAATAGGAAGGACGACACGTGGTGGACGGATTGGTCCACGGACGGACAACGTAGCAGTCTTGTAAACCCCCTAATTTCTCAAATTATTAAATCTTGGATTTTTCCCAATTTTCTGGAATTTTCTGTGAATTTTCTGTAATTAAAATCAAGCTTTTCAATTAATAAATGATTTTTTTAATTAGCAATAAATAATATTAAAATATCATGAAAATAATATTTTTGGGTGTAAAATGAAAAATTGGACTTAGGGTAATTTTTCTGGATTTTTCTGGGCATCAGAACTATTTTTAAATGCCTAAAAATAATTTTTACTAATTAATTAATTAAATTAAATATTTTATTATTATTATTATATTTATTATTATTATATATTATTTTTTCTTTTTCTTTTTCTTTTTCTTTTCCGGCCCACGGCCCGTTGGGCCGCGGCCTGGCCCGTAGCCCAGCCCACCCGTTCTTATCGGGTCGGGTCGGGTCAGCCAAACCCGACCCGCCCGCACGACCCCGTCCCCCCCACGTTCCGCGTCCCTCGCCGGCCGCCGCGCGCAGCGCCGCGCGTCCCGCGCCCCGCCCGCCGCGCTCCCCGCGCCACGTCGCCCCGCTCCGCCTTCCTCGGCCTCCCCTGCAACCGCCCTCGACCCTATATAACCCCCGTCCTCGGCCCTCTTCCTCCCCCACAAACCCTAACCCTAAACCCCTCCGGCGAGCCCCTTTCCGGCCACCCCGCTGCCCTCAGCCCCTGCGCCGACCACCACCAGGCGGAGCTCCTCCCCCTCTCCCCTTCCTCCTCCTCCCCAGGCGGCCCGACCCCCGAGCCCTACTCCTCCCCGCTGCTGTCTCCCCTCCGCCGGAGCCGCAGCCACCGCCAGCCCCTCGCCTGAGCCGCCGCAGCCCCGGCCGACCTCGCCGACCGACGGCGTACCCTCCAGCAGCACCGGACACGCCGCGGACACAACCCCGACGCAGATACGAGCCGGACACGCCGCTGACACGACCAGGACACGAGCTCGTTTCGGACTCGAAAATCCTGGTTTCTCGGTCCCCTTCAGGTATTCATATCTTGCAACCCTGATCTCCGTTTTCGATTCCGTCGATTCCTACGCGAAGCCTGTATGACCCTCTCGGTGTCCGGACAAACTGTTCGGGACATCGCGTCCTGTGGTGATCGCACACCGCGATCCAAAAACAGGAAAAACCAGACCCTGTTTCACCCCGGAACCGAGTACGTCCCGCCAAACGGGACGACTTGGTCGCGTGCGGTCTTCACAGATACGTGCGCATCATCGATACGGACGTGTGAGTCTTCGTGGAAGCTGATTCGGGTGTGCGTGCACACCGGAATCAACGCGTATCCGCGGACATCGCTCCGTATCCGCCTTTTCGGCAATTCACCCTAATTTCGTGTACACTCGTCGGATCGAGACGAAACTTGCGCCATCGGACTCGTAGCGATACGCTGGTCCTGTGGGTCAAGTTTGGTTCGATTCTGAGAACGTTGACGAAATCGAGTGTCGTGGGCCCCACAGGCCCCGCTCGACGGGCGATTTTGTGTTCGGCTCATCGGAATCCAAATCTGGAAGTTCCGTTGGGTTCGTATCAGCGTTCCTGACCTGTTGACACTAAGTTTGGTGAATTTGGAGACCTTTGACCCGGACACGTTTTTCGGTGCAAAGCGGGCCCAACGGCGGACCCCGTTTTGACCCGAAACTGCCGTTTTTGCCCTTGTCTCCAAATTGGACCCAAGGACAGGCGTTTCTAGCTATTTGACATCTTCTGAGCATGATGGTAATGTCTATTTCAGCTTTTGGACTCATCTGTGGAAATTTCTCCCAAGAACCTAATTAATCAGATCCAAACAACAGGCAAGTACCTGCACTTCAAGTTAATCTTTATATTGTGATAATTAAATTTCCTGCTCCACCAGTACTCTTGTTGATTACACGTAGAGTTAGAATACTATATTTCATGTCTTGAATATTGGAATTCATGTCTTGTTTTTCATGTCGGGTGGGAGAATACTGAAAGGCATGTAGTTTACCCTTCCCCTTGCCGTGAATAATAGCTGTTGGTACACGACTGTCCATCAGCCGGATCTCGATTATTCGTGACTAATAGCCGTTCATGACGGCCGGATTAGCCTTATAAACCCCTGCATGCCAACTAAGTATTCTAGAAACAAACACAAGTTTCATATGGATAACTTCAGGTCATGTTATATTCTTGCTGACTGCATAGTTTCTTTTCCTGCTCGTTTACTTCTGTTTTCTTATATTCCTGTTTATAGTTTTGACTCTGAGATATTAACTTTCCTTTATGCAAATTCCTTAACATGATATTCAATGTTAATTGTCATAAATATTTAGTTTAACATTGTTGTGCACTGTGTACTTTGCTCCTTTCCTGACTGGATCTGTGGATTTAGGCGATGATGAGGATCTTGCCCCTACCTATTATGGTCCTTATGAGGGTACTGATGATACCTATGAGGAGCCAGAACCCACACAGGAGACCCCTGCTGCTGAGTAGCTAGTAGCAGCTATCTTTCATTTCTATTTCTTATCTTATTTATCGGGTTTGTCCCCGATTTTATTTGAAATTCCTGTATTAAACATTTGAATTTGTTGTCACATTCATTTCAGTTGCAAAATTTAAGTTTCTATTCTTATTATTATCTTGCCTATGTTAAATTGTGAATGAGTTAGACTAGTTAGTAACTTTGGATTAACCTAGACAGCGTACTACCGCCGACTCTGCGGCGTAGGCTGGACGTACCCACGTACTCGTGCCCGAACTTCCGGGTGCGGGTCGTGACACGTTTTTATGGTGGCCCATGCAGGTCCTATCCTAAAATAGGGTAATACCCTAGGACAGGGTATGGAATAAAATTGAGGATTCTAGGAAAAGCTCATTCACAGTATAGCGTCCTTATTTCATTTCTTGATATCATTGCTGCTCAATTTTTCCTATCGCCTTTGATTTCCAAGTATTCTATTTCTGATTCTCCTATCCCTTAATCTTTCAGAATGGTCCAGACCAGGAACACAGTAGGAGGCACATCAGAACCAGCTGAGCCGAATGTGCCCGAGACTTTTGCACTCCCGCCGCCCCCATCTGTTCCGGCAGTTACCTTAGATGGGGCACAGCTAATAGGAGTGTTCCAGGGATTGGTGGAATCCCAGAAAGAACAGACTGCACTCCTGCGGACCAGCCTCTCAGAAGCTATTAAGTCCCAGGAGTCGCCACTCAAGAGGCCAGGAAGTGCCAAAGACTTCAAGAACCTTAGGCCTCTGGAATTTTATGGAACTGAGGGCATTCTCTACGCTGATGAGTGGATAGAGAATGTCGAGAGACTCCTGAAGACTGCCCGGGTTCCCGATGATCTCAAAGTGGAATCCGCAAGCCTGCAACTGTTCGACATTGCTCGAACCTGGTTCAGAGATGAACCCCAACTATCTGCTCCTGACGTCACCTGGGAGGACTTCAAGAGGCTATTCAAGGAGAAATTTTATCCCGAAGTGGCTCGGGAAGCTCTCGAAAGCCAATTCGAGAGACTGGAACAAGGTAACATGACTGTTGATGAATATACTGCCGAATTTAGCAGGTTAAGCCACTTTGCGGAGTACATGGTTCGTACCCCGGAGGACAGAGCCCGAAGATTCAAGAAGGGGCTATCTCCGGATATTCGTCTCGCTGTCACCACCAGCCGAGCTCGCACCTATGAGGAAATCCTGAGCGTGGCATAAGGCGTCGAGAGAGATATGGGGCACAAACTGAAACGAGAAAGAGATACCGGAAATGCGGGACCCAACAAACGCCCTTTTCAACAACAACAACAGCAGAGGGCCTCGCAGCAAAATCAGCGTCCTCCCCCTCGAGCTCCAGCACCCCAGGCTCAAGGACAGAACCAGCGAGCTCCCCCTTGCAACTATTGCCAAAAACCAGGCCACACTTGGCAAGACTGCAGAAAGAGGCTAGGTGCTTGCCTCTATTGTGGTTCCCCAGCACATCAATTGAGGGACTGTCCTGCTGCTCAAGGACGTCCAGCTGCACCAAAGGCTCCAGTCCAGGCCAGGCCCCCAGCAGCACAACAAAGGGGACCCCCGCTTCCAACACAACAACAACGCTTTGCTCAGCACCAACAGCAACAGAGGGGTGCACCGCAGCAAGGCCGTGCTTATGCAATGACTCTGGAAGAAGCGGAAGCCACAGCAGACGTGATCACAGGTTCTGTGCTTATAAATTCAATACCAGCTATTACTTTATTTGACTCTGGAGCTTCACATTCATTCATGTCAGTAGAATTCCTTATGAAGCACAACTTAATCACTAAACCCCTTAGAAATGGTTATAAGATCATTACCGGTGGAGGAATCATCCCGGTTAGTGATGCCTGTAACAATTGTCCTATTACATTATGTGGAAGAGAACTGTATGCTAGACTACTTGTAATGCCAGTGCCCAGTTTTGATATTATACTGGGTATGGATTGGTTAAGTCAACATCATGCCACAATAGACTGTCACAGAGGCAGTGTAATCTTCAGACCCCCTGGCCAGCCAGAATTTGAATTTGCTAGGGGTTCTAGAGAAATGGGTAATAACAAAATTTGTGGAGCCCTAGTAACAGAAGAGTTCCCACCTATCATCTCTGAATACCTAGATGTCTTCCCTGAGGATCTCCCAGGCTTACCCCCAGACCGAGAAGTTGAATTCTCCATTGACTTAGTGCCAGGAGCAGCACCAGTATCTCAGAATCCCTACAGAATCAACAAGAATGAGATAATAGAACTTAATGAACAAATCAAAGAGCTAGAAGACAAAGGGTTCATTAGGTCTAGTGTCTCACCCTGGGGAGCCCCAATACTTTTTGTGCCCAAGAAGGACGGAACATCCAGAATGTGTATTGACTATAGGGCCTTAAATGCCTTAACAATTAAGAATAAGTATCCCCTGCCCAGGATAGATGACTTATTTGATCAGTTGAGTGGAGCTCGGGTCTTTTCAAAGATTGATTTGAGGTCTGGTTACCACCAAGTAAGGGTAAGGAAAGAAGACATCCCTAAAACTGCTTTCAATACCCGGAACGGACATTACGAATTCTTAGTGATGCCGTTCGGGTTGACGAATGCTCCAGCAGTTTTTATGAACTTGATGAACAGAGTTTTCCAGCCATACCTAGACAAATTTGTAGTGGTCTTCATTGATGATATTTTGATCTACTCCAAGACCCCCGAAGAACATGAAGAACATTTGAGGCTAGCATTGGAGACTTTGAGGAAGGAAAAACTTTATGGAAAATTATCCAAATGTGCTTTCTTCCTAGACAAAGTAGAATTCTTGGGACATGTTGTGACTGGAGATGGAATAGCAGTAGATCCTAAGAAAATAGCGGCAGTAGAATCCTGGCCCACTCCAGACTCTGTAGCAGAGATTAGAAGCTTCCTGGGACTAGCCGGCTACTATCGGAAGTTTGTGAAGGACTTTGCTAGGATTGCTGAACCCATGACAAAATTAACAAGAAAAGATGAAGAGTTCACCTGGACTGATGAATGTCAGCATGCTTTTGAGGAATTGAAGAAAAGACTGACTACTGCCCCTATTCTGACCTTACCTTCTGGAACCGGAGATTTCGCTATTTATAGTGATGCTTCTGGAAAAGGTCTATGTTGTGTATTGGAGCAGAATAAGAAAGTAATAGCATATGCCTCTAGACAGCTTCGACCACATGAAAAGAATTATCCAACCCATGATTTAGAATTGGCAGCTGTCATTTTTGCTCTTAAACTTTGGAAGCATTACCTTTATGGAGAAAGGGTGGAAATATTTACAGACCATAAGAGTCTAAAATATATCTTCACTCAGAAAGAGCTAAACATGAGGCAAAGAAGGTGGCTGGAACTAATGAAAGACTTTGATATCACTCTTCAATATCACCCTGGGAAGGCAAATGTAGTTGCTGATGCTCTAAGCAGGTATCCTATGGCGATGTACTTGACTATGGACAGACACCTGCTGGAGGACTTGGAAAGTTTAGGTATTGAAGTAATTATCCCAGGAAAAGAAGGCCAAATGATGAACTTGCAGATTCAGTCTACTCTAATGGACAAGATCAAGGAGACTCAGTTTCAGGACGAAGGCCTGCGAAGCCTTCGAGGTCAAGTGCAAGCTGGACTAGTAGAAGAATTCAGAATTCATGAAGATGGATCGCTGAGACATGGCGATAGATTATGTGTACCTCAAGGAGACATAAGAGAAGAAATTATGCAAGAGGCGCACAGATCACAGTACTCCATACATCCAGGAGCCAACAAGATGTACAAGGACCTGAGGACGCATGTTTGGTGGCATGGCATGAAAAGAGAAGTAGCCAGGTTCGTGTCTCGTTGTTTAGTGTGCCAGCAGGTCAAGGCAGAAAGACAAAGACCTGGAGGATTGCTTCAACCACTACCCATTCCGGAGTGGAAGTGGGAACATATCACAATGGATTTTGTTTCCGGACTTCCAAGGACACCTAGTGGAAAGGATGCAATCTGGGTGATAGTAGATAGACTGACCAAGTCGGCACATTTTCTACCTTTCAAAGTAGGGCTATCTACAGAGAAGCTGGCAGAGTTATATATCAGACATATTGTTAGGCTGCATGGAGTTCCAGTAAGTATTGTCTCCGACAGAGATTCAAGATTCACCTCTCACTTCTGGAAGAGCTTACAAGCCAGCTTGGGGACTCAACTCAAATTCAGCACAGCTTATCATCCCCAAACCGATGGACAATCGGAACGTACCATCCAGACACTTGAAGATATGCTCCGTACATGTGTTCTGGATTTTGGAGGATCCTGGGAAGACTATTTACATCTGGTGGAGTTCTCTTATAATAACAGTTATCAAGCCAGCATCGAGATGACTCCATTTGAAGCGCTGTATGGACGAAGATGTCGTACCCCGCTATCATGGGACGACGTTGGAGAAAGAGCCCTGCTGGGACCAGAGATGGTGATCGATTCAGCTGAGAAGGTAAAGCAAATAAGGGACAGACTTCGAGTGGCTCAAGACAGGCAACGACATTGGGCAAATAGCCACCGAAGGCCCTTAGAATTTGAGGTAATTAAATTTATAAAATTCAAGTCAATTTAAACATTTTGATTATGGAACTAAGACTTGATTATGACTCTATTTTAAGGTTGGAGAGCTGGTGTTCTTAAAGATTTCCCCGACACGTGGCACCATTAGATTCGGAAGGAGTGGAAAACTCAGCCCAAGATTCATTGGACCTTTTGGCATACAGGAGAAAATCGGAGAAGTGGCATACCGTCTGGCATTGCCACCCTCTCTGGAAGGAGTCCATAACGTCTTCCACGTGTCGCAGCTGAGGAAGTATGTGTCAGACCCCAGCCACATTTTGGATCACTCAGAGCTCGAAGTAGGCCCAAGTTTGACTTACCAAGAGCAACCCGTGGAGATCCTGGATCGCTCGGAGAAAGTTCTACGGAACCAGGTCATCTCCCTGGTTCGCGTAGCTTGGAAGCACCATTCTCCCGGCGAATCCACCTGGGAGCGAGAAGACGAGATTAGAGAGCGATACCCCTATCTTTTTGAACCCTGAGGTGTATTTTATTTTTTCGGCCTTTTCTTTTCGTGCCTTGTTATTCTTAAATTTCGAGGACGAAATTTTTGTAAGTTGGGTAGGTTGTAAACCCCTAATTTCTCAAATTATTAAATCTTGGATTTTTCCCAATTTTCTGGAATTTTCTGTGAATTTTCTGTAATTAAAATCAAGCTTTTCAATTAATAAATGATTTTTTAATTAGAATAAATAATATTAAAATATCATGAAAATAATATTTTTGGGTGTAAAATGAAAAATTGGACTTAGGATAATTTTTCTGAATTTTTCTGGGCATCAGAACTATTTTTAAATGCCTAAAAATAATTTTTACTAATTAATTAATTAAATTAAATATTTTATTATTATTATTATATTTATTATTATTATTTATTATTTTTTCTTTTTCTTTTTCTTTTTCTTTTCCGGCCCACGGCCCGTTGGGCCGCGGCCTGGCCCGTAGCCCAGCCCACCCGTTCTTATCGGGTCGGGTCGGGTCAGCCAAACCCGACCCGCCCGCACGACCCCGTCCCCCCCCACGTTCCGCGTCCCTCGCCGGCTGCCGCGCGCAGCGCCGCGCGTCCCGCGCCCCGCCCGCCGCGCTCCCCGCGCCACGTCGCCCCGCTCCGCCTTCCTCGGCCTCCCCTGCAACCGCCCTCGACCCTATATAACCCCCGTCCTCGGCCCTCTTCCTCCCCCACAAACCCTAACCCTAAACCCCTCCGGCGAGCCCCTTTCCGGCCACCCCGCTGCCCTCAGCCCCTGCGCCGACCACCACCAGGCGGAGCTCCTCCCCCTCTCCCCTTCCTCCTCCTCCCCAGGCGGCCCGACCCCCGAGCCCTACTCCTCCCCGCTGCTGTCTCCCCTCCGCCGGAGCCGCAGCCACCGCCAGCCCCTCGCCTGAGCCGCCGCAGCCCCGGCCGACCTCGCCGACCGACGGCGTACCCTCCAGCAGCACCGGACACGCCGCGGACACAACCCCGACGCAGATACGAGCCGGACACGCCGCTGACACGACCAGGACACGAGCTCGTTTCGGACTCGAAAATCCTGGTTTCTCGGTCCCCTTCAGGTATTCATATCTTGCAACCCTGATCTCCGTTTTCGATTCCGTCGATTCCTACGCGAAGCCTGTATGACCCTCTCGGTGTCCGGACAAACTGTTCGGGACATCGCGTCCTGTGGTGATCGCACACCGCGATCCAAAAACAGGAAAAACCAGACCCTGTTTCACCCCGAAACCGAGTACGTCCCGCCAAACGGGACGACTTGGTCGCGTGCGGTCTTCACAGATACGTGCGCATCATCGATACGGACGTGTGAGTCTTCGTGGAAGCTGATTCGGGTGTGCGTGCACACCGGAATCAACGCGTATCCGCGGACATCGCTCCGTATCCGCCTTTTCGGCAATTTACCCTAATTTCGTGTACACTCGTCGGATCGAGACGAAACTTGCGCCATCGGACTCGTAGCGATACGCTGGTCCTGTGGGTCAAGTTTGGTTCGATTCTGAGAACGTTGACGAAATCGCGTGTCGTGGGCCCCACAGGCCCCGCTCGACGGGCGATTTTGTGTTCGGCTCATCGGAATCCAAATCTGGAAGTTCCGTTGGGTTCGTATCAGCGTTCCTGACCTGTTGACACTAAGTTTGGTGAATTTGGAGACCTTTGACCCGGACACGTTTTTCGGTGCAAAGCGGGCCCAACGGCGGACCCCGTTTTGACCCGAAACTGCCGTTTTTGCCCTTGTCTCCAAATTGGACCCAAGGACAGGCGTTTCTAGCTATTTGACATCTTCTGAGCATGATGGTAATGTCTATTTCAGCTTTTGGACTCATCTGTGGAAATTTCTCCCAAGAACCTAATTAATCAGATCCAAACAACAGGCAAGTACCTGCACTTCAAGTTAATCTTTATATTGTGATAATTAAATTTCCTGCTCCACCAGTACTCTTGTTGATTACACGTAGAGTTAGAATACTATATTTCATGTCTTGAATATTGGAATTCATGTCTTGTTTTTCATGTCGGGTGGGAGAATACTGAAAGGCATGTAGTTTACCCTTCCCCTTGCCGTGAATAATAGCTGTTGGTACACGACTGTCCATCAGCCGGATCTCGATTATTCGTGACTAATAGCCGTTCATGACGGCCGGATTAGCCTTATAAACCCCTGCATGCCAACTAAGTATTCTAGAAACAAACACAAGTTTCATATGGATAACTTCAGGTCATGTTATATTCTTGCTGACTGCATAGTTTCTTTTCCTGCTCGTTTACTTCTGTTTTCTTATATTCCTGTTTATAGTTTTGACTCTGAGATATTAACTTTCCTTTATGCAAATTCCTTAACATGATATTCAATGTTAATTGTCATAAATATTTAGTTTAACATTGTTGTGCACTGTGTACTTTGCTCCTTTCCTGACTGGATCTGTGGATTTAGGCGATGATGAGGATCTTGCCCCTACCTATTATGGTCCTTATGAGGGTACTGATGATACCTATGAGGAGCCAGAACCCACACAGGAGACCCCTGCTGCTGAGTAGCTAGTAGCAGCTATCTTTCATTTCTATTTCTTATCTTATTTATCGGGTTTGTCCCCGATTTCATTTGAAATTCCTGTATTAAACATTTGAATTTGTTGTCACATTCATTTCAGTTGCAAAATTTAAGTTTCTATTCTTATTATTATCTTGCCTATGTTAAATTGTGAATGAGTTAGACTAGTTAGTAACTTTGGATTAACCTAGACAGCGTACTACCGCCGACTCTGCGGCGTAGGCTGGACGTACCCACGTACTCGTGCCCGAACTTCCGGGTGCGGGTCGTGACAAGTCTACACAATTACCTAAATGCTAAAGAAGGGATATGGCCCATCGTAGAGCTAACGGATTGTTACATCAAGTGCTGCAACGACATGGAGTACTCCTTCAACTCTCCTACTTCGAGAAATGCTATATGGATGGAACATCTATAAGGCCTAGAGACGATGTGGTTATCCAGCAATACGAAACTAGCAACAGTATGCAATGGTAGGAAGGAGCTTTGAACTACTAAAATCCATCTATTTGGAGCACTGCCCAAACCTGCTTGTCCTGTTCCCTGTGCATGTCAGCCTTCTGAAACTCAGAGTGATGACAATATTACATAATTAAACAAATAGTTAAATTTATTTAAATTTTAATTACGTGACAGCTAATCATTTTCAAAACTCTTTATGAAAACTAGAAATATATCTATAACAAATTATAATTAAAATATAATCAAATATATAACAAATTTTAATTAAAATATAAACATATATATAATAAATCTTAATTCAAATATATTTAAATATTTAAACAATTTTACATTAATATCAAAAGAAAAAAATTATTTTACGTACAACGCACGTGAATTTACTAGTATATATATATATATATATATATATATATATATATATATATATATATATATATATATATATATATATATATATAACAAATAATTATTTTGTTATCATCCAAATTGTGATATCTATTAGTTTTTGGGGTACAAATAAAATCTATGATATAATAAAAATTAGATATAAGTTTAAATTATATTAAAATATTAAAAATATGATTTTAATTATTATTTTTCATAAGTATATTTTTAAATTTTGAATATGTGTTTAATTAGATAATATTATGTAGTTAGTTTAAATATAATTTAAAATTTTAATATATTATTATTCAAATTATTCATAATAAATTTTAAATCTGTCTTTAGAAAATTATATTTTGAATGATAATAGACGTGGTATTATTTATTTTTTAATTTTCTTAAAAACTATTTGAAACCATAATTTTATTTGTCAAGTTTAAATTAACAACGGGCTTCTATTAAAATTATCTATTTATTCTAAGGACCATGAACGAAATATTTATCATCATGGTGTTACTTTAAGAAATCAAACTAAAAGATTAAATTAAACCAAACTAAAACTAAAACAAACCAAAGCAAACAAAAAAAAACACGTAAAGCTTAATTTTGCAAGACAGACCGACAAAAATTGGAAATTAGATATGTCCAATTTTTTCAGTCTCTTTGCCGGAAAGTTTCTTCATGTTTGAATTTTTTCAACCATCTTATTTTTCAGTAAAATCTATGGTTATAACAAATTTTCGGTAAATTTAATAGCGAATGAGGAAAGGAAGCACCCACTGAATCAAATAGCTTTCTTGGAAAAAGAAGAAGAAGCTACTTTAGTTTTAATTAACTTTTACAAGTTTGATTAGTTTTAGCTACTTGTACGGGATGATTTGTGTATTGGAATCTATTTTTGTTCACCCATAAATACTAGAATATTTGTTCATCCTCCAATAAAAAATGTATACGTGATATTTTCAAAGTTAAAATCACCTTGATTGGTGAACAAAACCACTTGTAAGATAATTTTATTTAGATGAAGATACCATGTGTGCATTTTCTATTAGAGAAAAAATAAACTCTTGTGTATTGGATCACAGAACTCTGTTGTATTGGTAGGTAGATGAAACAATTAATGCCTCTGAATATGAGATAATAGAATCTAATGCAAGTTTCAACCATTCAAATATTGGTTGGTTCCATTGGTTGGATTGGACCCTCTACAATGAATAAAGACACACTCTCTCTCTCTCTCTCTGGACCCTCTACAATGAATAAAGACACACTCTCTCTCTCTCTCTCTCTCTCTCTCTCTCTACAATGAATAAAGACACTCTCTCTCTCTCTCTCTCTCTCTCTCTCTACAATGAATAAAGACACACACACTCTCTCTCTCTCTGGACCCTCTACAATGAATAAAGACACTCACTCACACTCTCTCTCTCTCTCTTCTCTCTCTCTCTCTGGGCCCTCTACAATGAATAAAGACACTCACTCTCTCTATCTCTATCTCTATCTGTATCTCTCTCTTCAATTATTGTAGTCTTTGAGCAACGAAACACTGAGCATTTATTTTGGCAAAGCAAGCTGTTGGAAATTTAGAATCTTTCTTCTCTCTCCATCACAACAAAGTCTCTATGGGAATTTTCATCCAGCCCTTGATGTCATATTTACTTCCTCAGCAATAATGGTAATTTGGTGGCCGACAAGTTATTTGCTCATGTCATATTTACTTAGTCTCCAAAGAACATCAGAAAATTTACTGTAGTAAAATAAATTTATATTAAATTTATGCAAACAAAATAAATTTGCTAATTTCTGAAATAGAAATATTGTCCGCCAACAGTGTTGGCGAAAAACATAATAAACGTACACGTAGGCAAAAAAAATTAAAAAAAAAAACGAAAAATTTCAATCAGAGCATAATACTTTAATATATTTCTTAAAAAAGCAACGAAGTTTTAATATTTACCAAAAAAGCATTAAAACGCCCTTCGGAAGGGCGTTTTACGCTTTTCCGTCCATGCAATTAACGGTAAAAATTCTCGCGTTAAAAAAATAATAAAAAAAACAAAACGCCCTTCCAAAGGGCGTTTTATGTTTTTAAAATAATTTAATTTATTGATATCCTCTCTCTCCCCTCTCTCCTCTCTCTTCTCTCTTAAAAAAAAAATTAATATTTTAAGCAAAACGCCCTTCCAAAGGGCGTTTTGTATATTATAATAATTATTTAATCAGTTATTTATACTTCCCGCTCGCTCTTTCTGTTTTAAAAAAAATATATTATTAAAAAAAATAATATTTTAAGCAAAACGCCCTTCCAAAGGGCGTTTTGTATATTATAATTTTTTTTTTATCAGTTATTTATAATTTCCGGCCGCTCTTTCTGCGCGGAAAAAAAAAAATATATTATTAAATGGAAAACGCCCTTAGGAAGGGCGTTTTTCCCAGGGATAGAGAGAGAGGAGAGGAGAGGAGAGAGGAGAGAGGAGAGAGGAGGGGAAAGAGAGGAGGAGAGAGAGGGGAGCGGGAAAGTGAGAGAGGAGAGAGGAGATAGGAGAGAGGAGTGTGAGAGGGCGGAGGGGAAAGAGAGGAGGAGAGAGAGGGGAGCGGGAAAGTGAGAGAGGAGAGAGGAGAGAGGAGAGAGGAGGAGAGAGGAGAGAGGAGAGAGGAGAGAAATTAAAAGAAGAGAGAGGTTGGAGAGAGGAGATCTGAGAGAAGAGAGAGGAGAGAGAGAGGAGAGTTTTTAAAAAAATAATAAATAATATAAAACGCCCTTTCGAAGGGCGTTTTATATTATTTTATTTATAAATTTTTTTCTTTCTTTACGCTATTAACGGAGTTAAAAAAATTTTGACGGAAAAGCGTAAAACGCCCTTCCAAAGGGCGTTTTAATGCTTTTCCTGTAAAATTCCAAACTTTGTTGCTTTTTTAAAAAATATATTAAATATTTATGCTCTGAGTGAAATTTTCCGAAAAAAAATTTTAGGTGGACCCCACAGACCAAATTCTACCAACACTGTTGGCTGAAATTGGAGGGGAGGGGGGGGGGGGGGCAATTTCAGCCAACAGTGTTGGCAGAAATTGGCATGTGGGCCCCACGGGTTAAGTTGGGTCGTTTGGTTTAGTTGGTTTGGTTTTATTTGGTTTGTTTTATTAGTTTTTTCAATTAGTTATATTTATTTTTTTTATTTTTTTTCTATTTAGTTTAGTTTTTTTAATTAGTTTCTGTTTTTTTTTTTTTTTTTGTTTATTGGTGGAGGGCCAATTTATTTTTTAATTTTCTGTTTTATTTAAGAAAATATATTTTAACAAAATAAAATTAAAATAAATTAACAGAAAATTTACTGTATCGTAATTTCAAAATAAAAAAAAAAATTAAAATAAATTAACGTCAATATGTATCAAAATTTTAAAATATTCCAAATTTCTATCCTTAAAATTTGTTAAAGTATTCTGTTATTAAAATAGTAAATTTATTATTGGTACAATAAATATTTTGTAAAAAAAAAATTACCGAAAGTAAAATTTGGTGGTCGAAACATCGTTTTTTTACGATTCTAAAAATTTGGGAAGTCCCTTCTTTTACGATTCTGCATTTTTTACGATTCTGCATTTTTTTGATATCTGTGTCCGTGCTATAAATCGGTACGAAACCCTTCTTCTAAGTTAAAAACATATGGCTAGTGAAAGCCAGCCATCTTTGACGAGTATGCCGTTACCAGCCTTAACAATGTAAGGTTACCAACACCTCAAGTTCCTGCATTCACGAGTTCCAGGTCGGTTGACCTGTCAATAGAAAAGACGACACGTGGTGGACGGATTGGCCCGCGGACGGGCAACGTAACAGTCCTCTGCTCTGACCTCAACTTCTCTCTACACAATTACCTAAATGCTAAAGAAGGGATATGGCCCACCGTAGAGCT
Source organism: Iris macrosiphon (assembly GCA_036927795.1). Lineage (NCBI taxonomy): Eukaryota > Viridiplantae > Streptophyta > Magnoliopsida > Asparagales > Iridaceae > Iris > Iris macrosiphon. The sequence goes on from JAYESA010000018.1 coordinate 144,473,886, forward strand.
AAAAGATTGTTACATCAAGTGCTGCAACGACATGGAGTACGCCTTCAACTCTCCTACTTCGAGAAATGCTAGATGGATGGAACATCTATAAGGCCTAACGCACATGAATTTACTAGTGTGTGTGTATATATATATATATATATATATATATATATATATATATATATATAATAAATAATTATTTTGTTATCATCAAAATTGTGATATCTATTAGTTTTTGGGGTACAAATAAAATCTATGATATAATAAAAATTAGATATAAATTTAAATTATATTAAAATATTGTAAATATGATTTTAATTATGATTTTTCATAAGTATATTTTTAAAGTTTGAATATGTGTTTAATTAGATAATATCATGTAATTAGTTTAAATATAATTTAAAATTTGAATATATTATTATTCAAATTATTCATAATAAATTTCAAATCTGTCTTTAGAATATTATATTTTGAATGATAATAGACGTGGTATTATTTATTTGTTAATTTTCTTAAAAACTATTTGAAACCATAATTATATTTACAACGGGCTTCTATTAAAATTATCTATTTATTCTAAGGACTATGAACGAAATGTTTATTATCATGGTGTTACTTTAAGAAATCAAACTAAAAGATTAAATTAAACCAAACTAAAACTAAACCAAACCAAACCAAACAAAAAAAAAAAAAAAACCACATAAATATTAATTTTGCGAGATAGACCGACAAAAATTGAAAATTAGACATGTCCAATTTTTCCAATCTTTTTGCCGGAAAGTTTCTTCATGTTTGAATTTTTTCAACCATCTTACTTTTCAGTAAAATGTATGGTTATAACAAATTTTCTATAAATTTAATAGCAGATAAGGAAAGGAAGCGCCCATCGAATCAAATAGCTTTCTTGAAAAAAGAAAAAGAAGCTATTTTAGTTTTAATTAACTTTTACAAGTTTGATTAGTTTTAGCTATTTGTACGGGATAATTTGTGTATTGGATCATGGCTAAATCATAGAACTGTGTTGTATCGATGGGTAGATGAAACAATCAATGGCCTCTGAATATAAGATAATAGAATCTAACACGTAGTGTAAGTTTCAACCATTCAAATATTGGTTGGTTCCATTGGTTGGATTGGACCCTATACTATGAATAAAGACACTCACTCACTCACACACTCTCTCTCTCTCTCTCTCTCTCTCTCTCTCTCTCTTCAATTATTGTAGTCTTTGAGCAACAAAACACTGAGCATTTATTTTGGCAAAGCAAGCTGTCGGAAATTTAGAATCTTTGGTTGGATTGGACCCACTACTATGAATAAAGACACAGTCACTCACTCTCTCTCTCTCTCTCTCTCTCTCTTCAATTATTGTAGACTTTGTGCAACAAAACACTGAGCATTTATTTTGGCAAAGCAAGCTGTTGGAAATTTAGAATCTTTCTTCTTTCTCTTCATCACAACAAAGTCTTTATGGAAATCTTTAGCTGATTCATCCAGCCATTGATATCTTGCATTGGTAAATAAATCCATCTCACTGATAATGACAACTTCCTCAGCAATAATGGTAATTCGGTGACCAACAAGTTATTTGATCATGTCATATTTATTGTAGTCTCAAAAAAACATCAACTTGAAAATATTGAAAAGATAATTGTCGAGAAGCTAGGTCTTCGTTTCGTTCGAGAGAGGGTTTAGTTTCACAAGTACAAATCATCTTGAATACCTGAGAGAGAAGAACTTTTTTGCTCCTCTTGGACGACATATGAAAAGTTGTGCAACTCAAAGACCTCAGAATTTCATATCCTTGCCAAGCGTGGAGTAGCAGCATCAGTGGAAGAAGATTTAGACGCAAAGTGATATTTACTACACACAAAATGGACATTTGTAAAGACATGAACTGTCATGGAAGAAATATTATCAAAGTGGATTGCTTGAAGAAAGAAGAAGCGTGTAATCTTTTTAAGCAGAACGTTGGTGAAGACATAATCAATCTTCCAGAAATAAGGAGTCCTGCAGAAGAAGTGATCAAGGAGTGCGGCGGTCTACCTCTCGCTCTTGTTGTCATCGGACAAGCGATGGCCACGAAAGAAAGGCTAGGGAGAGTGGGACTATGCTCTCATACAGCTGAGGAAGTCGCAACCTATGGAGAATGAGGAGAAATATTTTCTGTGGTTGAAGATTCTTCCGAACTTGGCCACAGATGAACATTGGCATGCTCCTCCGCCGAACACTTACAAGATTAATTTTGGCGGATCTTTCCTCGACTACTTTTAGTCCCGAGGCTTAATCAAACATGATAAAACAATAAGTTGAAGTCGAGATCAGAAATTCACACAAAAGTTCTCTCACTGATATACCTCGATCAAACGAAGAACTATATAAAAATACAATATAGTAGCTGATTACAACTCCTTCTAGATTACTGAGCTAAAGAACCAAAAATACGTTCTTCCTTGCAAACAAAGTTGCAATTGAGACATAACATTTACCACTAGAAAAAAAGGGGATGAAGATAGAATAAAAAAATATTATAATTTTAAAAGAGTTGTTATATTAAAATATTATAAATATGATTTTAATTATGACTTTTCATAAGTATATTTTTTATTTTTGAATATATGTTTAATTAGATAATATCATGTAGTTAGTTTAAATATAATTTAAAATTTGAATATATTATTATTCAAATTATGCATAATAAATTTCAAATCTGTTTTTAGAAAATTATATTTTTAATGATAATAGACGTGGTATTATTTATTTGTTAATTTTCTTAAAAACTATTTGATACCATCATTATATTTGTCAAGCTTAAATTAACAACAGTCTTCTATTAAAATTATCTATTTATTCTAAGGACTATGAACGAAATATTTATCATCAAGGTGTTACTTTAAAAAATCATACTAAAAAAATTAAATTAAACCTGACTAAAACTAAACCAAACCAAAAAAAAAAAAAAAAAACCCCACGTAAAGCTTATTTCTGTGAAACAGACCGACAAAAATTGGAAATTAGATATGTCCAATTTTCCCGGTCTCTTTGCCGAAAAGTTTTTTCATGTTTGAATTTTTCCAACCATCTTATTTTTCAGTAAAATTTATGGTTATAAGAAATTTTCTGTAAATTTAATAGCGGACGAGGAAAGGAATCACTCACCGAATCTAATTGCTTTCTTGGGAAAAAAAGAAGAAGAAGCTACTTTAGTTTTAATCAACTTTTAAAAATTTGATTAGTTTTAGCTACTTGTACGGGATGATTTGTGTATTGGATCAGGGCTAAATCACAGAACTGTGTTGAACTGTGTTGTATTGATAGGTAGATGAAACAATTAATGGCCTCTACAATGAATAAAGACAGACTCTCTCTCTTCAATTATTGTAGTCTTTGAGCAACAAAACACTGAGCACTTATTTTGGTAAAGCAAGCTGTTGGAAAATTTAGAATCTCTCTTCTTTCTGCTCATTCATCGAGCCCTTGATGACTTGCACTGGTAAATAAATCTAAATCCATCTTTCTCTCTGTGTTCACTACTGGTAGTAGTTTTTTTTTTTTTAATATCTTTATGAAAATGCTGAGAACAAGTTAAAGAAGCCTCTCACTTCTTTTTATGTTAATCCAGTTCATATGTTCTTTATGAAAACGCATATATATGATCTCTTGCCAGCCAAATTCTTTTTTATTTGATGTCTTTTGTTTATAGCAGTGAGATGTTGATAGAAAAAATGAATTTCAACTTTAGAAGTATATATTTCTGTATGTACATCTTCTATGTCGATTGATGAGCTGATCCACTTTTGCCTTAATTTCCTCTACAAATAACACTTGTCCATCATCACTTGTTTTACGTAGGTCCTCCCGTGAAACGGCAGTTTGGTTACCTCAAGGCAAAAGAAAATGTGGAAGAATTAACGAGACATGCCCAAAATCTAGAAGCCACGAAGAAGGATATTGAAAACCAACTTGCTTGCGAGGAAAGACTTGGGAAGCAGCCTACCGAGGAAGTCAAATTGTGGATCAAGAATGTCGAAGACCTCAGTCTTGAAGTAACAGCAGTCCAGAGAGACTACGAGCAAAGCGGCCGATGTGGTTGTCGCTTACCAAGCTATTATAATATCGGCAGGAGGGCATCCAAATTACTGATGAAGTTGAATGCTCTAAAGGAGGAACGAGCTAGTCTTTGCTTAGCAATAGATGCACCTCCGCCATCTGGTGTTCCACAGTTGTCTAGCGCATTGGTAGGAGATATGTGTTGGTTTTGATTTTGTTTGTTTCTTGCAAAAGTTCAATTCCTCTCCCTTTCTTTAGTCCCACATCGGATGGGACAAAGCTTTCATGTGTACATATATTAGTTTCTCTCCTTTGCTCTATTAAGTTGTTGTGTGGGGAACCCTTGGGCCACACGCGCGCGCCGCCGCCGCCCGGCCCGGCTCGGCTCGGCTCGGTTCGGCGTGCGTAACGGGTGCGGGTACGCGCCGAATGCCGATCCGATTTCCTCTTCGGGTTCAGGCTGGGACCCTAAAATCCTTTTTGCTCCTCTTAATTCTGTCATTTATTTTTCTGAACGTTACGAAATGTTTCTGAACCGTTTTTGTGTCCAGGTTCGTTATTTATTCTCTTGTGTAACGTCTGAATTAATAGAGAATTAATTCTGACCGTTACACAACAGTTTTATATATATGTGGACTAATTTCTTTGTAAAATCATTCCGAAAATTTCTTACTCCAAACCTCTGTCAACATTTTGTTCTTCGTCCTCATCTCCAAGCTCTGGGCAGAGCTAAGTCCTGGTCGTTCTCTCCAAGTCGTGTGCGGCAACGAGATTCTGGTAGTGCGGGGGTTTTACCACTAGGAGCGTCGGGAACGTCTGCACACAGATCCCGAATAAACTCTTAGGGCAGTGCTTCGTGCACGACTTCCCCAGAGGCCGGTAACATTGTTTAATTTTATTTTTATATTCTGAAATTTTAAGTAAGTAAAAGACAATATTTCTTACAATCTAAGAGTTTATTCTTTTGTTAGAATTGATTTACTGTTACTATAAATTTACAATTGTTTAAATTTGCTTACTGTTAGGAAAAAACAAATTTTTTAAAATCTTCTTACTGTCTTAATCACTTAAGTTAACTGTTGAAGCAATTTTGCTTAAAGTATTGTTAGAAAACTTCTAACAATTTCTTGCTTACTGTAGCAAATTACTTTTCTACAAATTCTACAAGTTGATAATTAGAGTTGATTTCTATACTGTAGCAATTTGTTAGAATAGAAATTTTTATTCTATTCTAACGTCACACACTGAACACCACACTTTACCAGATGACGCAACAAGATCCAATATAACCCACCCCAGAATTAAAGCAGAGGTCAAGGCTTCTACTTGAGAAAAAAACTCCAGCCACAGGGTTTCCACACAATTTGACAAACTGGCTAGATTAGTTACAACTGGAAGAAAGATTAGCCAGGCTAATAGTACCAGGGCACATGATTGGAATATGTTGGGAATCCAAAGGTCTTCTGTTCACCAATTACCAGGTCTTATAAATACAAAGGTTGTCAAAAGTTACAATAAATAAGGGATCAATGCTCTCATCTATCAACTGGAAAGAGGCCCCATAATATATGATACTCTCCCTCTTTACCAATTAGGAGCTAGAAGATACTGTAGAGGTAGAAGAACCCATTCGTACAAGAAATTGTTTTTTGAAAAAATTAGTGTTCTTGTGAACCATCGTTGCTCCATTCAATTGGGGTAAGTGCTCACCATGGCTTTTTTCCCCCTCGCCCCTGTGGGAAACCGTGGGATCCAAGTGGAATAGTGTTGGATCCAGATCGATTGCCAAATCCCCGTCCTCTTGATCGGAAATTCCCTCCAGAACCTGAATTTAACACAACTGATCAGTTGCAAACCGAAGCAACATAGGCCAAACAGAAATCTGATATTTTCCACAATAGTTGTAAGAATCCAGTGACACGCATATATAGAAAGGAACCGGTCAGCACTTCAAGAAAATGTGAACCTTTTTTCATCATATAAAAACAAGATTACTTGTGCAACACATGGCTAATGGAACATAGTTTTTTTTTTTTTTAAATTTTGTTCTTCGTAGAACAACTATACCAATTGATACCCACATAAAATAACAATGATTGAAAACATTCTAGTTTAAACTTTTGGATTTGGACTAGTGGATTTTTATTTCTAAATATTGTAAAAAGTATCTCTCAGCATGTATTGCACAAAAATGTAACAAAACTTCTCTCCTAAGACATATCTGTCTCCATCAAATTATGCTCATAATAGTTAAAACATATTTCCTTTATAACAAATCTATAAATAGAAATTTTTGATCCAAGTAGCTACTGTTTTTACTGTAGAAATTTATTTTCTAGATATTTGTTACTGTAACAATTCTTTTTCTAGAAATTTGTTACTATAGCAACTTGACTTCTAGCAATTTGTTAATAGTTACTCCACAAATTCTCTACAAATTCAAGTTAACAGTCACTGTAGCAATTTGTTTCAATTCCTCTATTGATTTATTTGTTTACTTATCAAATTGCTTACTATACTGTCAATTGCTTACTATAATTTTGTCAATTGCAATTTTTGATCACAAAATTTTCTTTCAGTTGTAACATACAATTTGTTTCATTTTAATCACTTAGTATTTTTGAAAGCAATTTTGGATCAAAAGAAAATAGTTAGTAAAAAGGAAATTGCAAATATAATCTCCAAATCTAAAGTTTCAAAGTAGAGACAAACTCGGGCACAAGCCGAAAGGGTCCTTCTGTCAACCGGGTGTAAAAAACCCTAAGCGACACGGTATTTAAGAGTCTTCGGACCACCGTTAGCTGGGAACCGGCCCCTACAGCTAACCTGAGTTGATCAACACTTGAAAAACTAAAGATTTTAAGATTGATTAGCAAAGACCACCTAAACTATTATCTTAGACATTGTTATTAAATAAATTTATATTTTCCAGACTGTAATCATGACTGGTAAGGAGGAATCATCTACTGCAAAACCTGCTAAGTTTGATGGCTCATACTTCAAGAGATGGCAGAGCCAAATGAAATTTTGGCTCACGACCCTAGGACTAATTACCTTAGAGTTTGGGGATGCCTTGCTAAAGTCGGAATTCCCGAACCTAAAAAGAGGAAGATTGGTCCCAAGACTGTAGATGCTGTTTTCATAGGATATGACTTAGACAACATTTTTGAATGGAGATCTAGAGGAAGAACTTTATATGGACCAACCTGAAGGTTTCATTGCTAAAGGTCAAGAAAAGAAAGTTTGCAGACTAGCAAAATCCCTCTATGGCTTGAAACAAGCTCCCAAACAATGGCACAACAAATTTGACAAAGTAATTTGTGAATATGGTTTCTTGTCAAATGAGTATGACAAATGTATATACTCTAAAGGTATATGTAAAAGTTGTGTCATTTTATGCTTGTATGTAGATGACATCCTTATCCTAGGTTCATCACTGGAATTGATAAATACTACAAAGAACTATTTATCTAGCCAGTTTGATATGAAAGACCTAGGAGAAGCCAACATAATTTTAGGAATGCAAGTGACCAAAGGCAAAGAGGGTTATACTCTATCTTTAGCACATTCAATTGAAAAAATGCTAAAAAGATTTGAGTTATTTGATAAGAAACCTGTCCTTACTCCTTATGACAGCAGTATTGTACTGAAAAAGAATGAAGGATCACCTTTGGAACAACATAAATATTCACAGATGATAGGCTCCCTTATGTATATAACAAACAGGACAAGACCTGATATTGCATTTGCTATTGGGAGACTAAGTAGATATACCAGTAACCCTAATCAGTCACATTGGACTGCCTTGGATAGGGTATTTAGATATCTCAAGGGCACCCTAGATTACAAACTTCATTTTACTAGGCACCCTGATATCATAGAAGGTTATTCAGATACAAACTGGGTAACAGACTCACATGATATAAAATCTACTACTGGATATGTATTTACTCTAGGAGGAGCTGCGATCTCCTGGAGCTCTTGTAAGCAAACTATCATAGCTAGGAGTACAATGGACTCCGAAATGATAGCTTTAGATACAACTTGCACAGAAGCTGAATGGCTTAAAAATCTTATTATGCATATACCTGTTTCTCTTAGTCCTGTTCCTGCAATTTCTATAAATTGTGATAATAAATCTGTTATTGAACTACTAAAGCATGATTCTGTGAATGCTAAGATGAACAGGCACCTGCAGCTGCGCTTCAAGTCAATAAAAGGCCTACTAGGCAAATATGTGGTTCTTGACTATATAAAGTCAGAAAAGAACCTTGCAGATCACTTGACGAAGGGTCTGTCTAGGACTTTGATCCTAGAATCATCGAGGGGGATGGGGTTAAGCCCATAAGTAAGTCACCAGCAGTGGCAACCCAACCGAGTCTGACTGGAGATCCCAAGAAGCCGGTTCAATGGGTAGAAACAAGCTGAACTTAGGTGACTTTATGGAACACTGACTCGAGATTAAAGTCTCATTAAAATAAAGCCCAAGCGGCTGTACATGTGTACAATGACTCCCCATCCCTATGGTGACAGTGTTCCTGTGTGATATGGTTAGGATGAGTTTAAACTCTTAATAGGTCCAAGCTGTAATGCTAGGTTGATTCATATCACCAACCTTTAAGGACTTACCTATATGAGAGGTCGTGAAGGCCGCGACTATGGGACAGGACGATCCCAGACAACTCTCATGAATGTGGAAAGTGCGCATGGCCATTTAAAAGCGCCACCCGATAGATCAAGGACCTCTAGCGTACTATGTGTGCTATTTTCTAAATCTGGTTCAAGAAGTCTGATTCAAGGCATAGTCCATCAAGCACTTCTTCAGATTAAGGCAATAGTCACTACGTGAGATTCAAGGCTGTAGTCCATCTCATCTATGCATAGTATTTTACTGCCCAGATGCTCTCTCTCTCTCTCTCTATTTACTTCACTCTTATCTCTGTTTCGGAACTTGACCTTTTGGGGGGGGGATTGTTGGTTTTGATTTTGTTTGTTTCTTGCAAAAGTTCAATTCCTCTCCCTTTCTTTAGTCCCACATCGGATGGGGCAAAGCCTTCATGTGTACATATATTAGTTTCTCTCCTTTGCTATATTAAGTTGTTGTGTGGGGAACCCTTGGGCCACACGCGCGCGCCGCCGCCGCCCGGCCCGGCTCGGCTCGGTTCGGTTCGGTTCGGCGCGCGTAACGGGTGCGGGTACGCGCCCACATCTGCGGGCGCCGAATGCCGATCCGATTTCCTCTTCGGGTTCGGGCTGGGACCCTAAAATCCTTTTTGCTCCTCTTAATTCTGTCATTTATTTTTCTGAACGTTACGAAATGTTTCTGAACCGTTTTTGTGTCCAGGTTCGTTATTTATTCTCTTGTGTAACGTCTGAATTAATAGAGAATTAATTCTGACCGTTACACAACAGTTTTATATATATGTGGACTAATTTCTTTGTAAAATCATTCCGAAAATTTCTTACTCCAAACCTCTGTCAACATTTTGTTCTTCGTCCTCATCTCCAAGCTCTGGGCAGAGCTAAGTCCTGGTCGTTCTCTCCAAGTCGTGTGCGGCAACGAGATTCCGGTAGTGCGGGGGTTTTACCACTAGGAGCGTCGGGAACGTCTGCACACAGATCCCGAATAAACTCTTAGGGCAGTGCTTCGTGCACGACTTCCCCAGAGGCCGGTAACATTGTTTAATTTTATTTTTATATTCTGAAATTTTAAGTAAGTAAAAGACAATATTTCTTACAATATGATCCACTCAAATAAGGAGAAGATATGCGGATACCTCAAAGAAGAAGAAACAGATGGAGTCATCGGAATACTGGGGATGGGTGGTGTTGGCAAGACCACCCTCTTGGAAGCCATTAATGACAACTTCCTCAGCAATAACGGTAACTCGGCGACCAACAACAACTTATTTGATCATGTCATATTTATTGTAGTCTCCAAACAACGTCAACTTGAAAATCTTCAAAAGATGATTGTCAAGAGGCTAGGTCTTCGTTCCAGTGAGGATTTAGTTTCACAAGCACAAATCATCTCTGAATATCTGAAAGAGAAGAACTTTTTGCTCCTCTTGGACGACATATGGGAAGTTGTGGAACTCAAACACCTCGGAATTCCATATCCTTTCCAAGCGGGGAGTAGCAGCATCAGTGGAAGAAGATTTAGACGCAAAGTGGTATTTACTACACGGTCTTTGCAGGTTTGTGTCGGTATGAAATATCACAAAAAAATTGAAGTGAAGTGCTTGGAGGAAGTCGAAGCGTGGGATCTTTTCAAGGAGAACGTTGGTGAAGACATAATCAATCTTCCAGACATAAGGAGCCGTGCAGAAGAAGTGATCAAGGAGTGTGGCGGTCTACCTCTTGCTCTTGTTGTCATCGGACGAGCGATGGCCACAAAAAAAATGCCAGGAGAGTGGGACCATGCTCTCACACAGCTACAGAAGTCACAACCTAGCAAAATCTCAGGTATGGAGAATGAGGAGAAATATTTTCTGTGGCTGAAGTTCAGTTATGATAGCTTGCGAGATGATAAAATGAGAAAGTGTTTCTTGTGTTGCTCTTTGTGGCCGGAAGATCATAAAATTAAGAAAGAGGAGCTAATAATGTGTTGGATGGGACTTGGTTTGATTGTTGATTTTGATAACATCAAAGAAGCTTATGACGAAGGAGATGATCTAATCGGAAGCCTTATTGTAGCAAGTTTGTTGCAGCCTGTTCAAGACAAGTATGATGTAATTAAAGTGCATGACGTAATCCGCGATTTAGCGTTATGGATAGCATGTGATTGTGGGACGAACAGAAACAGATGGCTAGTGAAAGCAGGAGTTGGACTAAAAGAGGTACCAAGAGAAGTGGACGACTGGAAAGAAGCAGAACGGGTTTCACTAATGAAAAATGAAATAGAAGACTTGCCCCCTTGTCTTCCTACTTGTCATCATCTTTCGACTTTACTCCTACAAAATAATAAGTTTACTTTGATCCCAGAAGGCTTTTTCACTTGCATGCCAAGTCTTACTTATTTGGATCTCTCCCATAATTGGATCGAGGAGATTCCGAAAGAAATTTGTTGTTTGGTCCAACTAAGATACCTCAATCTGTCAAATACAGACATCTCGTCATTGCCAGAAGAATTGGGACAACTGATAAACTTGAAGTACCTGCTTGTCCGACATACAAATATAGGTGGAGAAGTAATTAGGGGAATAATTGGAAGACTTGAGAAACTGGTGTATCTAGATCTATATCCTGATGGGTCTGTAGAGACCGATGAGTTGGTACGTTTACATTTGTTGAGAGGTATTGGAATGAAGATCACGTCAGAACATGCTCTTCAACAACAGCTCTGGCGCATGCCCATACTGTACCTGAATATAGAAGACTACATGGAGGGAGATTCATCAACCACATCCATCTATCTCCATCATCTGCTAAGCCTCCAAGAGTTGAGGTTTACTAAATGCCTTAGCATAAGGGAACTTGTTATGGATGTTGACGTTCATTTTCCAAGACTTGAGTCGCTACAGCTAAGCGAACTTGAAAACTTGACGGAGATAGTATGGAGGAGGAGTGTAGTGCCCCCCAGCGAGTGCTTTCAGAGGCTTCGAATTCTAGGTATTGAGAGATGCCATGGATTGAAAGATATTACGTGGGTTTTGCATCTCCCCTGCCTTGAGGAATTAAGTTTGGATGAATGTAATGGAATGGAGCAGTTGGTGGTCATCGGCGGAGGAGGGGAAGAAGAAAGGGAATTAGAAGTAACAAAGCCAACATTCCCAAGGCTTAGAGAGTTGAGTTTGTCTCGCCTACCCAAGTTAGCGATGATATGTGACAACCATGCTGCTGCTGCTGCTGTCAATTTCCCTTCTCTGGAAATACTTTACGTAGCCAATTGCAAAGAGTTGAAGAGGCTCCCGTTCCATCCACAACTACTCAATAAAAACAACAACTGTAGAAGATTGAGGGAGATTTATGGTAAGAGAGAGTGGTGGGAAGGGTATTGAATGGGAAGACCAAAGTGCACAGTCCTCTCTACTTCAACCTTTTTTTCACGAAATGACTCCGGGATCGCTACCTCCCGCCGCTACTTGTGGTAATTCTCTTCTTGAAATCAATGATCGCCGAATAAATATTGCAAAGTAGTTTGAATCTTTATTTCACCTCCAACTAGTTTAAATAAATATCATCACTTTTATTTTATTTCCTTTTCCTCTGTCAGTTTAATTATTATGCTGAAATTAATCCCACCATCATATCATAATTTGTTGATATCTATTTTAAAATTTCCATCTTTATTTGGTATGTTGTTTCAATCTCATAAATTTTTTTAATCTCGTAATATTTATTGGAAATTTTGGATCAAATATGTTTGGATCATATGTATTTGACTTTTGTTTTAATCTCCTAAATTTTTTTTTTCTGAAACTCCACTACATATCTTTTTATGCATATTTTTTTCAGAATTTTCTGCTGAAATTAACTTGATCAGATAATTTTTTTTGTTGTTGTTGGAAAAATTAGGTCTTTCTTTCATCTTTTGGTCTTAATCCAAATTTTGGAAAGTTTTTAAATTTTAGGATTGATATATCTAGAGATTATTGGAAAATTTGGATCAAATATGTTTTGGATATGCATGTAGTTGACTTTTGTTTTAATCTCTTAAAATTTTCTTTTTTCTGAAACTCTACTACATAAATTTTTTTGCATTTTTTTTTTTTATAATTTTCTGCTGAAATTAACTTGATCAGATAATATTTTTTTATTTTTATTTGTTGGAAATATTAGGTCTTTCTTTCATATTTTGGTCTTAATCCAAATTCAGTTGATGGAAAGTTTTTAAATTTTTGGTTTGATATATGTAGAGATTTATTGGAAACTGCCAATTTTTGTTTGATCTCGTCTTATCCAAATTTTGTTGTTGTATATCTAAGTAAAATTTGATTCCTGCAAATTTTCTTAATGTAATAATCGTTTATTTGTTAGGGTTTCCATTGGTAATGAACAATTTTGTTTTTTTTAAGGTTTTGGTTGGTAGATTTTGTACTATTAATATCTCCGATTAGGATTTCAACAAAGTTTTCCATTTTTTATCTTATTTTAGCTGATTGTCAAACATCCGACCATTAATTAAAATCCTAAAGTTTGCTATCTTTGTGGAGGTTTAGTATAATACTTATTGATTTTAGTCAATTTCTTACCTTTCCATTATTTTTGTTGATCTTGTGTTAACATGAACCGGTAAGGGTCACTAGCATTTTTTGAAAATATTTGACCTTTTCCTTTTCTAGACTTACTGTTTAATATCATATCTAGTTGGAATTTCTATCAAAAGTAGGTAATTTACAGTTCGAATTTGGCTTCTTAGGGTTATGATTACTCGATCATATAATAATATATTCTCAACTTAGGGTTCCAATAAAGGCTCCGTATTAATTTTTGTCAGGGGATTGACTATACAAAATTCAGCTATGTATTGAATTTTTAGAACGTAATTTTAAGGGATAAATTCGGACATTTTTTTACTTTTTGTTGTTGTTGTAAATTTTAGCTTATGATTTGAAGTAACCGTTTTTGGATTAAATCTCTAATATTTTGTTATTATGTGGGATTTAATGTAACAGTTCTTGGTTTAATGTAACAATTAGGATTCAATCTTAGGATTTATATAGGAAAACAAAGAAGATATGGTTTAATGTAAAATTATTGATTCTAGTCGATTTTTGACATTTTTGTTATTCTTTTGTTGATCTTGCTTCAGCTGGATTGTCTACATTGTAAGCTTTCTGAGAAGATGATGGAGATCATGTCGCTGAGAAGATGATGGAGATCATGTTGGTTTCTAGAAGGAATGTTGTAATTGTTTGTTGGGTTACTTTTAGTAGTGCAAACTTGCTTTCTTTGATTGGAAATGTCGCTTTTATATTCATCAGATACATAATTTGTTCTGTTTATGAAGGTTTCTATTGTGTAAAAGTATGTCAGAATTATTATTTAGATTACTCTTCTACATTGTAGCAAATGTCTAATGCAAAGATTGAAGTGTGCATCTATCACCTTCTCTAAGGGTCTATTAGATTGTGAGAATTTGTAGTTCTTTATTAGATTGTGAGAATTTATGGCAATATTTGATTGTAGGGTGAACATATATTCTAATTTTGGTGGATGAACAAAAATTGACTCATTTGTTTAAAGTAATGGTAATCAGTGTATTTCATTAATTGTTTTATGGAGAGAGGAGCTATTTTTTAGCTCTTCTATGCCAATGACGGAAAAAGTAAAGATAATCTGTGTATTTTCCATCATAGCATTTCTTGTGTGTTCTTTTTGTGGTTGTTTGGCTAGCTCTAATAGTTTTGTAATATTTTTGTTAGTGGTGGGCCAACAATTATGTTTACTATCTATTGCATGTTTTAATTATACTAGTTAATTCATGTGCAACAAAAACCAATTAACGTGGAATACATCATCAAATCTGCTTGCTCTTTGTAGAACAAATACCAAGAGGTTTGCACCACTCAGGAAAGCTGAAACCAACATTCTTCCGAACTTGGCCTCAGATGAACATTGGCATGCTCCTCCGCCGAACACAGCATGGCAGGAGCAGTAGTTCTTCGGGATGAGTACGGGAGATACCAAGATGCATTCTGAATGCGACTTTTATTGAGGACGACTGCAAAATTCTGATTGATGCAATTAACCATAAAAAAATGGACAGTCTTTGGAAGGTTCGACATGTCATGTCATCGAAGAAGGAAGATCTGTTCTCAACCATAACAACGGTATCTGTTTTAAGTATGCTCCAAGGAATGCTAATGTAGTAGCACAGTCCTTGGTTTTATTTTTTTGTTGGTTTTTTTTTTTTTTTGGGAACTTTTCTGTCCAACGGACTTTTATTTTTTTTTGTAACGTTCATATTGTAACGTTTTTTTGTTCCAGGAAAGAGAGGGGAGGGTGAGGCCGGATGAGACCCATATGTAAGGGGGGGGGGGGGGGGGAGGTTGTCAGAAGGTTATAAACATTTGGTAGTAAACTTAGCATTATGGTCATTTAAAATTTCTACCATAATCGAAATTTAAATCGATCGGAGTATGATTAGTAAATTATTTATAAATAGATAATTTTATCGTTAAAAAAATAAAAAATATATTTTTGTCTCATTTTAAAACATTTTCACACTAATATATTGTACGATAAAATTTGAGGATCCGGAGACAAATTTTTACTCTTAACATCGAAATACCGAAAGAAAATCCAAAAATAAAGTTCATCAAAATAAGATTCGGAGGTCGAAACATCATTTTTTTGTGATTCTGAGATTTCGAAAAGTCCGTCAAACGATGAAACGATATATCTCATAGTACTTTTCGATACGGTCGTTTTGGCAACAGTTGGGCCTCGTTTCAATCTCTCAGTCAAATATTATGCTACTTTAAAGTTTTAAATTTTATATTTTTACCTGTAACACGTGTGTCTTGTCTCGGATGCGAATTCTTTCTACACGGATTGTGTTACTCTCGTCGAGAACTTACAAATCGACCTATTGTTTGACGAAAAACTACTTCCGAACAAATAGTTATAGCCACTCAAAGTCTCGACGGCATACGTCATTTTCTTACAGCAGAGAATTTTAAAATTTTTGGATGTTCAATGAACAATATATTTTATTTATGACTGTCAAACCAAATTTCTTAATTTTTTTCTAATTTATTTAAAAAAATTATTGCTACAACAAATTTTCTTTAAGAAAATTATACAAATTAAAATTACTTATAAACATTAATTATCATGGCCATAGACAAATTATATAAATTTTACGATTTTTCTTCCATCATGTTAAAATTAATTAAAAATATTAACTATCAAAACTAAAATAATTAAGTACAACTATTTAGGAAAATTATTAATATACTATAATTAACTAAAAAAAAATAACCATCAAAAATAGCTAAAAAAATAACTACAATAATAATTTTAGTTTTGATATTATTTTTTAAAGTTATTTTTGATAGTTATTTTTTTACTGCCAAAAAAAAAAAAGCAACACAAAAATAAAACCAAACCCACAATCCCCAAAAAACCAACAACAAAAAACCCTAAAAAATAAACCAAAACAAACCCAAAAAAAAACTCGAAAAAAAACCATAAGAAATTTTCACCAACTGATGTAACAAAACAATTTTTAAAATATTTTTTCATATTTTCGCCATTTGGGATGGCAAAATCTTTCGTAACTTTTTTTTTTTTTATATTTTCATTTTAGGTCATTTATTTTAAAAAATTATGTACAGTAAATTTTCTGAAAAAAATTCATGTGCAACAATTAATTTTTTTTGTTATATATATTTATATTTTAATTTTGATTTTTTATATATATGTTTATACAAATTATAATTTGTTATTGATACTAACTAGTAAATTCATGTATGTTGCACGTAAAATAATTTTTTTTTGATATTATTGTAAATTAATTTAAATATATTTAAATTAAAATTTGTTATATTTGTATTTATATTTATATTTTAATTTTAATTTAATTATAATTTATTATGGATATATCTCTACTCTTTATAAAAAAAAGTCTTGAAAAATCGTACGTATATCTTCATGTAATTAAAAATAAATAAATTTTAACTAATTGTTTAACTAGCTAATATTATATAACTATAGTTAAACACCTCTTCTAGCTCATGTGGTTAAGTAGGGAGGTATAAATTCGATTTTCCATAGCGTTATTTGTAACAAATTTATTAATTTTTTCAATTTTTTTTTACATAATATTAATTTTTTTACGTAATAAATTTTAACTAATTATAATATCGTTGTTTTGAGATATATATATATATATATATATATATATATATATATATATATATATATATATATATATATATATATATATATATATATATATATATATATATGTGGATTTTTTATCTTGTACCAGTATAATTTAGACTTATACGATATAACGTCCAATGACTACTTTTTTGTTCTGCAGAATCGAAACGTGACAATGCGGACATCAATTTTCACGACGAAGGAACAAATGAGATTGCCGTCGATGTCGTGGATCACATGGCACCAGATCTCAATGCGGCTGGTGGCAAATTTGAAAGAGTAGATTGGATCTCCAGAGGACAGACGAGACACAAGCGAGAACAGACGAGACACATCTGGACAAAGTCAAGAATCTACGGAGCAGTAACTTGAGAAAGCAAAAAAAATGAAAAAGAAAGTCATAATATTTTATAAGTCAAATATGAGTATTTATGTCTCTTTAAACAAAACCTCTAATTTTCCTTCGTTAACCTCCCAATTGTGGTGGTTAAAAAAATGGACAAAAGAAGAATAAACAAACCCCCACTTAACCTTTTACGATTCCTCCTCCTAAATTTTTACCCTCAAACCAAGCAGAATTTGTGTTCCCCCTCACTTAACTTTTTTTTACTTAACTCTATTAACTCTCAATCCGAATAGACCATAAGTTCTTGTCAGTGGGGTCCTCGTGAGAAAGTTACTCACTCGATCTTATTAAAGTTATTCACTCAATCTTATTAGACCTTCTGATTTACAAGTTGGATAAGATTGGAATCCAAAGGAAGTGAGAAAGATACTTTGATATTATTTCATCTTGAAATGTTCCCCCGATCAATTAATGTTCATATTTAAAAAGAAGAATTTTAGAATTCAAACATAATTCTAATGAGTTATCCAAATTTGAATTCAAAAATCAAGGTGAAATCAGACAATTCAGAATAAAATCAAGACAAAAAATAAAATCAGATCAAAGTCGGGATTTTAAACAATCAAGCAAATTAGTCTTAAATTAGACTACGACTACACCCCTGTTACGTATTATCGTTTGAAGTTCCTTTGATTTCCTTTCTTTCTCTGATTTACAAAAGCTTTATTAGTCACCTCCTAATATTCAGTGTAATTTCTACGCTATTTTTGCGTTTCTGGTTTGTTGTCAGTGTAAGTTAAAGTGTAGTTTGTTTACAAAGATCACAAACATGCTTCATTGTTTTATAGTTTACACTGTTCAAGTTTAAATCTACGCTTTGTTATATTCATGTGTTGGGGATTGTGTTGTGATATTTATTGTTACTTTTATTTTATTTAAGATTCTTTTATTTCTCATTTTCAAAGGATTATTACTTCTTCTAGCTATTAATAGTTTTGCATAAAAGATATCTTTAAACACTACATCAAAACACCGTTTTCTAACAATTATAACCATTATTATAATTTTCTAACAATTTTTTACTATTGATAAATTGGCACATGGACGTTCCTGATTGTCACGACTCGCGTCCAGCAATCGGATTAGAGTGCGTGGTCAAGTCCAACCTACGTCGTAGTGTCGACAGTAGTCAGCTAGCTGTCTATACCTTATCAATCATCAAGTATCGTAAACCAATCAACAAGTCACAGCACTAGAAACGATACACAAATCCAGACACACACATCCACAACCACCACAGTCCCCTAGTATGATTTTTGTACATGATACATGTCAATCCCATCTGGAGACAAATCCGGTAAACCATAAAATATACAATCACCAAGTAAATACATCAATGAATGGTACATCAAATCTCTATACTAAATCTCCAAGTAGATCGGCTGATCCCAAGTGTCAACTCCCTGCTATCTGTATCAACTGTCCAGTCATGACGGAGCAAAGTACATCTACACAATATTAGAAGTAAAATGTGAAATGACATGAACAATAAAGCAATAAAGCACAAGTACAATAAATTATTATCCACGAGAGGAACAATCATACCTAACATGCGATTTGAATACCTTTGTCGTGGTGGACAACTAGAAGTGATTTGGTGCCTCGCAAGTGACGTGCGACCACTACTCTATACGGTTTAAGAATGGGGTCGTCCACACACGACTCTAGTATTCCTCTTCCGACACCAATAAAGATCACAATACAATGACAATGGTCGCGACACGAAATGCAGTAAACATGGTACAATAACACGTCAAGAGAAACATCGTATCCTACTGTGTCATGAGACATACAATAAAATAGGTCAATAGAATCGAGGAATAAACTGGCAATAAAATATAAACTACGAAAATGAAGGAATGAAGATTATATGGAAAGAACTTGAAATAAAATAACGAAACATTGTAATGGAGAGAGAGAGAGAGAGAGAGTACTTGCCTCCGTCCATCCAAAGTGGTACTTTCTCCTAGGTTCTAGATTTTTAAACACCAATAAGCCTTACTACCCTCTATTAATCTCATTTCTTAGCTTCTAGTAGTATAATCCCGGATTTATTTTATTAGCCACATAACTCCAAGGCCCAATTGTTTATATCATTTTAAAAGCAGAAAGCCCAAAATACTTATATTTTCGGTTATTGGCTAAAGATCCATGACTGATCCCAACTAATTAAATTTCTTTAATTATTCTTCCATCTAATTGGACTTCCACCCCCATACCAAGATCTATATTTTCATTTATTGTTAAAACCCACCACCCGTTAAAGCCTACATCACTTAATATCACTTAATTCTTATTCTCTTCAATTTTATGTATTGTCATTAATTTCAATATTCCAAAAGATGCAAAGTAACCTTCTGTCCTATTAATTTTGTTTCATATTTCTGTTCCCATCTTATTACATGTGGATTCCAACCAATATTAAAAAAGTGGAACCCACATGTAATTGAGAGGAAACAGAATTATAGAATATAAATAGGAAATATCAGATCTGCTCTCCACTTTCAAACCCAAGAGAGAAAAAAGAAAGAAATAGAAATGCTTCTACTTTTAAGTAACTCTTCCCAAAACCCAATACCACTATACTGTTACCCACGCCTTTCCGACTATCAAGAAATGGAAATCAACTGCTTTAACTAACCCACTATATAAAAATGGACGTTTGCATTGTCAGCAAGAAAAACTCCCAAGGGCATTTCGTCGAACAGTTGGTGTGCACAAGTGCATCGGTTTGGAGGAAGAAAACAACAAGGAACAAGCAAGGATTGAAGGGGTTGGATGCTCACCTGCTTGCTAGCTCCGGTCGACATGGAATCCAAGAGGCGGATCGATCGAACAGAACCCTCGTGTCCGCAAGACCAATCAGAAGAAACAATTCGTTGCCAGAGGTTTGTCAAGATCGAACGAACTTGAGTTCGATGACGATCGGTTCGAACCCCTTCCACCAGTCGAAGCTCGAGATCGTCAAGATCTGGGGAAGGAAGGCCATCAGCCTCTGAAGCTCGTCGGAGTTGCGGTCAGTCTCGTCGGGAACAACAGTTGATCTCGCCGGGAGATCGATCCACACATTGACGCCGTCGTCGACTCGAAATCAAAGCTCAGACCCGCTGACGTCGCCATGGCTAGGGTTTGGAGATCTTCAGGGAGGAAGGAGGAAAAGAAGAACAAGAAAAAGAAAGTCAGTTCATAACCGTTGATTTCTTGGCTACTGTTCCTCTTAAATTCAAACGAGGGTGTGAAGAGCAGCAGAGAGGGCCCCTATAGTTGGTTGGGCGGAGAATCGGGCTGTGAGCAGTGTTGGGTTGGAACAATATGGGTTTTAATTAGTTTGAACCCTTTTTCTTTTTATAGATGCAAATGGAAACTTCTAGATTATCAATTCAAACACATGGTTAATAGTTTGTTATAGAGTTTGTTACAACAAGCTTCTAGGTCTTTAGTTAATAAATATTGTGCTTAGTAAATTACTAGTCATGCCATTACTATATTGTCATTCTCATTAATGTCTTAATTTATTTCTTTTAAGAAAAACCTTTTAGAAGATGTATATTGAATTTAGTAATCAATTAAAATTTTATTTAGGATTTTCGGGGCGGTAGTTACACCGATGGATCTTGTAATAATTTTTTCCGTTAGGAATAAATTATTTGCCAATTTTTAAAAATCGTTGGTAATTGTAAAACTGTAACGAATTTTCACCGTTACGAAATAATTTTATGCAACTGTTAAAATCATTAGGAAAGAAAAAAATTAAATGATTTTTTACCATTATAAATGAATAAAAATATTAAAAATTTGGTGACACTATTAAGCCGAAGCTTTGAGCTATCAATTATTAACCAATATTCATTACGAGAATACAATTTACACAAGACAATTCATACATACACATTTAAAATTTAAAAAAAAAAGGAAGTAAGGGAAGTATAGTACTTGGTGCAACTTTCCATCATGCATTTGAAGTGCTGAGCCTTAATTATCTCCAAAATATTAGATATATCATTAATAAACACATGATGATCTAAAGCAATCATTTACCTTCAGTTCAACTACAAAAACTCAAATAGAAACTCACAATAAGAATTTACAATCACATTATGACACGTGTACAATTTTTTTTCTATTTAGGCCCTTGACTTTTTTCCTTTAGGATTTTTTTTATTTTCTTTCCCCTTTGCCCTTCTTCTGACTCTTGGCTTGGAGTTGCTGCCTTTGCCTCTTCTCTTTTCTTTCTCTTCTTCTTCTTTGCTTGTACCAGCCAATTCTCTCTTCTTCTTTGTTAGTCCCGAGGCTTAATCAAAAGATGGATGAACGAGGCCAGGAACAGAGGTTCACGTAAACCTTTCGGTATACCCTCTGTTGGATCCTGAAATTGTAGTCAAGATCAGAGGTTCACACAAAAGTTTTCTCTTTGATATCCTCGATTCCAACGATGAACTACTATATGTAAAAATCTCTAATTACAACTTTCGAGGATACAAAAAACAAAGTAACAAACTCTCGTTCTTCCTTGCAAACGCAGTTGCAAAAGGACAGAATAAATTACAACTTTGTAGCAGAAAAGAAGAAGAGAAAAATGAACAACTGCTTGTTGGAGTGATGAGTATCACCATTGCTCAAAACAAGATTCGTCCAACACGATCTGCTGTCAGGAACCAGCAAGTTCTGAGAAGAACTATTGTCACGAACTCCTGGACTCCAATGGTGGGCAAACTCACACGAACTCCTGGACTCCAATGGTGGCCGCATGACGATACTCTCTCCGTCTCTAAATTTTGAAGTAAGTTCTCAAAGGGGTACGAAGAAAGTATTTATAGAGTAGGGTGGAAACCCTAACCCTAATCATGGCCGCCAACTAATTACAGAAAGATAGAAACACATTAAATTCAAATCCCACAAAAATCGAATATGATTAATTGACTCAATCTTTCCATAACCGTTCAAATCTCGCAATCAGCGGGATCATGCACCAGCCACGCTCTTTGTGCATATGCGCACAGCAACACAGCCGTAGCTGCTCCCGCGGGCATAAGCTAGTATCGCAGCAGCTCATGTGTGCATGCTCGCAGCAGTGCAGCGGCGCATGCGCACATAACTGCACATAGCTCGCTCATAGCCGCACAAATTAGCTCATAGCCCGCGCATAGCCCGCTCATGCACCCGCGCATGCACTACCCGTGCATGCACCTGCGCTAGCAACCGTGAAAGCAACTCGAGCATGAAACGAGCGCGCGAGCTCAACATATGCTCACAAGCGCCATGCAACACTGCTGACGTTCTAAGCGCGCCATCAAAGCGCCACTTTGCGCCCGAATCCGAGTCATTTTGGACTTAGCTCCTAAGGGAATTCTTCCAAGAGAGTGACAAATAGCATAAATGCTTTCTTTGAGGAGTTTAGCCTTCATCCTACTAGGAAAATATCCCATATGACACCCATCCTTGGGCCACCACCCCATGTGCCTCTCTCAATACCCTCATGGTATTATATTGAGATACCCACTTGGAGTATTTTCTAATGTGAAATTATCTTTCTAGCTTTAATCATAGAAAAAACTCCAACAATTCCCCACATATCTCAATATTATATGTATCCAAACACTAGATCTGTATTTGTAGCAACATCGAATGCAGTCAACCAAAGACTATATATATGGAAAACCATTTACAGCAACAAAAGTTGCATATTATTTCCATTTACAGAACTAAACAACCCCTTACTTTAAACTTCTTAGGAAGTTGTTTATATTCTCAAAGTACACTTGTCTCATACCATCAGCACCTCTATGTTGCATGCAGGCCCTAGTTGCTGATTTTGAAGTTCTAGAGGAAATATATTCACGGATGCGGATTGAGGATACCAACTCGATTTTTCTTTGGTTGGGAGCAAATGTCATGCTAGAGTATTCACTCGAAGAAGTGGGTTTTAAGAATCCTGGACATTTTGATTTTGATTTTGATTTTGATTTTTTTTTTTTTTGACTTTCCAATGTGGATCCAGGAAATAGTTTTTAGTAAATTGTTTATTGATTTGTGCAGGCATAAGCCCTTCTAAGAAAGAACTTGGATATTGCTAAAGCCAGTTTAGAGGTCCTGGCTGCTGATTTACAGTTTCTGAGAGACCAAATTATAATTACTCAGGTACATTGACTCTTATGATGGATGTTTTTTAGCAAGTGATCCTAGAATATTATATTTTTTAGACTTAATTTCAAATTGATACCCTCAAGTATTCAAGTTTTTCAACTTGATAGCCTAAACTTTAATATCATACAAATCACTTGTCACGACCCGTACCTGGATGTGAGGGCACGAGTACGTGAGCAATGCTCAGCCTACATCGTAATAACGACGTAGAATACTGGCTAGGTCAACAATAATATCTAAATATCTCATACAAAATATATAAGGTACCTGCCATGCTATCTCAACTCCAAATGGAGGACAATATGATAATGATAATCAATACTTAATCACAATATATAACTAAAGGAAGATAAAGGCATGATATGGAATAAAAGAAGGAGTCACGAAGTCACAATACAATCCATCCATGACCAATAGTCTAGCTACAACACAAGTCTCAAATAATATATACATGCCAAATGTCTAAGATGGGACATATACAATATCATAAATGAGAGTAGCTAAGCCTTCCCGACTGTTGGTACTACTCAACATGCTCTACGGTGCTATCTCACTAGCCTCGCCATCCTGTGGCCCATAATAGGTGGGATACCTCTCCTCTAACCAGTCATTTAAAAAATATATCCTGTCAGGATGGAGCGAGCATACCTCTAACAGTAGTTCCAGTTAATTGATAATGACTATAAACAGAAATAGAGAATGTAATACAAGACGAGAAACAATGAACAATGTCATACTATGGTAGAAAGAGACAAATAATCTAGAGCAATATGGTATAAACTGATCACAATGAAATAAAAAAAAAAGCAATGATCTAGAGTATAGAGAAGGAACTGTAACTACACTAAGTGTTTGAAATTCTAGTTAGATATGTGATCGACTTGGGTTAACAAGATCTACTATCAAGGCTATAACACAATCATATGTACAGTATGATTGGCTGTTGTCTACAAGTAACATGATCAATAATACAATCATATATACATTAACACGATCAATAACACAATCACGTATGATTGGCTGTTGTCTACTATCACGGATCAATAACACAATCATAGGATCAATATGATTGGCTGTTGTCTACAAGTAACACGATCAATAACACAATCACGTATGACTGGCTGTTGTCTACATTATACAATACATTGTTTAAGGTTTTGATCATATATCTATCTAGCATCTCCCCCGCCCCCGACTAGCATAATGGATCCTTATCACGACACGTCACGACACGGTAATCACTATGCAAGATCTACAATGCAAACACGATGATCACGGTCTATATAATCACAAAAAATATTAAGGTAATCACTGAAGAGTAACATCTTATTACGAGGATCCAAGTATACTAATATGTGTACCATCGTGTCAGGAGTCAAGTAAAACATTTCTAAATACTTATATTATCGAAATTATCAAATAATGAAAACTATCAGAGAATGTACTCGCCTCTGGTCCTGAGCAAAAGATGTAAATCGGTGTCCGAGCTGGTGTCACACACACCTATATATGGATGACATGTCAAATGGGTGAAAAGAATGATATATGAGCTATAAATTCACTAAATATGATTTGCTAGGTCAATACTAGATCACACTAGTCAACTAGGCCAAATATTGACTTTTAGGGTCAAACTAGTCAATATTAGTCAAAACTAGGTTATACCTATATTTTTAGACCAATACTAGTTAATCTAGTCAATACCTTGGGGTATTAGCTATACTAGTCATTAATACTAAGGTATTTACATACCTTCTCATGTACACTAATTATCATCTATATTAGAGTATCTTAGTATCTGTACTATTTACTTAACTAACATATCAATATATGTGATATCTATAATATTAATATTACCTTTACTAATCCTCTACCCTTGGGATAACTCTTAATCCTTGACATTTACTTTGCCTATCAATGACTGATACTAAGGGACACTCACCCCCTTATACTAGGCACTTGAACTCAAATAAATCACCCTCACTATCCTATACTATAATACTTGAGTCTCATTACCCAAACATCTGATATCAGATATCTTAGTATCAACTTCCTCTTCATAGCAATCACCTGAACACCCTCTACTGCACCTACCTCACATGATATTTGATTCCCATGTTGAAATGATGTTGCATACAGTCACCATAAGCAGCAGACAAACAGACTTTACATACCCAGGTCTTCTCAACCCCTACACACTTAATATCCGATACTACTCCTCACCGGGTACATCTTGTCACGCCCCAGTCCCAAAATGACGAGGGACTGAGCACGTGAGCAATGGCCAGCAGCGCGCGCCGATGGACAACCCAATTTAATGGATCCATCAGGACATGCTTAAGCTGTAGTCTAGCAGTAATAAGTACAGGTCTCAGGTATTTCTAATCTCATCCACAGAAATAGACAGATTAATTGTCAGAAATAATGCAATGGAAATAAATATGCAATATCAAATAAGGTTATCTCGGGAAACAAATCCGAGAATTATTCTGTTACAATTAAGAAAAGACAGGAATTAAAATGCTGAAAAATGTAAATACTGAGTAGTTGAAGCCGGCGCTCAAGAGAAGTCTTCGGCCACTATCTCGTCCTCTGTTCCTGGTTCTGTTCCGAGGAGTGCTCCGGTACCGTACCCTTCTGGGTAGTTCTCTTCAGCTGTACCTGGGGACATCATCCATTCCAGGTCCTCAGGGGACATAGCAAGGTACAGAAAAACTCAAGCCAAATGAATATCAGTGCAGCAATAAGATAATCAGCAGGGTAAACTAAGTAACCAACTATGTGATATGCAATATGAGAGCAGCACTAGATCTCAGGCTGAAGCCACTACAAGCTCTGTGTCGGGGAGCCGGTAGCGGCAATAACTATGAATTTCACTATGATATATACTATGTTATATATATATAATATCAGCCTGTAGTCTGTGTGTCTCTCCCCACCCAATGTAATCACACGTCTCATGTCCATGACACGCATAATCATAACTAATGCAGTAAGTCTGATAGCTATGAATCAAAATGTCTAGGAATGTAAAGCCTATGTCATATAACATGCATTCTATACAGAATCACCTTGAATGTCTCAGGAAGACTCTGTCTCATGAAGTAGTGTCAAGTGTCCTGGGTTCTGGTGTACTTGATAGGACAAGTACGAGAATTATCGGGTCTCGATATCCATGTCTATGTGACGTTACACAACCCCGCGTACGGAGTTGGCACCCGACTGTGATCGGACACTAAGTACGTCACACGTCTCCTAGGTTAAGCAGTTAAAACATGTTTATACTTAATTCACCAGAAATCAAGTAAAGTACTATGCCAAGAATTACTGAGATTTGGCAGGCTTTATTTGTCCATTATTGCATGATTAAGTCCAGAAAATAATTAGCAAGCTGCAGGGTTTGGCAAGGTACACTTGCCTGTGGTTCCGGCTGTGTTTACGGCTCTGACTTCGGCGGGAATTGCAGGCGGTACTCCGGTTGCTGCAACAAACATCAGCATCAGATCCAGAAAATATCAATCAGCTAGAAACGCCTGTCCTTGGGTCCAATTTGGAGACAAGGGCAAAAACGGCAGTTTCGGGCCAAAACGGGGTCCACCGGTGGGCCCGCTTTGCACCGAAAAACGTGTCAGGGTCAACGGTCTCCAAATTCACCAAACTCAGTGTCAACAGGTCAGGAACGCTGATACGAACCCAACGGAACTTCCAGAATTGGATTCCGATGAGCCGAACACAAAATCGCCCGTCGAGCGGGGCCTGTGGGGCCCACGACACGCGATTTCGTCAACGTTCTCAGAATCGAACCAAACTTGACCCACAGGACCAGCGTATCGCTACGAGTCCGATGGCGCAAGTTTCGTTTCAATCCGACGTGTGTACACAAAGTTAGGGTGAATTGCAGAAAAGACGGATACGGGGCGATGTCCGCGGATACGCGTTGATTCCGGTGTGCACGCACACCCAAATCGACTTCCGCGAAAACCCACACGTCCGTATCGACGAGGCGCACGTATCTGTGAAGACCGCGCGCGACCAAGTCGTCCCGTTTGGCGGGGCGGACTCGGTTCCGGGGTGAAACAGGGTCTGGTTTTTCCTGTTTTTGGATCGCGGTGTGCTATCACCACAGGACGCGATGCCTCGAACCGTTTGTCCGGACACCGAGAGGGTCATACAGGCTTCGCAACGCAATTTGCGGAATCGAAAACGGAGCTACGAGCAAAAAGTTACGCATACCTGAACCGGGCTGAAAAAGCCGAGATCTCGTGTCCTCGTAGCGTGTCCTGTGTCCAACTGACACAGTGTCCGACACGTACAGCGACGAGGGTTAGGGTTAGGGCTTGGCCTTGCGGCGGTGGCTCAGGGCGGAGGGCGGCCGGGGCAGCGTCGCAGGAGGAGGCTGGGGGCGGTGCTGGCTAGGGCGGCGGCCACCGGAGCGGAGGGGGTCGACGGCGCAGGGCTCTCGAACGGTCGGGACGGCGTCGGGGCCTGCTGCGGGGAGGAGAGGAGAAGGGGGAGAGGAGGAGACGCGGTGAGGGTGGTGGTCGGCGGGCGGTTCGCGCAGGGGATGAGGGGAGGTGGAGGTCGCCGGACGGGGTTCGTCGGAGGGGCGTCTAGGGTGGTTAGGGTTAGGGTTACCGGGGAAAGGAGGCGGAGGCGAGGGGTATAAATAGGGGACGAGGCGGGGCTCGGCCGGGGCGACGTGGGCGAGGGGCCGCGCGGAGCGGGGCCGAGCGACGCGGGCGGCCAGGCGACGTGGCCGGAGCGCCGGAAATCGCGCGGGGGTCGTGGGGGACAGGGGTGAAGGTTCCGGGTCGGGCGCGGATCCGGGTCCGGCCGACCCGCCCGACCCGCTAGGGTTTGAGGGTTGGGCTGGGTTAACGGGCTCGGCCCACTGGGCCGGGCCGGGCCCAAAAGCAAATAAAAATTAAAATAAAATAAATAATAATAATAAATAAATAATTAAATAATCAGTAAATTAATTAATAAATAATAATAATTAAATAAATAGTTTTTAGGCATTTAAAAATAGGTCCGGGGTCCGATAAATTCCAGAAAAATTGCCCTAAGTCCAGTTTTTCATTTTACACCCAAAAATATTATTTTCATAATATTTTAATATTGTTTAATATCATTTAAAAATCATGCAATAATTAAAACCCTTATTTTAAATTACAGAAAATTCCCAGAAAATTCCAGAAAATTGTGAAAAATCCAGTTTTTAAAATTTTGAAAATTCAGGGGGTTTACAATCTACCCCCCTTAAGAGGATTGCGTCCTCGCAATCAAAAGAATAACCGGTCAACAGAGATGACACGGTCGCAGGTATCGTTTGAAAGCACGTCACAAGGGACTTCAGGGAAATACCGTTTCCCTAAAAATGAAAGTTTACACTTCCAGGAAAATCTAGTTAAAACTATAACTTTTATGAAAACCAGGCTATTATTAACAAGTTGCCAATTACTAGGTTGGGGCTGAGGTCACGAACCAACGGGCACGAACTACAACAAGGCTAGAAACGGAAAATCTACGAATCACTTACTCGCATCGGCGTCCTGCACAGTCAGCGCATAAGCTTGTCCTCGTCCTTGAGGTGGATTCCTCTGCTGCTGCTGGGCTTGCTGGAAGAGTGCTGCTTGAGGTGCCAGAGGTGGCCTCGGTGCTGGTAGAGCTGGTTGGTTTGCCCTTCGTGCTCCATCTCGATGCTGGGGACAGTCCTTGGCTATGTGCTGATTAGTGCCGCAAATCAGGCACAATCCCAACTTGCGTCTGCAGTCTCTCTCGACATGGCCTACCTTGCCGCAGTAGTGACATGTAGGAAGGGTCTGAGAAGCTGTCCTGGGTGGCTGGAGCGTGTGAGATCTCTTGGCAGATTCTCCCGGTGATGTTCTGTCTGGTGCTGAGGTGATTGGCCGTTTGAGGCGAGACTCTCTCTTGGTGACGCGTTCCATGCGTCGGGCTGCAGCGAGAACGTCCGAGTAAGAGGTAGGTGCGACGGATCCGATTAGTTTCTGCAGCTCAATGTTCAGTCCGTCGAAGAATTTCTCGGCCTTTTCTTCCTCTGTCGGGATCAGGGTTGGGGCAAAGCGGCTTAGACGGATGAATTCCGCGTTGTACTCTTCCACTGTCATAGAGTCCTGAGTGAGACGGTTGAATTTGTCCCGCAGTTCGGATCGTGCGATAGCCGGAATGTACATCTCTTGGAAGAGTCTGGAGAACTCCTCCCAAGTGACTCGGTCTGGTCCGAGTCGCGTCTCCTCCGACAACCACTAGTGGTGCGCGTTGCCTGTCAACTGCATTCGGACAGCAGTCATCCAGCGTTCCCGTGGAAGCTCAGCTGCTTCAAGTTGATGCCGTATGTTGGTGAGCCACTCATGAACTTCTGTGGGCTCTTCCTTGCCGGAGAAAGTACGGGGCTTCAGTTGGCGGAAGTCAGTGATTGAGCCTGTAGTTGGCCGTCGAGCTGGTAGGTTGGCCTGCCCCAGTGCAGTTACGATGCTGTCCCTCAAGAAGTTAGCTTCGCGACGCTGAGCCTCGTGTTGGACTTGTTGCTGGGCTTGCATCATCGCGTAGATCATTTGGAATATCTGCTGCCCGTCAATTGGCTGTCCTTGTGGGAGTACGGGGGTTGGTGGGACGAACTGCGGCGGAGGTGGAATGTCATCGCGTCGGAATCGGGATGTAGGTTGACCTGCCTGCTGGCTCTGTTGAGTTGTGGGAATTCCTCCGTCTGGTGTCACTTCGTCGTCATAGGTGACACCTGTAGCTTGGGGTGTTCCGACGGGAGTCTCGTTGCATTCTTGTGGGTCCATTTTCCTGTATCAAAAATAACCAATAAGAGGCGTACAGGAATCAAGGCAAGATGCAAGTAAATTATTTGAAGTCGATATAGAGATCAAAAACGTTTCAAGCAAGTGGATGAGATCCTAAAAACTTATCCTATCTTATTGCAGGCCTGTTCGGTCCCTAAGTTGAAACCGAACAATTTAGTCGTAGACCTGCATGGGCCACCACAAAAACCATGTCACGCCCCAGTCCCAAAATGACGAGGGACTGAGCACGTGAGCAATGGCCAGCAGCGCGCGCCGATGGACAACCCAATTTAATGGATCCATCAGGACATGCTTAAGCTGTAGTCTAGCAGTAATAAGTACAGGTCTCAGGTATTTCTAATCTCATCCACAGAAATAGACAGATTAATTGTCAGAAATAATGCAATGGAAATAAATATGCAATATCAAATAAGGTTATCTCGGGAAACAAATCCGAGAATTATTCTGTTACAATTAAGAAAAGACAGGAATTAAAATGCTGAAAAATGTAAATACTGAGTAGTTGAAGCCGGCGCTCAAGAGAAGTCTTCGGCCACTATCTCGTCCTCTGTTCCTGGTTCTGTTCCGAGGAGTGCTCCGGTACCGTACCCTTCTGGGTAGTTCTCTTCAGCTGTACCTGGGGACATCATCCATTCCAGGTCCTCAGGGGACATAGCAAGGTACAGAAAAACTCAAGCCAAATGAATATCAGTGCAGCAATAAGATAATCAGCAGGGTAAACTAAGTAACCAACTATGTGATATGCAATATGAGAGCAGCACTAGATCTCAGGCTGAAGCCACTACAAGCTCTGTGTCGGGGAGCCGGTAGCGGCAATAACTATGAATTTCACTATGATATATACTATGTTATATATATATAATATCAGCCTGTAGTCTGTGTGTCTCTCCCCACCCAATGTAATCACACGTCTCATGTCCATGACACGCATAATCATAACTAATGCAGTAAGTCTGATAGCTATGAATCAAAATGTCTAGGAATGTAAAGCCTATGTCATATAACATGCATTCTATACAGAATCACCTTGAATGTCTCAGGAAGACTCTGTCTCATGAAGTAGTGTCAAGTGTCCTGGGTTCTGGTGTACTTGATAGGACAAGTACGAGAATTATCGGGTCTCGATATCCATGTCTATGTGACGTTACACAACCCCGCGTACGGAGTTGGCACCCGACTGTGATCGGACACTAAGTACGTCACACGTCTCCTAGGTTAAGCAGTTAAAACATGTTTATACTTAATTCACCAGAAATCAAGTAAAGTACTATGCCAAGAATTACTGAGATTTGGCAGGCTTTATTTGTCCATTATTGCATGATTAAGTCCAGAAAATAATTAGCAAG
Organism: Iris macrosiphon; assembly: GCA_036927795.1. NCBI lineage: Eukaryota > Viridiplantae > Streptophyta > Magnoliopsida > Asparagales > Iridaceae > Iris > Iris macrosiphon. The sequence goes on from JAYESA010000018.1 coordinate 144,505,478, forward strand.
CTGCAGGGTTTGGCAAGGTACACTTGCCTGTGGTTCCGGCTGTGTTTACGGCTCTGACTTCGGCGGGAATTGCAGGCGGTACTCCGGTTGCTGCAACAAACATCAGCATCAGATCCAGAAAATATCAATCAGCTAGAAACGCCTGTCCTTGGGTCCAATTTGGAGATAAGGGCAAAAACGGCAGTTTCGGGCCAAAACGGGGTCCACCGGTGGGCCCGCTTTGCACCGAAAAACGTGTCAGGGTCAACGGTCTCCAAATTCACCAAACTCAGTGTCAACAGGTCAGGAACGCTGATACGAACCCAACGGAACTTCCAGAATTGGATTCCGATGAGCCGAACACAAAATCGCCCGTCGAGCGGGGCCTGTGGGGCCCACGACACGCGATTTCGTCAACGTTCTCAGAATCGAACCAAACTTGACCCACAGGACCAGCGTATCGCTACGAGTCCGATGGCGCAAGTTTCGTTTCAATCCGACGTGTGTACACAAAGTTAGGGTGAATTGCAGAAAAGACGGATACGGGGCGATGTCCGCGGATACGCGTTGATTCCGGTGTGCACGCACACCCAAATCGACTTCCGCGAAAACCCACACGTCCGTATCGACGAGGCGCACGTATCTGTGAAGACCGCGCGCGACCAAGTCGTCCCGTTTGGCGGGGCGGACTCGGTTCCGGGGTGAAACAGGGTCTGGTTTTTCCTGTTTTTGGATCGCGGTGTGCTATCACCACAGGACGCGATGCCTCGAACCGTTTGTCCGGACACCGAGAGGGTCATACAGGCTTCGCAACGCAATTTGCGGAATCGAAAACGGAGCTACGAGCAAAAAGTTACGCATACCTGAACCGGGCTGAAAAAGCCGAGATCTCGTGTCCTCGTAGCGTGTCCTGTGTCCAACTGACACAGTGTCCGACACGTACAGCGACGAGGGTTAGGGTTAGGGCTTGGCCTTGCGGCGGTGGCTCAGGGCGGAGGGCGGCCGGGGCAGCGTCGCAGGAGGAGGCTGGGGGCGGTGCTGGCTAGGGCGGCGGCCACCGGAGCGGAGGGGGTCGACGGCGCAGGGCTCTCGAACGGTCGGGACGGCGTCGGGGCCTGCTGCGGGGAGGAGAGGAGAAGGGGGAGAGGAGGAGACGCGGTGAGGGTGGTGGTCGGCGGGCGGTTCGCGCAGGGGATGAGGGGAGGTGGAGGTCGCCGGACGGGGTTCGTCGGAGGGGCGTCTAGGGTGGTTAGGGTTAGGGTTACCGGGGAAAGGAGGCGGAGGCGAGGGGTATAAATAGGGGACGAGGCGGGGCTCGGCCGGGGCGACGTGGGCGAGGGGCCGCGCGGAGCGGGGCCGAGCGACGCGGGCGGCCAGGCGACGTGGCCGGAGCGCCGGAAATCGCGCGGGGGTCGTGGGGGACAGGGGTGAAGGTTCCGGGTCGGGCGCGGATCCGGGTCCGGCCGACCCGCCCGACCCGCTAGGGTTTGAGGATTGGGCTGGGTTAACGGGCTCGGCCCACTGGACCGGGCCGGGCCCAAAAGCAAATAAAAATTAAAATAAAATAAATAATAATAATAAATAAATAATTAAATAATCAGTAAATTAATTAATAAATAATAATAATTAAATAAATAGTTTTTAGGCATTTAAAAATAGGTCCGGGGTCCGATAAATTCCAGAAAAATTGCCCTAAGTCCAGTTTTTCATTTTACACCCAAAAATATTATTTTCATAATATTTTAATATTGTTTAATATCATTTAAAAATCATGCAATAATTAAAACCCTTATTTTAAATTACAGAAAATTCCCAGAAAATTCCAGAAAATTGTGAAAAATCCAGTTTTTAAAATTTTGAAAATTCAGGGGGTTTACACATCTCCCTCACTTCTCAAGCAGTGCAACACTCCATCTATAGACACACAAGCATTATTCCTTATGATACACTCGAGCTCCACTAGATTGTGCACCTACTTGTGTACAGGCACAGTCCCACAACCTTCATACCACTCTCAAACTTCCCCTCATCTTCACCCCATCTGAATACATGTTTACCTATATATGCTACATCAACCTGGTATCCGGTCAGATACCAACATACCTATTCTCGAGTGTCATTGCCAAGCTACTACTCGATACTCCCTCATTGCTATTGCAATTACCCATGTTTGCAGCAGTGTCACACTACAACCCGAGCTAACCCAGATCCCCACTCACATACTAATGCATGACTTGTACACACCTGCACAACCATCCAATTGCTCCTACAGATGTTGCATTTACTGCTACTGCTTCATGGTGTTGCACATATGGCATCTATGCTAAGTTGCTGCCACAATCACCTATGGCTACTACTACTGTTGTTGTTGAGATTGGTTCTCTACTCCATTCCCCTTACCAACTGGGCCAACCACTTATGCAACCCTCACCTGACTGCAAAAGCAGTGCAAGCAGTCATGCACACAGGTTTTCACCCCTTCACATACTTGCTGCTTCCACCTACTTATTGTACTCTTGCACCACCACAACACACACTGTCATTACCACCTTCTGAAAACAGGGGTATTTTCGAATTTTTTTCAATATTTAATGTTATGCTATTTACAACTAATTAATTGCATGATAGTGTGTTTGATTTAAAGAATTTTGTGCGATGTGTAGTTCAATATATATTTATATGCAGTATTAATTATTTTATTTTTAGCTAGCAGACTAGACCTAGAAGCCCAGTAGACGAACCCCTGTCCGAATTCTAGAATTCTGGATTTTATTATTTTATTTAGAATTTAATATTTGGAGATTTTAATTAATTACTGTATTTTATTTAATATTTTGCGCAATTGCCTTTGCTTCGATATTTGGAGCACTATCCAGACTTTTGTCTTCCAACAAATTTCACAATCTTGCCCTAGACATGTCCGCCTTCAATTCTGCTATTTTTGCAACTCATAATTTTGCTCCTTGTGCATTGTTTCTAGCCGCACAAAAATCGTCGCGGACGTTTATTTTAATTTCCTATTTTTGTATCGTTGTGCGTTCCAATCGAAAATTGGAGGCCATCTTGACCTATTTTTCGTGCGGCCCAAATTAGGGTGATATTCTGTTCTGAGTCTTCTTCAATATTGGTATTGATGACTTGATCTGATTTTGACCCCAAGTACTCCTAATTAATTGTTGAACACAACTTGCATTTATTTCTATTTAAATTGAGGATACCATTTTATCTGATTTTAAATCCCAATTTAATTCCAGTGCCCTGCAAATTGAGCCCGTACCAGTCTTACAGTACCCCCTGACCCTACAAAACTTTGGACCCCAAATCGCCCGCCCTATTTTCGTCATTTCATGTGTTTGTGCAATTTCCCAAATTTAAGGGGGTTGAATTGCAAATTGGCATTTTGTGGCCTCACCCAATTATTTTAATCAATGAGGGAACCCACTATTTTTAATTAGTCTCACCCTCATTCCCCATGAATAATTTCCTCATGTTCAATCTGGACCACTCAATTAATTGAGTGCATCCTCACCCTCCATCATAACACCCTCTCTCCTATTTAATGTCATGTCACCCTCAAACCCTAATCCCTAGGCAACCTAGAAAACCCCACCTCCTCACAAGCCTCCTCCATCCAACGTAGGAAACTTCTTCCTAAACTCCTTCTTTCTTTTCTTCCTTCCTTCTTCTCATTTATTTTCTTCTTCTTCTTCTTCCTTTCTTCTTCTTATTTGTTTTGATTTGAATTTGAAATTCAAATCATAAGGAGGGATACTGTGCAGATCCATCCGGCGGGCTTTCCCTCTCCGGCGACTGAGGCCGACCCGGCCGGCGCTGCCGTGCGTGTCCGGCGGCCACAGCGACCCCCTCGGTGTCCGGCGGCTTCCCGCGGCGACAGCCAGACCGGCGGACTGAACCCGGCCGAGCCCGCTGCAGACAGCGGCTGCTCCCCCAGACCCGACCTCCGGCCCAGCGGTTCCCCGCGGCCCCTGTGCTCCTCCCTTTCCCTCAGGCGGCGGCTTCCCCCTCTGCGCCCGGCCGAACTCCGGCGGCCACTCCGGCGGCCAGCAGTTCCTTCCCTCTGTGAGTATTCCTTTCCTCTCTCTCTCTCTCTCTCTCTTTTTATATATATATATATATATATATATATATATATATATATATCTTTATATATATATATATCTATATATATATATCTAATGTATATATATGTGTTTGTTTATACATTTAATTAATGTGAAAAATTAGTATATGTATGTATAATCAATATAAGGTATTGTATGTATTTAAATAAATAGTATAAAAATGTATTTAAAATTTATGTTTAATATATATATTAGTATGGTATATATATAAATACCTAGTATACGTATTTGTGTATATTGATTAATGTATATATATATATATCTAATGTATATATATAAATGTTTGTTTATATATTTAAATTAGCATGAAATTTGTATATGTTTTTAATTAAATTTGTATGTATAATTAATGTAAAGTATTTATATTTAATTAATGTATTTTTGGCATATATATGGGTATACACTAGTATAAATTAAATATGTAATTTTAAAAAAAAAGGTATATATATATATATATATATATATATATATTGTAAATGTATTTAAATTTGGTGCATATATAAAATATTGCAAGTACAAATTTATTATGTTTATATATACATACAAGAATCATTTATTTTAAAGTATATATATTTATACATATATCTATAATTGTATTGAGGGATATTATATGTAATTAATTAATAAGATGTTATTTAAATATGTAGTCCTACTAGATGACCCTAGTTGACTAGTGCCCTGTCTGACATGGCCCTGAGGCCAGTGTTTATAGACTGTGTGTTAGCGTAGCATCTGATGTAAATGTGGTTTGTTGGTGATATATTTATAGGACTGTTGGGTTATCCAGGGGGTACTCTGGAACAGGACATCCATAAATACCAGCTAAGGACCCGAGGCAAGTACATTCTCTGATAATTTCCAATTCTTGATAATTGCTATAAGTTCAATGATCTTGAAATGTTACAACTGAATCTTTGACACTGTGTTACACGGACTAGTATAGCTTGGATCTGCAGTCATGAGATGTTACCTTGATTATCGTATTGGCATTGTACACGACATGTATATTTAGACATCGTACATGATAGACTTGACTTGCTCGTGTATCGTGATGTGTCATGGTTGGATCCACAGTACTAGTTGGGGGCGGGGAAGTAGTTAGTAAGAAATGTGATCATAACCTCTTATTGTAGTATATAAAATTGTAAGTGTTAATCATGCTCTTCACCCATGATTAGCCAGGCCCTGTAGCTACTGTACATGTTCCCAAGCCGATCACATTTCGAAACTACTATTTCAAACACCTAGAATAGATTACAGTTCTCTATTTTTAATCATATACTACATCACCCGTATATGATACTGTACCTTGTTCTTCCATTTTTATACATACACTGACTGTACCATATTGCCTATTGCCTGTCTCTTTACACTTGCCTGTCTCTCTTAAATTACCATTGCATTTATTTCACTGTCTTCTCAGTAGCTAGCATGACATGTTTTATTGTATTATAGACATTATCAATTAATGGAACTGTTATTTGAGAGTGTTACTTTGCTCCTTCCTGACTGGAAATATTTTTCCAGACTATGCCTTAGAGGACCGCTGTCCGACACTTTATGGACTATGGTGAGTAGCTGCAGACTTGGTAGTTAGCTGTGATTCTGGAAGGTCTAGACGGAATTACTATTTTTAGTTAGTTCTTTTAACAGTCTATTTGGTACCGGATTTGTCTCCGGCATTTTGATGATTCTTGGATATTGTTAAGTTAAGTTATTTCTTGTGGACTTGTGTTGTGTTTAATTTTAGTTTTATTATTCGAAATCTTATCGTGCTGTAATCCTGTGATTGAGTATATGTTCATCTATTTGTGACATCCGTGCCTCCTAATGGAGATTGGATATTTGCGTGACATTAGTTAGATAGTATCAATACCTAGACAGCGTTCTACCGCCGATGCTGCGGCGTAGGCTGGACGTACCCACGCATTCGTGCCCCTAAACGGGTGCGGGTCGTGACACGTTTTTAGTGGTGGCCCATGCAGGTCAGACTTCGCATTTAGAGCGATGTCGTAGTAGTGTGGCATCTTTGTTACACTATTGCGTGCCTGCTATAGGACATAGGACCTAGGATACTAGGATAAGAGAGGATACTCAATCACAAATTATTTGAGAGATTCCTGGGACGACCCTTGAGAATCTCATTATAAATTCCAATTTAAATCCTTCCTCCTTGTTTTCGTCCGTCCTCACTTATTGATATTGAGTTTAATTCTTGTTGACCAGTTGTTAACTTTAATTCTTGGTATCGTTGTGGAGTTTTGATTTCATATCGAGTGTGAATTTTACGGGCTAAAATTTATGGTATCATCTGATAACGTATATTGATGAGGACAGCGAGAAAGGTAAAACGTTCTACTTTGATTATGGAACCTAGAATTTATCGCAGCCATATTAGCTGTCGTGACGAGAACGTAGGAACCTAACTTGGATGTACATACTTTAGTTATGAGATTTAGAGTTTCTCGCAGCCATACCGGTTGGCGTGGCGAGGATTCTAGATGACATGATTATAGGGTTGCATACCTTAGTTACGGAACCTGTCGTTTATCGCATCTATGCTTACTGGCGTGGCGAGGATTCTGTGTGTCATGATTTCTGACAGACGTGTATGATTATCAGGTTGTATCTTAAATTGGTCCTTAAAATATCATCTCAAGACTTATCCATTTTGTTATTCCCGGACTTTGTTCCATCGCTTCTTTTCCTTACTAGCAGTAAGGATACCTTCCGTCCTTGATCCAATTCCTTTTGAGCTTATTCCTTGTTAGTATGTTAATTAGTGACTTGCAATTTTGGTTGTGTCTTGTATTAGTTGACTGAGTGTTGTCTGTGAGATTGTAAGTGTTTCCTAGTTGGACATATGAGCATTAGGCATTAATCTAGAGATACCCATAGCATAGTACCTTGTAGCAATAGTTCTATGATAGGTGTTATAATAAATATTGGTATTATAGAAAGTGCAAGTGATCGTGATTTGTAATAAGTTTGACGAGTTAATCTAAGGATGAAGCTGGTGTTACCATACCAATAGTGCTAGTGATTCTATATCAAATATTTGTTGAGCAAGGTGCAAATGACAGTAAGTACTTCGTGTTATGACAAACAGATTGGGGTATTAAGTAATATAGATAGAAAATCATTGAAGAAAGTATGTGAGATGATAATTTGGATTATTGGAAATGATAGTGCAATTATTTCGGACAGTACAATTTTCGTACACAGTTGAGGTTGTAAATAATTAGTGTATTAGTGTGCACCTTGAGTATTAAAGACTGTGAGTAGTATATGTATACTTGTGGATTAAATTTATAATTTGTAGAGTGGAAATAAATTTCAATTTTAAAGAATTTTTGAGGAGATGAGACTTTATGTTATTAAATTTTGAGTATTCGAATTCAATTCAATAAACATAGTCAAGGCTATAAGGATTTTAAAGGTGATTAAATTTTTGATATTGAGTATCTGATTTTGAGGAGTGTATGCAAATATTTTTAAGTTGATCGAGAAGTTAAACCTTGACGATTATTTCGAGGATTAACTTTATGGTAGATAAAAGATGAATATTAATATATGAGTAGATGATATACATGTGTAAGGATCTGATGATTTGAGTATGATTGAGATCTCACTGCCAACCGACTCGGGTGTCAATCTAGGGTTGTATTAGAGAGAGCAGTACTTAGTATAGTGTGTTGCAATTGATATGCACTTGGGTGATAAGAATAACTAGTGTCAACTATTGCAGTAGGTAAGGAAGCTAGCAGTGAGTATGCTTGTAGTAAAGTGTGGTACCTAAAGAGATAGAGGTATCAAACTTTCCATGCATCATTTGACCTATGGTTATGTTAGAAGATATTACAAGTATATATTAGCAGGTTCTTTCTTTTCTTTCCTCATGTTCTTTTTGTCTTCTGATTGATTGATACCTTAGTACCGTAGCTTGTATGCATGATTTCTTATTATAATGTAGTTAGTAGTACCCCTGATACAGAGACTGAAATACCATGACAAAAGACACCATGATCATACATATTTCCCTTAGGTTGCATGTTGTATGGTTGTAGGTAGAATTCTCTTAGACTTTGATTGTTGAGGATTTAACTGTAGTAAAGATTAACGAAGAGGTTATGACTTGACAAAGAGAGACAAGGTGCCTAAAATTTTGAGGAAAAATATTAAATTAAATAAAAAGTTGGGAAATTAATATGGCGTAATTGAAGTTTTGTTAAATCATTGATTTTTAGAAAATTATGAAATGATTGAATTTATCATTGAATTTGAGGAATTTAAGAAGGCCATCGATATAATTCTTGGACTGCAAGTTGTGAACTTATATTTTGAATATTGTATTGGAGGTTCCATGAGTATTCCATCGTTGCATATTATGGAAAAAAAAAATCGAGGGATAAGAACACGAATGGATTAGTGTTAAATTCAAATTTGGGACGAGATTCAATTTTTAAATATGCACTGAATGGATTTCAATTAGAGGATTGAATATTAAATTCTTGCATTTCGTTATTAACTTAAAAATTTGGAGGATATTGTGATAAGAATGTGATTTGATTTATTTTTTTGAAGATTTTTTAGGGATATGATAATTATAGAATTTTTGAAAGAATTTATTGTGAAATAACAATATGGAGTGGTTCATGATTATATGATTTGAGGAATTTAATTTTGATGGTAGTAAATACATAAATAAAACAATCGAGGATTTAAAAATTTGAGGATAACTATTGATTTAAACAAATGGTTAAGAAATTAACATGGCATAATTGGTGGTTTATTAATTCCAGGAAAGATTTTGACATGTTTAAATTGGTTATTTTAGAAATTTTGGGAGATTTATCAATGTATTTATTTAATTGCAAGTTATGAATTTTAGAACTTTATATTTGAATGTGACAATTGGAGAATCCTTAAATATCATATTGTTGAGTTTTTGAGGAGTGGATATTAAATTCTGAGTATCGGATTAGTAGCTAAAAACTTTCAGGAAATTTTGATGAAAAAGGGACTTTGATTCTATGTCGAGGATTTTTACTGGAATACAAATAATTTCATATTTTGAATTTTGAAAAGACCTTGTGGATTATTCGTGGCTGATGAATTTAATTGAGGGAATAATAATGTGAATGATTAAATGCTAATATGAGGATTTTAAATTTCGAGGACGAAATTCTTTTAAGGTGGGTAGACTTGTCATTACCACATTCTGAAAACAGGGGTATTTTCGAATTTTTTTTAATATTTAATGTTATGCTATTTACAACTAATTAATTGCATGATAGTGTGTTTGATTTAAAGAATTTTGTGCGATGTGTAGTTCAATATATATTTATATGCAGTATTAATTATTTTATTTTTAGCTAGCAGACTAGACCTAGAAGCCCAGTAGACGAACCCCTGTCCGAATTCTAGAATTCTGGATTTTATTATTTTATTTAGAATTTAATATTTGGAGATTTTAATTAATTACTGTATTTTATTTAATATTTTGCGCAATTGCCTTTGCTTCGATATTTGGAGCACTATCCAGACTTTTGTCTTCCAACAAATTTCACAATCTTGCCCTAGACATGTCCGCCTTCAATTCTGCTATTTTTGCAACTCATAATTTTGCTCCTTGTGCATTGTTTCTAGCCGCACAAAAATCGTCGCGGACGTTTATTTTAATTTCCTATTTTTGTATCGTTGTGCGTTCCAATCGAAAATTGGAGGCCATCTTGACCTATTTTTCGTGCGGCCCAAATTAGGGTGATATTCTGTTCTGAGTCTTCTTCAATATTGGTATTGATGACTTGATCTGATTTTGACCCCAAGTACTCCTAATTAATTGTTGAACACAACTTGCATTTATTTCTATTTAAATTGAGGATACCATTTTATCTGATTTTAAATCCCAATTTAATTCCAGTGCCCTGCAAATTGAGCCCGTACCAGTCTTACAGTACCCCCTGACCCTACAAAACTTCGGACCCCAAATCGCCCGCCCTATTTTCGTCATTTCATGTGTTTGTGCAATTTTCCAAATTTAAGGGGGTTGAATTGCAAATTGGCATTTTGTGGCCTCACCCAATTATTTTAATCAATGAGGGAACCCACTATTTTTAATTAGTCTCACCCTCATTCCCCATGAATAATTTTCTCATGTTCAATCTGGACCACTCAATTAATTGAGTGCATCCTCACCCTCCATCATAACACCCTCTCTCCTATTTAATGTCATGTCACCCTCAAACCCTAATCCCTAGGCAACCTAGAAAACCCCACCTCCTCACAAGCCTCCTCCATCCAACGTAGGAAACTTCTTCCTAAACTCCTTCTTTCTTTTCTTCCTTCCTTCTTCTCATTTATTTTCTTCTTCTTCTTCTTCTTCTTCTTCTTCCTTTCTTCTTCTTATTTGTTTTGATTTGAATTTGAAATTCAAATCATAAGGAGGGATACTGTGCAGATCCATCCGGCGGGCTTTCCCTCTCCGGCGACTGAGGCCGACCCGGCCGGCGCTGCCGTGCGTGTCCGGCGGCCACAGCGACCCCCTCGGTGTCCGGCGGCTTCCCGCGGCGACAGCCAGACCGGCGGACTGAACCCGGCCGAGCCCGCTGCAGACAGCGGCTGCTCCCCCAGACCCGACCTCCGGCCCGGCGGTTCCCCGCGGCCCCTGTGCTCCTCCCTTTCCCTCAGGCGGCGGCTTCCCCCTCTGCGCCCGGCCGAACTCCGGCGGCCACTCCGGCGGCCAGCAGTTCCTTCCCTCTGTGAGTATTCCTTTCCTCTCTCTCTCTCTCTCTTTTTATATATATATATATATATATATATATCTTTATATATATATATATCTATATATATATATCTAATGTATATATATGTGTTTGTTTATACATTTAATTAATGTGAAAAATTAGTATATGTATGTATAATCAATATAAGGTATTGTATGTATTTAAATAAATAGTATAAAAATGTATTTAAAATTTATGTTTAATATATATATTAGTATGGTATATATATAAATACCTAGTATACGTATTTGTGTATATTGATTAATGTATATATATATATATCTAATGTATATATATAAATGTTTGTTTATATATTTAAATTAGCATGAAATTTGTATATGTTTTTAATTAAATTTGTATGTATAATTAATGTAAAGTATTTATATTTAATTAATGTATTTTTGGCATATATATGGGTATACACTAGTATAAATTAAATATGTAATTTTAAAAAAAAAGGTATATATATATATATATATATATATATATATATATATATATATATATATATTGTAAATGTATTTAAATTTGGTGCATATATAAAATATTGCAAGTACAAATTTATTATGTTTATATATACATACAAGAATCATTTATTTTAAAGTATATATATTTATACATATATCTATAATTGTATTGAGGGATATTATATGTAATTAATTAATAAGATGTTATTTAAATATGTAGTCCTACTAGATGACCCTAGTTGACTAGTGCCCTGTCTGACATGGCCCTGAGGCCAGTGTTTATAGACTGTGTGTTAGCGTAGCATCTGATGTAAATGTGGTTTGTTGGTGATATGTTTATAGGACTGTTGGGTTATCCAGGGGGTACTCTGGAACAGGACATCCATAAATACCAGCTAAGGACCCGAGGCAAGTACATTCTCTGATAATTTCCAATTCTTGATAATTGCTATAAGTTCAATGATCTTGAAATGTTACAACTGAATCTTTGACACTGTGTTACACGGACTAGTATAGCTTGGATCTGCAGTCATGAGATGTTACCTTGATTATCGTATTGGCATTGTACACGACATGTATATTTAGACATCGTACATGATAGACTTGACTTGCTCGTGTATCGTGATGTGTCATGGTTGGATCCACAGTACTAGTTGGGGGCGGGGAAGTAGTTAGTAAGAAATGTGATCATAACCTCTTATTGTAGTATATAAAATTGTAAGTGTTAATCATGCTCTTCACCCATGATTAGCCAGGCCCTGTAGCTACTGTACATGTTCCCAAGCCGATCACATTTTGAAACTACTATTTCAAACACCTAGAATAGATTACAGTTCTCTATTTTTAATCATATACTACATCACCCGTATATGATACTGTACCTTGTTCTTCCATTTTTATACATGCACTGACTGTACCATATTGCCTATTGCCTGTCTCTTTACACTTGCCTGTCTCTCTTAAATTACCATTGCATTTATTTCACTGTCTTCTCAGTAGCTAGCATGACATGTTTTATTGTATTATAGACATTATCAATTAATGGAACTGTTATTTGAGAGTGTTACTTTGCTCCTTCCTGACTGGAAATATTTTTCCAGACTATGCCTTAGAGGACCGCTGTCCGACACTTTATGGACTATGGTGAGTAGCTGCAGACTTGGTAGTTAGCTGTGATTCTGGAAGGTCTAGACGGAATTACTATTTTTAGTTAGTTCTTTTAACAGTCTATTTGGTACCGGATTTGTCTCCGGCATTTTGATGATTCTTGGATATTGTTAAGTTAAGTTATTTCTTGTGGACTTGTGTTGTGTTTAATTTTAGTTTTATTATTCGAAATCTTATCGTGCTGTAATCCTGTGATTGAGTATATGTTCATCTATTTGTGACATCCGTGCCTCCTAATGGAGATTGGATATTTGCGTGACATTAGTTAGATAGTATCAATACCTAGACAGCGTTCTACCGCCGATGCTGCGGCGTAGGCTGGACGTACCCACGCATTCGTGCCCCTAAACCGGGTGCGGGTCGTGACACACACACCATTGCCTGTCAGCACTCGTACTGCTGCTGATGCTCACTCTATTACTGATTGCAGCAGGCAATGCCTCCTCCCTATCTAAACTGCTACTGCAACTTCCTTCCATCACTGCCACAGCACTTGAGTGTGCACTGATACCCCATCAAGCTTTATACATACACACAAACTCATATATATATATATATATATATATATATATATATATATATATATATATATATATATATATATATATATATATATATATAAGATATTATCCTAATATCTAACCATCAACACACTCCAAACACACAGTCACTTGCCTTCAATCCAGTGCACAACATTGTTAATACTCCAGTTGCAATACACATCAACTTGAGACCAGTTTTCCATAATCCAACTGACCCTCACATTGTGTATACTCAATGATACACATCACAGTTACACCATCAACACTCTCACAATACCTCTGTACCCATCTCTCAACTATGATACCCTCATATCTGCCCTCATATCTACTCGAGCACTATTGCTGCTACTGTGTTCAGGTTTCCACAAGACAGTGCACATAACACACTCACACACTCACAACTGAAACACCCCATCATCAACACTATAATGTCATAATGGAGCACCCTCACTCCCACATATACACACACAAAGGCACTAATATATCTATATAATTATACACATGTATACTAATAGCAATTAACCAAACATAGGCGATTATATTGTGCCTGTATGAAAATGCCCGGATCTGTAATGTGTCTTTATCTGCATCTGTGTCCATATCCGTTATGTCCGTAAAATCCTCAAGTAGGGCTTAGTACGAGACAACTCATAGCAATTTCCTTGGTCCATTTCTTTTTCATTATCCTTTAACCTTTCCATATAGTTCTCTGAGAAGAAAAAACCTTGTTCTACCCTTTGAAAAATCCCCCTTTGTTTTGTAGATTACATAGATGCTGAGATTTTTGTGTGTGTTTGCGCGCGCATTACTTACAAGAGCATTGTTGTGCAGGTTACAATTGCGCGGGTGTACAACTGGGATGTTCACCAGCGAAGAAGCAAACAAGTTGCATTAGAAACTTAATAATCTGAAATGGGGGCTTCTTGATTAACAAAATATAGCATCGATATCTTCTTTGTCGATCTGATGCGCATAAAGTTATTTGAAGAGTAGTTAAGTGTGTGTTTGAAATTTTGGCATTTGATAACTCTCCAAGGAGCTTATGATGTAATATGTTTGTTGTGTTATGTTAGTTGGTTGCATGATTTTGTCAAATTTATATAATATTAAAGCTTTTTTTTCAACTAAATATCCTCAACTATTTAAGTTGCTCAACTTGACGACCTAAACTTTAATATTATACTACTAAATATCTTCAACTATTTAAGTTGTTCAAGTCGATGCCTTCCGTTATTCAAAGTTAATTTTTTCTTGCTAATAAAAAGAAATATTTTTGGGACAAAATTATCCTTGATTATTTATAAGTAATCCTCTTAACCTTTTATATAATTCATTCCCTTAATTTTTTTATGGTGGTGTCCTAACTCTTTTTTTTTCCTTCAAAAGTACATAGGGTCAGAGAAAATTATAGGGCTAAACGCGAAAACAATCTGATTGGAAAGAACATGTACTTTATCATGAATGTTCTTAGTAAGTTTCTTCGAGGAAGATCTAGAACGGGTGGACATGTTCTCTTGGGTGAGGATATGATTTTGTAGGGTCGTGATATTTGTTGAACAATTGGTAGATGCTATGTAGAGGAGAAATGTGGAGCGAACAATAGAGGAGAGAGAAGTAGTTCTTGATAAACAAAATATAAGTCATCATTTTTACCACTAGTTTGATATGTGAAAACTTTTGAGTGGGAGGGTGAACATCCACCCTAGTTTTGGTGGGTGAACAAAAATGGACTCCTTTTCTAATAGTTCGTACTAAGCCATCATATTCAATATGTAATGGATTTATACAATAGAAATTTATTTAAAGCATATTCTATACTTTAAAGTAACAAGAATATTTTGCCTGAGGCTTTTTCAGGGGCACTACAAATTAAAGTTACTCGAGCCTGTCCAAGTTTTTTATTTTTTAGGAATGTCAAAAAATTTGACAGTCCTTCCAATAGGTAGTCCTCATTTTTTTTTGCCAAAAGCATAGCTCCGCCAGTGTTCTGTCAACGTTCTACACGTATCAAACAAAAACCTAAATTTTAGGAGTTATGGACTAAAAATTTACATCATAATTAGCACAAACCTAAGTCAGAAAATTCCTAAGATATAAAAATTCCAATCCCCAAGTCAGAAAATTCCTAAGATATAAAAATTCTAATCCCCAAGTCAGAAAATTCCTAAAGTCAGAATTTATCTAAGTAAAAAAAAAAAAAAATCCTAAAATCAAAATCCATATATTGAAATACGTAAATTAAGAAGAAAATGGATAAAGAAAAATTCAAAATGACAAAAAAGGGATAAAATTTACAATAAACATGCAATATCCATAACATATTTCAAACATACCTTCAAATCCTCATAGATTTGTAGTGTTTGATGATGGGATGAGGGAGAAGATCGAATGAGAGGAAGAGACAGTGATTAATTGTGTGAATTTCTCAAAATTTTCAAAATTAAGGTACGTGGGATTTAGAATTTTTAATTTCTTTATTCTTACGAATTCGCACAAGGGAATATGTGATTAGGGGCTGAATGATTTTTATGTCATTTTATCTCTTCCTTTAATCCGTAAGGATATTAAGTAGTCTAGTTGAGTTATTTTGTGGTATAATATTAAAGCATAGGATATCAAGTTTAACAATTTGTTATTTGGTTGAAGAAAAGGTCTAATATCCTTGGTAAGTAGGAAAGGTATTGTTAAATGTTGACACACATATAACTATTTAATCTCATTTGTTGGTTTCCTT
Organism: Iris macrosiphon; assembly: GCA_036927795.1. Classification (NCBI taxonomy): domain Eukaryota; kingdom Viridiplantae; phylum Streptophyta; class Magnoliopsida; order Asparagales; family Iridaceae; genus Iris; species Iris macrosiphon. The sequence continues at coordinate 144,521,294 of JAYESA010000018.1, forward strand.
TATTTTTTATTTTCATATTAAAAATCCTTGTTTCTCTTGCTTGGGTGGGTTTTTGACTTCATCTTGCGGATCAATTCTTTGATCTTGTGGCTTGGAGATTGTTGTATGTATATTGTTTCCAAGAGAATTGTATAAGAGTCGGGTGGCCAAAGGTTGTGAATCGACAAGGGTGATTAAGACCACAATCAATGCTTAGAAGACTTGAGGTGGACAATAGCCTCCCTGTAGTTTTTTTTATGACACAATTTTGAACAAAATATGTATTATGATCGAGTCCTTTGTTTGTTCTACTTGTGGATGCTTACATTGTTCGTGCCAGTAATTCCTTGAAAAGGATGATCCTCCTTCAAAATTTCTCTTATCATGACCTCGCATCTTTGGTGATTTTTTTTGTTTAACATTCTTTTCTGATCCCTGGCCGCTTTAGTCGCTTTCGAATAAGTATGGCATCGATGCGGTGCTACTTTGGCTTTCAGTCGACGGCTATCCAGTCCTTTCCGAAATTGAGATACCTTTTCCCTTTCTATGGATACCATATACGGAGCAAATATACTCAACCTAGTAAATTTAGCGGCATAGTCATCCACCGTAGACCTATCTTGCTTTAGGTGAATAAACCAATGCTCCAGTTCCATCTGTGCTGATTCAGAGAAAGAATATTCTTTCCTCAAACTTGTTCTTAAATTTCTCCTATTGTACTATCATATCTGATTCTCCGGATGTTCAGTACTCCACCAATTTTCTGCGAAATTATCCAGTTGGATCCTATAAGAAAAAACCCAAAACCAGGTAATAATAATAGTAGTATAAGAAGAAAATAGTTGATAATAAGGTTCGAAATAAAACGAACGGCCATATAGAAGCAAACATTACAGAAGAAAAAATATAGGAAACTACCTATTACATTCATATGTTCTATAGTCTATGGTGACATTTATACACTGTAGCCTACTTAATAGTTTCTATAGGAGAATCTTCATGAAATCTAAATTAGCAAAATATCCTCTAATTTATTTCCTATCTTCATTAATGAATTATTATTGAAAATTAAAAATGAACTCCCCCCTCCTCCCCCCCAAATTGACTTAGATCACCTCGATACACCAAAGATGTTGTTGTAGTTTTCACGCTTTGTGTAACAATTTCTATTAATCTGAACCTTCTAGCCAGAATGATAACATTTAGGATCTTTGGACCAACCCTTGTAATTTTTATGCACTTGTCCCTGCCACCTGGTGTAGTGCTCCGCTCCGCATCGACACTATGAATCAAGGTGAGTGGGCAGAACTTCGTTCTCTGATTCTTGCACGCCTTAATAATGAATATGAGTTTTTGAATGCTTGTTTGCTTAAAGAGAATGATAGAACCTGCCTTGCATGCTAATAATGAACTCACCTAGTTTATCTATGAAACGACTATGTCTGCTTAATAAGTGGTGCCTGAACGCTTGTCTAAAAGTATGTGTTTGCATGAACATGTTCCACTATCGCCTATGCTCCGAGAGAACCATATCGTGTGCCTGAATATGTTCAAAGATAAGGCGGCTTGCCCCGCAACAAAGAATATAGTCTGATGGTTCGTCTCGTCTGTATCCTAGAGTTTATTTGATAGTGTTTCATGCATTCACATCGGTCGGACAATGGCTATTGGTGGAAAGCAACCATGTGTCACGGCTGCTACAGAGATAGTGGAAAGCAACCATGCATGTGTCACGGCTGCCAATAACATCAGATAAATGAGTTATTGGTAAGCTGGACCAACCGCTACCGATCCTGAGATACTCGGGGACCGCACTGCATATAAGATAGTTCATTGTGTTAGCTTGGATAGAGGACTGCCCCTAGATATGCATTTGTCCCTAGAGTCTTTGAGTATAGTTCACAAGACATGCTGCGCACACCCTGAAACAGAACAATCAGCTTGTCTTGCTTAATATCGAATATGAACTATGTTTTCAAAGGTGTTTTTATAAAGGAAGTAATATGACTCTGCTATCAAAGTGCATGAAATGAACATATGTAAAACTAGAAAGATCACTAGTAATGTAATATTTTATAACATGATTACTTAGTGTTGGTTTTAGTGAATGCTTGCTTCTGTTCAGTTGTTTTAGACTCACCAGTACTTATAAAAGTGCTAACCCACCAACAGTTTACTTGCTTGCAGGTACTAGATCGTCCGAGGGAGCGATAGGCGTGCCTCATCCCCAAGACCCGAAATTCGTGTTTCGATTGCCTCGAGTTGCTATCGCATAAAGGGGCATAATGTATGGAACGATGCCTTTGCTAAGAGAAACCCAAGTCCCTCGATTTGCCCCGAATACTCAGTTGGCTAAATGCATTACATTGCAACAATGTCCCTCCGCTGCTTACTTGATTGATGTGATAATTGCCAAACAACTTAAACGATGTTGTCTTGTGCGGGCGCAACCCCAGGCTCACACGACATCACGTTCGGGTATCAAACGGCCATACGCACCCCGTCGGGAGCGCCAAGGCGAGGTGATTCGCGTCCGGTGCGCCGAGGCGCGGTGATTCGCATTTGGTCCGGTGGGGATAGGCGATGGTCGGGCGGCCCACGGGGCCGGGGCGTGACACCTGGACCCCTACTTTTGTTCCTCTCTCGGCTCTTTGACACTAACATCTCATACTCTAATGAAGAGGACGCGTCCAATTTTTTTTACTATATATCCTCTTTTAACACATGCTCTTAGCGAAATCTAAATCCACCACATCTTTACGAGCATAAGTGATCATAGACACCCATACAGTTTTTTATGAGTCTGACAAAGTTTCCAACAACCAAAGTCCCAAAATATGGTTATCGAATTTGACCCCATATTGCTGATAGCTGATCGTCCATGCCCTAAAACTTATTTACATGATCTATAATCGATGTACCATTCTTGTACCTTAGATCAATCATTTATCGAATAAAAACCAATTTATTAATATCGATCTTCTTGGCATATAAGGACTCTAACTTTTTCCATAAGCATGATCAATTGTGATGTGATATTGTAAAAAACAAATCATCTACGATCTGTCTAATATAACTACATACTTGTTTATGCTCGAACGACGACTCTTCCTTTGATGTATTGTTGGCCTTTTTGAAATCAAACATTTATAGATGTAACTTCTTAATGAAAGAAGATCCTTCATCTTTGTTCCACTAATAATGATAATCCGTATGATTCAAGGTTAACCATATGAAGTGGTTTCACGTCCATTTTTTATATTTAGTCAACATATCAAACACCTGACACCTACCAACCTTGTCATGCCCCAGTCCCAAAATACCAAGGGACTAGCCACGTGGCAATGGCCAGCAGCACAACTCCAATGGGCAAATCCAATTTAATGGACCCGTTAGAGTGCACTTAAGCTATAATAAATATAAATGCAGTCTACAATATTTAGCACAGAATAATTCTAATTTCATCCACAGAAAGAAACATAACTCAATATGATAGACTAATCAAGATAATAGATAAAGAAAATAGTCTATCATTAAGTCAACATATGTAGTGTCTCGGGGAACAACCCAACACGATAAGAAAAGAGAATAAGTCAATACATAAGTCAAAGAGTCAAGATATGAAATAACAATGATAAAAAATAACTGAGTATGTAACAGAATACTCAGGAGAAATCCTCCGGCACAACCTCATCTTCTGGTGTCAGTACTGCTCCAGCGTCAGCTCCTGTCCCATATATCTTAGGGCAATCCTCCTCTACTGTACCTGGGGACATAACAAGGTACAATAAATACTCAAGCCAAATAAAATATAGTAAATAAAACAGATCCTCAGGGCAAGCTATGTAACTAGCCAAGTAAAATATAAATTGAGAGCATCATTGGTACTCAGGCTGAAACCACTACAAGCTCTGTGCCAGGGAGCCGGTAGCAGTAATATCACGTAATGGGCCAAGCTCTGGAACAGATACTAAAGCACCGCAATAATAAAATATATATGTATGTAATCAGCCTATAGCCTGTGTGTCTCTTCCCACCCAATGTAATCATACGTCTCATGTCCACGATGTCTCATGTCCATAACACGCAAGATCATGACCTCTAGCTAGTACAACAAGTCAATAATATCTATTTATATGTAAGTCTTATGTCACAAATCTTGTAAGCCTATACAGAATCACCATGAATAACTCAAAAAAGATTCTGTCACATGAATAGTGTCAAGTGTCCTATGGTATGACGTACTTTGTAAAGCAAGCACGCAAAAATATATAGGATCGTGGTATCAACTCTCTTAGTGACGTTACACGACTCCGCGTACGGCGTCGACACCCGAATTTTGTTCGGACGCTAAGCAACATCTCACGGTCCTAGGTTGAACAGGTACAACACAGAAGTATATATAGAATACAAGCAAATAATATCACAGGATCTTCTACAAGTTGGCAAGGTACACTTGTCTGTGTTCTGAGCTCCGTCAGTTGCTCCGATATAAGTGGAATCTCCAGGTATGCCTCTGGATACTGAAACAAACATCACTATTGATCTCAGAAAACTTAAAATATCTAGGATTGACTACCCACTACCAGAAAAAGTCAAATTAGCGACGCCCAAAAACGTCGCTAAATGACAAAAAATGTCGCTAAACACGTTTAGCGACGTAATTAGCGACATTCTAAGGCAGTCGGAAAAAACCAAGTCGCTGAAAGGAAAAACGTCGCTAAACGTCGCTATACCGACGTTTTTAGCGACTTTAATGTGTCACAAAATTTAGCGACGTTTAGCGACGCCGAGTCACTAAATAACGATGTTTATTAATGTCGCTAAACGTCGCTGATTAGCGACTTATATAGCGACGTTACACCGACGTCTTTAATGACCTGGCTATTCTGCCATGTCAGCAATTGGCGACGTATAGCGACGTTATTAGCGACGTATTTAGCGACTTGTTACAGCATCGCTAATTAGCGACATATTTAGCAACGTAACTTAACATCGTTAAACGTCGCTAAAAACGTCGCTAATTTTAAATAAAAAATAAAAAAAATAGTGTCCAGAAGGAATTGAACTTGGGGCTACTTAGATTAATCTACTGGTTGAAGCGATTTGGTCCGATCCAGTGTCTTGTCCAGATCAATCTTCGGTTAGCTTTTTAAAACCCTGGTTTGAAGATTATATGCAATTATTTGTTTTCTCTCCACTTGTTATTTATTACATCATGCCTATTATAACATGTATGAGATTAAGTTCTTTCTCTCCCAAAATGCATATAATTAATATGTATTTTCCAATGTTTCGTTATAATGTTCAACATCAGTCAGGTCGATATATTAATATTTTGGGAACTATATATATTAGACATTGTATTGTGCCTTGTGGGGACATATTAAGTAAGTATTCAATGCTGGAATTAAGTATTCAATGCTGGAATTGTAGATGTAGCCAAAGTTTAACAATATATAAGATGAACAGTACAAATACGAGATAAGTATCCAATACCAAGGACTATTGTTGAAGTATCAATAATTCATAATATAGAAATCGAACTCGAGTGACCATTGTGTTTACCGAAGAGAGGTATAAGTTTCTGACTAGGTGGCGGAAGATCAATGGATCAAGCCATGGAGGCGTATTATTCCTTCCATTTATTAATGGTGGGAGTTGAGGGGGACAGTGGGCCCACAAGACGTGCAACGAAGTATGCGCAAAGTCCCGTACGAAATGTCGGGCCACATAAAAAAATTTATTATAGTATAGGACAAATGTGGATATGCAAGATAACTATATAATCCAATTAAAGACCACAAGAAGCATCATACATCATGCCTATTAAAGACCACAAGAAGCATCATACATCATGCCTATTGTTGAAGTATCAATAATTCATAATATACAATCGCATCCTAAATAATAATAAAAATAACTATACTACTGCGGATCTGCAGGAGGCTGACCACCGGCGCGCTTGAAGGATAAGAACTCCTCATACTCGTCCCGTGGAATCGACACCGATGTCGATGGAGAAGGCAGTGACGTCGGTGGAGGCCATGCCCGCTCCAAGTCTGTGAGTCGCTGGTTGTAAGAATCCAGGGTAGATAACAGCCTCGTACTGCTATGACCCATTGAATCATGCATCCTCGTCAGCTTCTCGCCCATCGATAGTTGTGACGCCTGCTGTCACGCCCCAGTCCCAAAATACCGAGGGACTGGACACGTGGCAATGGCCAGCAGTACGCACCGATGGACCAACTCAATATAATGGATCCATCAGGGCATACTTAAGCTGTAAAACAAGTCTACGACAATCATGGCACAACTAATCTCATCCACACAAGATATAAAATATAATCCACAGAATAAATAAGGAATGTAAATCATCAGCAAGTCTCACAAAGTACTTCGGGGAATAACCCGATAAATAGCTAGTACAATGGTTCAACATACCAGAAAGTAAAAGACTGAAATAAATAATGGAAACTGAGCATAAACATGGATGCTCAAGAGAAGTCTTCAGCTAAGACCTCGTCCTCAGATAGTGGTACAACTCCTGGATCAGCTCCTGCACCGGTCCCGTAGATCTCGTGATAAACCTCGTCTGCAAAATCTGGGGACAAAATCCGGATCCAGGTCCTCAGGGGACATAGCAAGGTACAAGAAAGCTCATGCCAAAATGAGTAAATAAACAGTGCAGCAAATAAATAACTAAATAAAGCAATAGGGTAAATATGTAACCAATCTAAGTGTAAATGCAAGTGAGAGCATCACTAGTCTCAGGCTGAGCCACTACAAGCTCTGTGTCGGGGAGCCGGTAGCGGTAATAACCGGTAGTGGGTCTAGCTCTGCTACGAGAGTCTACGACCTCTCAATAATAGAAGATATATATATGTAAACAGCCTGTAGCCTGTGTGTCTCTCCCCACCCAATGTAACCACGCATATCATGACCATAACGTCTCATGCCCATGTCAAGCGCGATCATAGCTAAATGTAACCAGTCATACAGTATCTAAGAATATAATGTCCATGTCCTATATCCTATACAGAATCACCATGAATATCTCGGGAAAATCTTGTCTCATGAATAGTGTCCAGTGTCCTGGGTCATAGAGTACTTGATGAGACAAGTACGAGAATAAAGTGTCACGGATGTCCATCTCTAGATGACCGTACCCAACACTGCGTACAGTGTCGGCACCCGACTGATAATCGGACGCTAAGTACGTCACACGGTCCTAGGTTGAGCATGCACAGCAATATATATATAAAGCAAGGAAATTAGATAACTAAGCTGTATAGAGTGGCAAGGTACACTTGCCTGATGTTTGAATGTCAACTGTCGTCCTGGTATCTGTGGATCCGGTAGGTACTACTCCGAGAGCTGTAATAAATATCACCAACAGTCTCAGAAGATGTCAAATAGCTGGAAATGCCTGTCCTTACGTCCAATTTGGACACAGGGGCAAAAAGGTCATTTTCGGGCCAAAGCGGGTTCCATATGTGGGCCACTTAGCACCGAAAAGCGTGTCAGGGTCAAAGGTCTCCAAATTCGTCAAACTTAGTGTCTACAAGTCAGGAACGACGATACGAACCCAACGGAACTTCCAGAATTGGATTCCGATGAGCCGATCTCAAAATCACCCGTCAAGTGGAGCTTGTGGGGCCCACGATACGCGATTTTGTCAACGTTCTCAGAATCGAACCAAACTTGGCTCACAGGACCAGCGTATTACTACGGATCCGATGGCGCAAGTTTTGTCTCGATCTGACGTGTGTACACGAAGTTACGGCGTATTTCAGAATCGACGGATACGGGGTGTTGTCGGCGGATACGCGTTGATTCCGGGGTACACACACCTCCGAATCGACTTCTGCGATATCTCACACGACCGTATCAACGTCGCGCACAGTTCGATAAAGACCGCGTGCGACCAAGTCGTCCCGATTGGCGGGGCGGACTCAGTTCCGGGGTAAAACAGGGCGTTATTTTTTCCTGTTTTTGGATCGCGGTGTACGACCACTACAAGACGCGATGCACCGAGCGAGTTGTACGGGCACCGAGAGGGGTATACAGTCTACGCATAGCAATCGACGGAATTGAAAACGGAGTTGCGAGTGGGGAGAAATCAATACCTGAACAGGGCTCCGTGGATGCTGAATTCCAAGTGTCCGAACGTCAACCCCGTGTCCTGGTTGAGAGCAGCGGGTTGTCGAGATCGACGAGGGGACTGGAACTAGACGAGGGTCGAGCAGGGCCGGGTGGACGCGAGGGAAGTGGCTTGATCGACGACGGCGCCGGAGTCGTGTCGTCGTCTGATCCGCGGATGGCTGAGCGGAGGGTGTCGAGTGGGACGGGCAGCGCTGGAGTCGAGGGGGACAGGCGCTGCTGATCGGCTGTTCAGCCGCTGCGGGGGACGTCCAGACCGGAGCGGTCGGCGCCGGAGTCACAGTCGTGGGGGAAGCGGCTTGTCGAGATGGGAGGGAGTTGGGGCGGACTCGGGCAGATTCGCCGGAGTCGAACAGCGTGCAGCCTCGCGGTTGGAGTTCGACGGGGTGCTGTTGCTGACAAGGAGATGACGGCGGGGTGTTTTGCTAGGGTTGCGGCTGGGCACGCATGCCAAGGAGGGGGTTTTATACTGCTACAGTAAAATCCGGCGGGTAGGGGTTTTCCCTGCGGGTTTCGGGTTGGTTTGGTTCACAATCCAAATAGCTTTTGGTCCTCGATACGTTGCTCCGGTGTCCAATAAATTCACCGAAAAATGCCATGCGTCCGGTTCTCCATTATACACAATAAATTTTTACTTCCAGAATATTTTAACCCCATTAAGCCACACTTAAAATTATTTAACCCACAAACCTCAGTGATAAATTCCAGAAAAATATCGAAAATACGGAAAATTATATTAATTTCACTTCGGAAATTTAGGGTGTTTACAATCTTCCCTCCTTAAAAGGATTGCGTCCTCGCAATCAAAGAATAAGCTACTGGAGAAAGAGTTATGGAAATACAAGGTGGCCTAGTTTACAACTGCCTCCTTGAACAAGTGGGGGTATCGCTGGCGCATACTATCTTCCCGTTCCCAAGTTGATTCGCCTGGTGAATGGTGTTTCCATGCTACACGAACCAGTCTGATCGTCTGTCCCCGCAATGTCTTCTCACTGACGTCGAGGATGCCAACTGGTTGTTCCTCATATCTCAAACTTGGGCCTACTGCGATCTCTGAATGATCGACTACGTGACTTGGGTCGGTCACGTACCTTCGCAGCTGTGAGACGTGGAATACGTCATGCACTCCCTCTAAGGATGGAGGTAATGCAAGCCGATAAGCCACCTCACCAACGCGCTCGAGGATGTCAAATGGCCCAATATACCTTGGGCTCAGCTTGCCTCTGCTCCCGAATCTGATAGTACCCCGAGTGGGCGAAATCCTCAAGAACACGTGATCTTCTTCCTTGAACTCTAGGGGACGCCGGTGTGTATCAGCCCAATGCTTCTGTCTGTCCTGAGCTGCTCGTAGATGATTCTGTATCTGCTTTACCTTCTCTACTGTCTGCATTACCAATTCTGGACCCAGTATTTGACGTTCACCAACGTCACTCCAACACACAGGTGATCTGCACTTCCTTCCGTATAAAGCTTCAAATGGCGCCATCTGAATGCTGGCCTGATAACTGTTATTGTAGGAGAACTTTACTAAGTACAAATGATCTTCCCAAGATCCTCCGAAATCTAGCATACATGATCGCAACATGTCCTCTAAGATCTGAATGGTGCGCTCCGATTGTCCATCTGTCTGCGGGTGGTACGCCGTGCTGAATTTGAGTCTGGTGCCTAGACTCTCTTGCATGCTTCTCCAGAAATGAGATGTAAATCTCGAATCTCGATCCGATACAATACTAACAGGTACTCCATGTAATTTGACGATTTATCGCATATACATGTCAGCTAGTACCTCTGTGGACTGTCCGACTCTAAATGGCAAGAAGTGTGCCAATTTAGTGAGTCGATCCACGATAACCCAAACTGCATCTCTTCCGCTGGGGCTCTTCGGAAATCCTGTGACAAAATCCATCGTGATGTGCTCCCACTTCCATTCAGGTATAGGAAGCGGCTGTAACATACCTGCAGTCCTCTGATGCTCGGCCTTTACTTGCTGGCAGACTAAGCATTTGGCCACAAATCTGGCGATCTCTCTCTTCATTCCATGCCACCAGTAATACTGTCTCAAGTCCCGATACATCTTGGTTCCTCCTGGGTGAACAGAGTACATAGAGCTATGCGCTTCAGTCATTAACTCCTGTCTCAATTCTCCATTTGGGACATACAGGCGATTTCCAAACCTCAATGTCCCGTCTTCGTGGATGCGTAGTCCTGTCTGCATACCTGCTTCTGTCCTTTCTTTGAGTCTTCGGAATCTAGCATCGGTGGGCAATGCTTCTTTAATCTTCTCCACGAGGGATGACTGAATCTCAAGATTAGCCATCAATCCATTCTGTCCCGGTACGATAACCTCTATCTGTAGCTCCTGTAAATCCTTCAACAACTCGGGCTGCATCGTCAAGAAATAAGCCGTAGGCTTCCTGCTGAGTGCATCTGCAACAACATTCGCCTTTTCCGGATGATACTGCAGATCTATGTCAAAATCTACCATCAATTCAAGCCAGCGTCTCTGCCTCATGTTAAGCTCCTTCTGAGTATACACATACTTCAGACTCTTGTGATCAATAAAGATTTCTACCCTCTCTCCATAAAGATAGTGTCTCCATATCTTCAGTACAAATATAACAGCTGCTAGCTCCAGATCATGTGTGGGGTAGTTCTTCTCGTGGTCCTTCAACTGTCTTGACGCATAAGCAATGACTTTGCCATGTTGCATCAAAACACACCCTAGTCCACTGCCTGATGCATCACTGTAAACAACAAAACCTCCTGACCCTGAAGGAAGAGTCAAGACAGGTGCTGTTGTTAATCTTCTCTTCAGTTCTTCAAAAGCCTTCTGGCAGTCTTCTGTCCATACAAACTCCTGATCCTTTCGTGTCAGCTTCGTCATCGGCTCTGCAATCCTCGAGAAATTTTCTACAAACCTTCGGTAATATCCCGCAAGTCCGAGAAAACTTCTCATCTCTGCAACTGATGTGGGTGTAGGCCATGTCTCAATTGCTGCAACCTTCTCTGGATCCACTGAAAGTCCTTCTCCTGATATGATGTGTCCCAAGAAAGGCACTTTGTCCATACAGAACTCACACTTACTGAGTTTGGCATATAACTTCTCTTGCCTCAAGGTCTCTAACACGATTCTAAGATGCTCCTCGTGCTCTTCAGGGCTCTTGGAATATATGAGAATGTCATCAATGAACACCACTACGAATTTATCCAAGAACTGATGAAAGACCTTGTTCATTAAGCTCATAAACACTGCTGGTGCGTTGGTTAAACCAAACGGCATCACCAAGAACTCATAATGCCCATACTTCGTCCTGAAAGCTGTCTTCGGGATGTCTTCCTTCCTCACCTTGATCTGATGATAGCCGGATCTAAGGTCAATCTTCGAGAATACCCTTGCACCACTCAATTGATCGAATAGATCATCAATGCGTGGTAAGGGATACCTGTTCTTGATGGTGACAGCATTTAGTGCCCGGTAATCAATACACAACCGTACTGTTCCATCCTTCTTCGGCACAAATAAGATGGGTGCTCCCCAAGGTGAAACACTGGGCCGAATGAAACCCTTCTCCAAAAGATCATCAACCTGTTCCTTCAACTCCACTAACTCCTTCGGTGCTAGCCGATAAACCGATGAAGTGATTGGCTCTGCTCCTGGAGTTAAGTCTATTGTGAATTCTATTTCCCGATCAGGCGGTAAACCTGGAAGATCATCAGGAAATACATCCACAAATTCTGATATGACTCTTGGGTAACCTGTCTCCTCTTCTACAGATAATACCCTAAGAGTAGGCTGAACTCCTTGCTCTACTGCTCCTCGGGAAAACTCAAATTCTGGATGTCCTGGCGGTCTAAATATAACCCGCCCAAGTCGGCAATCAAGAGTCGCATGGTACTGACTTAACCAGTCCATACCAAGTACGACATCATAATCCGGCATAGAAAATATCAGAAACTGCGCTCGCATTTCTCGGCCACATACGACTACAGAACATGATCTACAGATGTCACTAACCGGAATAATTCCACCTCCCGTAAGAATCCTCTTCATCTTCGGGAGGGGTGCGGTAGCTACTCTATGGGTGGCTACAAAGCTAGCTGCTATAAATGAATGCGATGCTCCCGAATCAAATAAAACTACATCTGGTAATGAAGCTACTAAAATAGTAGCTGCGATGACCTCGCCTGCTGTAGCCTCCTGCTCAACAGCTAAGGTGAATGCCTGGCCTCTTCCCTGAGCTGGACCTCTCTGCTGCTGCTGTTGCTGCTGGAATAGGGCTGCCTGTGGTGCCAGTGGTGGTCTCTGCTGATTCCCTCCTGGGGCTGGTGGTCTGACCCCACCAACTCCTGTCTGCTGGCCTCCTGCTGCTGGATAGGCTGGTCGTGGTGCAGGTAATGCTAGTCTGGGTGCTCCGTCTCTTCTTTCAGTACAGTTCCTGGAAAAGTGCTGGTTGGATCCGCAGCTCAAACATAGTCCCAATTTACGTCGGCATTCCTTCTCAATGTGTCCTACCTTGCCGCAGTGGTGACAAGTAGGAAGAGGTCTGTCTCTCTGTGCTGCTCTATCTGGCATACCCCTTTGGGCTCACTTTGCGGAATCCCCATGTGCTGGCCTGGATGGTGCTGATGTGATAGGCCTTTTCAGATTAGATTCCCTCCTGGTGACGCGCTCCAAGCGTCGGGCTGCTGCAAGGACATCGGTATAAGAGGTAGGTGCTACCGTTCCAATCACTCTCTGAAGCTCGAACTTCAAGCCGTCAAAGAACTTCTCTGCTTTTTTTTCCTCCGTTGAAATCAGTGTTGGGGCAAAGCGGCTCAGGCGAATAAATTCTGCGTTGTATTCCTCCACTGACATGCTGCCTTGGATAAGGCGGTTGAACCTGTCTCTGAGCTCTGACCGTGCAATGGCTGGAATGTACATCTCTTGGAAGAGTCTGGAGAACTCTTCCCATGTGACTCTGTCTTGTCCGAGCCTCCTTTCCTCTACTAACCACCAGTGGTGCGCATTATCAGTTAACTGCATTCTAACTGCAGTCATCCACTTCTCTCTCGGAAGTTCAGCGGCTTCCAACTGATGCTGAATGTTGGTGAGCCACTCATGAACTTCCGTTGGCCCTTCCTTACCAGAAAATGTGCGAGGCTTGAGATGACGGAAATCGGTGATAGATCCCGTCGATGTTCGCCTTGCTGGCGGATTTGCCTGCTCCAATGCGGATACCAGGCTGGTCCTCAGATACTCGGCCTCCTGCCGATGGGCCTCTTGCTGAATCTGTTGCTGTGCTTGCATCATAGCATACATCATCTGGAACATTTGTTGCCCGTCCATGGCTTGTCCTGGCGGGAATACTGGCATCTGGGGAGTGAACTGAGGTGGTGGTGGAATGTCATCTCTCCGGAACCTTGGATTAGGCTGTCCGGTTTGATCACTCTGCGATGCTTGTCCACCATCCCCTGGTGTCACTTCGTCTCAATAAGTAACCACAGCGTCGTGTGGTGTCTCCAAAGGAATATCATCTCTGTTCCCGGAATCCATTGCTCTGCAATCAAAAGATAAACTATTAGAACGCTCAGAGGAATCAATACAGGATGCAGTTCAAGTAACAAAATTCGAGATCGATATAGAGTTCAACAACTGGTTAAATAATGAATGAGATCCTATAGTTCATACTATCCTTAGGGCAGGCTGGTCCGGTCCCTAAGTTGAAACCGAACTATTTAGTCGTAGACCTGCATGGGCCACCACAAAAACTATGTGACGCCCCAGTCCCAAAATACCGAGGGACTGGACACGTGGCAATGGCCAGCAGTACGCACCGATGGACCAACTCAATATAATGGATCCATCAGGGCATACTTAAGCTGTAAAACAAGTCTACGACAATCATGGCACAACTAATCTCATCCACAAAAGATATAAAATATGATCCACAGAATAAATAAGGAATGTAAATCATCAGCAAGTCTCACAAAGTACTTCGGGGAACAACCCGATAAATAGCTAGTACAATGGTTCAACAGACCAGAAAGTAAAAGACTGAAATAAATAATGGAAACTGAGCATAAACATGGATGCTCAAGAGAAGTCTTCAGCTAAGACCTCGTCCTCAGATGGTGGTACAACTCCTGGATCAGCTCCTGCACCGGTCCCGTAGATCTCGGGATAAACCTCGTCTGCAAAATCTGGGGACAAAATCCGGATCCAGGTCCTCAGGGGACATAGCAAGGTACAAGAAAGCTCATGCCAAAATGAGTAAATAAACAGTGCAGCAAATAAATAACTAAATGAAGCAATAGGGTAAATATGTAACCAATCTAAGTGTAAATGCAAGTGAGAGCATCACTAGTCTCAGGCTGAGCCACTACAAGCTCTGTGTCGGGGAGCCGGTAGCGGTAATAACCGGTAGTGGGTCTAGCTCTGCTACGAGAGTCTACGACCTCTCAATAATAGAAGATATATATATGTAAACAGCCTGTAGCCTGTGTGTCTCTCCCCACCCAATGTAACCACGCATATCATGACCATAACGTCTCATGCCCATGTCAAGCGCGATCATAGCTAAATGCAACCAGTCATACAGTATCTAAGAATATAATGTCCATGTCCTATATCCTATACAGAATCACCACGAATATCTCGGGAAAATCCTGTCTCATGAATAGTGTCCAGTGTCCTGGGTCATAGAGTACTTGATGAGACAAGTATGAGAATAAAGTGTCACGGATGTCCATCTCTAGATGACTGTACCCAACACTGCGTACAGTGTCGGCACCCGACTGATAATCGGACGCTAAGTACGTCACACGGTCCTAGGTTGAGCATGCACAGCAATATATATATAAAGCAAGGAAATTAGATAACTAAGCTGCATAGAGTGGCAAGGTACACTTGCCTGATGTTTGAATGTCAACTGTCGTCCTGGTATCTGTGGATCCGGTAGGTACTACTCCGAGAGCTGTAATAAATATCACCAACAGTCTCAGAAGATGTCAAATAGCTGGAAATGCCTGTCCTTACGTCCAATTTGGACACAGGGGCAAAAAGGTCATTTTCGGGCCAAAGCGGGTTCCACATGTGGGCCACTTAGCACCGAAAAGCGTGTCAGGGTCAAAGGTCTCCAAATTCCTCAAACTCAGTGTCTACAAGTCAGGAACGACGATACGAACCCAACGGAACTTCCAGAATTGGATTCCGATGAGCCGATCTCAAAATCACCCGTCAAGTGGAGCCTGTGGGGCCCACGATACGCGATTTTGTCAACGTTCTCAGAATCGAACCAAACTTGGCTCACAGGACCAGCGTATTACTACGGATCCGATGGTGCAAGTTTTGTCTCGATCTGACGTGTGTACACGAAGTTACGGCGTATTTCAGAATCGACGGATACGGGGTGTTGTCGGCGGATACGCGTTGATTCCGGGGTGCACACACCTCCGAATCGACTTCTGCGAAATCTCACAATACCGTATCAACGTCGCACATAGTTCGGTAAAGACCGCATGCGACCAAGTCGTCCCGATTGGCGGGGCGGACTCAGTTCCGGGGTAAAACAGGGCGTTATTTTTTCCTGTTTTTGGATCGCGGTGTACGACCACTACAAGACGCGATGCACCGAGCGAGTTGCACGGGCACCGAGAGGGGTATACAGTCTACGCATAGCAATCGACGGAATTGAAAACGGAGTTGCGAGTGGAGAGAAATCAATACCTGAACAGGGCTCCGTGGATGCTGAATTCCAAGTGTCCGAACGTCAACCCCGTGTCCTGGTTGAGAGCAGCGGGTTGTCGAGGTCGACGAGGGGACTGGAACTAGACGAGGGTCGAGCAGGGCCGGGTGGACGCGAGGGAAGTGGCTTGATCGACGACGGTGCCGGAGTCGTGTCGTCGTCCGATCCGCGGATGGCTGAGCGGAGGCTGTCGAGTGGGACGGGCAGCGCTGGAGTCGAGGGGGACAGGCGCTGCTGATCGGCTGTTCAGCCGCTGCGGGGGACGTCCAGACCGGAGCGGTCGGCGCCGGAGTCACAGTCGTGGGGGAAGCGGCTTGTCGAGATGGGAGGGAGTTGGGGCGGACTCGGGCAGATTCGCCGGAGTCGAACAGCGTGCAGCCTCGCGGTTGGAGTTCGACGGGGTGCTGTTGCTGACAAGAAGATGACGGCGGGGTGTTTTGCTAGGGTTACGGCTGGGCACGCATGCCAAGGAGGGGGTTTTATACTGCTACAGTAAAATCCGGCGGGTAGGGGTTTTCCCTGCGGGTTTCGGGTTGGTCTGGTTCACAATCCAAATAGCTTTTGGTCCTCGATACGTTGCTCCGGTGTCCAATAAATTCACCAAAAAATGCCATGCGTCCGGTTCTCCATTATACACAATAAATTTTTACTTCCAGAATATTTTAACCCCATTAAGCCACACTTAAAATTATTTAACCCACAAACCTCAGTGATAAATTCCAGAAAAATACCGAAAATACGGAAAATTATATTAATTTCACTTCGGAAATTTAGGGTGTTTACACCTGCAGCTCCATGATGTTGCGGTCATTGGAGGCTCTAATATCAGATGTCAAATCCCGTAGCTCCGTCATGCTGCGGTCGAGCATATCCAATCGTGCGATGAGCATCGGATCGTCCGCTTGCGGCTGGGACCGGGGCTGCTCCTCCATACTTCGCAGCAACTCGTCACGAAGAGACGCAATCTGACGGTCAACGGCTTCCTGGACTCTGGCCGACGACTGCGAGGGCTGCGACTGCGAGGGGTGTATGGAATGCGCAGCTGTCGGGGAGGCCCTAGATGACTGCGTCGCAACCAGGGGGCCATAGGAGCCCGTACCGTAGTACGTACCCCTCTGGAGACCACCAGCTGCGGTCACCCACAGATCGTCCGCCGACGGAGATGGAGCGGACTGCGACGAAGTACCAGCCTCTCCAGGTGTAGGTGCACTAGCAGTCGCCCGCTCACGCATCCTAAGATACTTGGCCTAGAAAAGGTTTGGATACTCGATAATTGCCTAAGTTATATTAAAATTAACACAAAGTAAAGTAATACTTACATAGGTCTGTGAGGCCCTCTCATCAATGAGATTTCCGTCCTTGCGATGGGTGGCCAAGAAGACGGTCACCATGTTTGCATCCTCCTCCCTTTGTACCTGTTTAAAATATATTATTTATTACTAAACTTAAATATTTTTTCCAAGTACCATTTTATGGTACTTATATTAAAATAATATATTTTAAAAGAAAAAATATACCAAACGACGGAAATGTTCCGTCATCAGAATCGAGCCACCACACCACTTGGCAGCATTCTGCCTAGCCGCCTTGGCCTTCTTAGACCTTTCCTTGTAGCTCGGATCGTCGAATCTAGCCCTCATCGCAGTCCACTGCTCAGGCATGATCCAACCTTGGATCGGTTTTCCAGCACGATCATGAGCCTTCTGGTCATCCAGAGCATCTCGGATAAGCTTGGCGGCAACGGTAGGAAAGAGTCGCTCGATCAACTCGGCCCGGTGCGGAGGATAAAAATATGTTTGCTACAATAAATAATTCATTAAGTTAGCATCACGAATAAGTTATATAATATGCATAAATTAGAGAATTTATTTAATATACTTTTACCTGGAAGTGCGCAAACCAGAACGCCTTCCTCTCCTCCGGAGCCTCAGAGTAGTTGATCCAAGGGCCACCGTAGTTGTTCCTCAGAAATTGGCCCAGGCGTCTTTGAACCGACGATGGACGATATCTATACAGAGATAATAATTTAGATTACTGAAAAAGTTAATATACGATGAATAAAGAGAAACAAAAATATATACTAAACCATCTAATTGACTTACTTTGTACCGTCGGCCCAAATCTCTGTCCTCGTCTCCTCCGGAGGTGCGCATGGAGGATCTTGCTGATGCTGGGACAACGTGGGCACGACCTCCTCGACATGCTCATCTGTCCCCATGGTTCCGTCAGCAGGAGGAACGCTGGACGAGGGTGTACTATCACGCCAGGAACTACTCGTTCGAACAGTCGAAGATGTGAGTGATCGATATACTGGAGTACTGGATGACGATGATCCGGAACCAACAGTAGGCAGTACCGGAGTGGCACTCTGTCTACCTCGGGACCTGCCGAATCCTCCGCATTGTCCTGTCATATCTGATAACAACATATGATGAATATAGAGAAACACAAATATATACTACATTCTACAATCGAAATATGATACATATCTCAAAGCATTCTACAGTCAAAATATAATACATATATTCGTTAATGGGTACATCTACTTCGTCAATTTTCCAACCTTGATCTATATTCTACAGTCAAAATATAGTTACATTCTACATGCAATATTTTTTATTTTCAATCATCTTCAGAAAATTCATCTTGTTCGCCTTCGTCGTCTTGCTCTTCCTCTTCCTCGTCTTCACTTTCATCTACTTCGTCGTCCTCTTCGGATAATTCTATATCTTCTACATTATTACTCGTGTAATGAGTAACTTCCGTTGAGTCCACATCTACAATATTTGTTACAAGAGGTAGATCGTCCTCCTGATAAGCTATTTCGTCAATGTCAAAGGTATTTCTAGCTTTAGTCTTGTATACTGCCCACCAATCCGACCTCGCTGTCCCCCGTCTAGGATAAGTTGTGAAGTACACGAGCTGAGCCTGACTTGATAGGACAAATGGTTCGTAGCCTTGATATCTACGCTTGTAGTTTATATCCACAAGACCATGCTTGTCAATTTTCCAACCTTGATCTTGAATCAGATCGAACCATTCACACCTGAATAACACGATATTAGCAGGTTCTGTGCCATAATTATATGTCAACTCCACAATCTCTCGTAAGATGCCAAAAAAATTATTGCCCGGATTGACGTCTTTGTAGTTTGAAGATTTGATACACAAACCACTGTTTTTCGTGGAATCAAGATCCAGAAAGCTGTCTCTGATAGGAGCATTTGTTGACTTGAACCTGAACCCATTCACACAGAAACTTGGCCATATTTTTACGGCAGTAATTGGTCCCTTAGCTAGAGTTCTAATAGATTCAGTCTCGGATGATATTAGACGATCGACCTAAATACCAAAGTAGCGATAGTAAGTTATTTGTTTTGCAAGTGCAGAAATAAAAAGTAATTATCAAGCATCTTACATATGCGCTCAACCAAGAAGGAAAATGGCATCTCATATCTTGTTCTACTTCTTCGTCTGTTATGTAGGGTCTAACCGACCTCAACTCATCATTATATGTGCTGAAAAATAATGAAGCAACTGCTGATTAGTAGAATAATAGTATCTTATACTATTACATTGAGATGATGTAAATGTGGACGTATTAATTACTTACCCCTCTAGCTTCTCCACTTCATCCTCGTCACAATTGAGTAATATATACAATTGAGCAGCCCTTAGCTCATCGTCATTCAAATATCTCTTCTTCATTTTTCCCAAAGGCTTTCCGGACGCATTGAATACTTTGAGTATTGCATCATTAGATTCCTGATATGCGTCGTCGTTTCTGGGAGCTTTCGTCCTATTAGTAGCAACATGCGGTTTGAAATACGTCGAACAAAAGTTTGTAATCTCCTCGAGAACATAAGCTTCACAAATAGAGCCTTCAACCCGTGCCTTATTTTTCACCTTTCTTTTTAGGTGATTCAAATGCCGCTCGAAGGGGTACATCTACCGATAACCGACAGGACCACCAAAGCAATCTCACCATCCTCTTAGATCGATAGAAGTCTTTAGGCAACTTTGCACCCTCGGGCAAGATCTCTATAATCAAATCGAGCAGTCGATTATAGCATTCTTGCGACATATTAAAATCGGACTTGATGCTCAATAATCTTGTAACCACCTCCAACGGTGAATGATCCTCACAACCAGGATATAGTGGAGTCCTAGCATTCTCCAGCAACTCCATAAACTTTGCAGCATCGGCATTCGGTGCCTCCTCAGCTGCATCATAATTGTCCGGATTGAAACTAGGTCCCGCCGCATCATAATTGTCCGGATTGAAACTAGGCCCCGCCGCATCATAAACCATGTTCACCAACCCGTCGTCGTAAGCATCGTGGTCTTGGACATCCATATACGGCTCCACATAGGGCTCCGACTCCGATGCTAGAGATACAAGTTCTCCGTGCGCGGTCCACTGATAGTAATTCGGCGTGAAGCCCTTCGAGTATAAATGATATGTAACTTCCACTTCTGGATGATATTTTCTGTTGCGACATCTCACACACGGACACTTAATTTTGGTACCGTCCATGTACTGAGGGAAAGCCTTGGCGAACTGCAGGAACTACTGTACACCCTCAATGAATTCATCCCGCACACCGCACATGTCATCAGGATGACGGTTGTACATCCACGAACGATGATGCAGATAGTAATTCATATCCATTTCTAGATACTTCTGCAAAAATGACAGTATGTATCATATAAATCATTACATACAGTGGTTTATCACCTAACTTCATAACTTAACCGTACTATAAAAATCATAACTGATATAATACATACTTTCATTTATCAAAGTCTAAAATAAGCAATATTCAAAACAACTGAAAAGAGGCCAAGTCTCTTAGTTTTTTAATATTTTATACTATTGGTAAAAGCTTGGGTTCTTTACTGTATACAATGCTTACTAGGACATATAGTTACTTAGCTAACTATTAACAAAATCAAGTATATCAGTAAGTAACTATTTAACTACACTAACTATGTACTAATTTAATACTAAACTGATACCCTTAACTTCTACCCAATAACTCATGCTAACCCATCTTAAACCAACTAACCAATACCTTGACACTAAGCTAACTAACACTAGTATACATAGCTAACTAAATGCAACTGAAAACGGATACTGATACAGTGGGACTTGTTGATACTTACTGATAGATGGTTGCTGAAATGACACAGTGCTGATGGTTTTCCTCTTCAGTTGCCCTGCTCACTGTTGCAGACCTCCTTCTCACTGCCCACTACAAGGCTCGAGCATCCATCAACACTTCTACCTGGAACCCCTCACCCTGCTACTACCACTGCTCCATACCCTAACTGATACAAGAGTATCAGTGTGTGTACAGTCCAACTCAACTCACTAAAACATCTAAAACTAACTACCTAAAGGCACTGTGCAGATACCGAAATGCATATTCAGTTGTTCACTGAGTCGTGCCTCCTACAATATGTTGTGCACATCTGACTGCATACTGGTGATACTTTCCTACTGCTGAACTTCTCCCTTTATATTGTGCCCTTGCTGCATTGCTGCAGGGCTCGACTGATACACTGAACTCCTACTGCAACACCAATACCCAGGCACAATGTTGCATTGGCCCTTCTTACTGCTGCTGCTATTGCAGTTAGCTACCTTGCTGTGCATCCCCTTCATAAAGTTGTACATCTCTTTTGTCACTGACTGCACGAACACCCCTGTGCATTTCTGGGTACAATGACTGCTCCTTCTCGAGGCTGACTCCACGTTGCTGCTCATCGCAAGCTCCTCAACCCGATCCCCCCTCGACCACTAGTACACTGATACACAGTGTGGTCGAGGCACACTGTGCACACCATAGTGAAACCGATTCCCCCCTGATACACTGGCATACTGATGCACAGTTTTACGGCCGGAGCTTTCCCTCCCTCACACAAAAATATAAAGTCACTGAACTTACTCACTCACTCACTCACTGATACACTAAACTCACTGATACACTAAACTAAACTCACTGATACACTAAGCTCAATATAGCCCTACTGTCATGCCCCAGTCCCAAAAGTACATAGGACTAGGAACACGTAAGCATGCCAGCCGCATGGATATGGCAACTCCAATATATGGAAACCAAAATCCACACGTACGCTGTAATTGAATATCAATCCACAAGTGGTATAAAATGTATCACAAGTCACAGGGTATAATCTAAATCTCATCCACGAAAATCAGATATAAATAATAACCAGCATCTATATAACTAGATCTCAACATAAATATCTAAGGATGATAGTTGGATGGAAACAAATCCACTACCAACTCGAATGGAAAAGTACAACACAACAAATACAATATAGGAATACCAGCTAACGACCATGGCCTCGAAGAGAAGACATCCTCGCAACACAAGTAATCATCCAAATCTGCGCTCCTGCAATTACTCAAGAACAAATACACCTGGCAGAGGACCAGGTCCTCAGAGGGACGTAACAAGATACAGAAAATACGAGCCAATTTGAATACAGTAAACATGCATATTATTTGAAAATAAATAAGTACGCTGTACAAGACCATCTATATGAATGCAAATAAGGATAACTTTTTGACGTATGGGCAAGGGTAGGCTACTCGATCTAATCCTCACAACCTCACGCTCGTCAGTGGACATCATCAGCCGACATACCTCTGGGGTAGCGACCCTCGGACTCCATCAATCGACATACCTCTGGGGTAGCGACCATCGGACATGACCCACCATAGTGCGTGCTAGTGACTACGGTGTTACCAGAGTGGTTAAAAGCCCATACGCCTAATGATTGTCCTCGATGATACTAAGTGCCATGTGTGTGTCAACATATCTAATACATAGTAATGACTGAAAAAAAACTACACATGCAAGAAATATACAGAAATACAATAAATATACAGAAATATACTAAGCATGCAAAATACTGTAAGCAATTTGGCAAGGTATCTTGCCTGGGGTCCTGCTGCTGGTATGAATCAGAGTCCAAGTCACAGTCCAAATAGCCTATGTATTACAAATTTATCACGTCAAAAGATAATTTATTTTAATTTATTTAATTCTAGAATAATTACTCTAAAATCCTATTTTAATCTTATTATTCTGATTTTTATGTTAATTCCTAAATTTTGTCCAAAGAAACTGAATTTTATCAACTCGAGACTCATGGCACGCAAATCGAGGCGATCTGTTGACCGAAAAGTCAACCGACACAAACTCAACTTTCATGCATGATTTCCTGTATATTTCAGCGTCAAAAATATGCTAGAATTTACGGCTCGTCCGAATTCAAATTCGTTTGGGAATTATGGCACATACAAATTTTGTATTGTGCACCGATGGTTAAATTCTAACCTAGAAGTTCTACAGAATTAACAGTACATAAATACTTCGAATTAAATTCTGGGAAAAATATATGTCAATGATCTCGACATTAGCTTTCCGAAACTTTAAACGGTTTATGATTCTGATTCCTGGTTCTCCCGGAATCGCGAAAATATTGAAACACGTCTATTTTCGGACATGCTGTGCTCTACGAATTTTCCAGAATTTAATACTCGTAATTTCGTAAAATAATATATATAATCAGATAGCTAACCTCAATATCTTTCTAACGCAAGAAACTAGGCCTCGTTTGGAGTCCGGAGCTATGCGCAATGGCTTGTGGAAGATGAAGGAACCCTAGATGGCAATTCTCCAAAATCTCTCTCTCTAAAATAATGGGATAATTAGGGTTATAATAATATATATATATATATATATATAGGGATGTACCTGCGGCTGAATGGATATTTATAGGCTGACACGTGTCAGAATATGATTGGATAGTTTTTGTTATATTATTTGTTTTTGATTTGCCTTTATCAAAACATTATTTAAGTCATTTTAAATCTAAATAACTCCAAATAAATATTAAAAATAATCATAAAAATCTGGAAAAATTACATAAAATATATTTTGAACCTATAAACCCTAAAAAAAAATTTGGGACAATTTTATATTCATAAGTTTACTACTATAATTAAGAGAAGCTCTAAACATTAGTTTATCCATTTAACTAAAAAAAAATACTAACATTATTCCAAAAATTCTGAAATAATTCCAGAAAATATATAATAATATTATAAACCCTAGAAAATAACGTGGGTCCATTCTATATTTCTGGGCTTGCAAAATAAATTCTACAAGTCCTAAAAATTAGTTATTAGTCTAAATAACTCCCAATAAATACTAAAAGTATTCAGAAAATTCCCAGAAAATTCTAGAAAATATATTTGACTATTTAGAACCTAAAATAAAATTTTGGAATATTTTTAATTAAGTTTGAACATAAAATAAATTCTTCAAAGTCCTAAAAAATTAGTGTTACTAGTTTTTAATTAACTAAAAATTATGGAAAAATCTCAATAATCTAAAATAGCCTAAAAATAATTCTAAATAAATATTTATATAAGTGAATATACTAAAAAAATTATTTTCTAATTAAATAAGAGAATAGTCTAAATAAATTCAACATCTATAATAAATATAATAATATAAAATATACACAAAATACCTATTTTAGGTGAGAGAGTTTACAATCTACCCAACTTAAAACAATTTCGTCCTCGAAATTAAAATAAGGCATAATTTGTTAAATCCTTCACATTCGTACATAAGGTACGTCAATCGCAATCTCTTCCAAAAATTTGAATAACAAAATCTATTCAAATCTATCGCGATCAATTCAAAATTAAGATAATCATTGTTCAAATCAAAATTCAACCTATTGTAATCTCTTCTCACTTTTCCAAATTATCAATATCCAAATTTAAATTGAATCCATATAATATCTTCAAGATTTAAATAACCCATATCAAATTTTACCCCACGATCTCCAACTATCATAATCTCCTCTAGAAGTAATTCGAGTCCAATATTATTCCTATTTTTACTTATAATTTTTTTTTTGTATTCTTCAACTTTTTAAATTCCATTCAGATCCTCAATATTTCAAATATGTAGTCCAACCATCAAATTTTAATTCTTAATTTAAATCATCAAATTAAAAAATAATTTAAATGCAGTCCACCAATGTTCAAGTCTGAAATTATATATTTATCCTTCAAATTCAAATTGATGATTTTACCTTCAATACTCAAAAATTTAAATTATGTACTTAAGGTATAAATATTGGGTCCTCAATATCAAGATTTTTAAAATTTATTAATCCTCATCATCTTAGTCATTCTTCTAAAATTCTCAAAATTAAAATGGCTTGAACCTCTCCCAATCTAATCTTATTCGATCACAATCTAAAAGAAATTCCTCTCGAGTTGCCAATGCACTGCTACCCAACTTAGAATTTATCCATCTATCACAGAAGGCTATATACTTTAAGAAAAATATTCCTTAATTTATTTACTCATGTCATTCAATCCTCAAAACTTCAACGCCGATTATATCATATGTGATATGTCCTTAATTACGAAAGAATAATCCTCAAGTATGTGATCGGCCTATGGGGTATATCTAGTACTCTCTGTGTATCAAACTTATACCAAGCACGAGGTTTCGTCTTTCCGAAATAAGGGAAGATGGAGATCAATAATAAAGAGTTCAAGGGCGAGGTAATAGAATAGAAGTATCGGGATCAAGGCGTTTAAAGAATTCAAATGGAAATTGTTAAAGTAGTTGTGGATTGAAATCCTATTTTGGTAATTCCTATTCACATGCTCGTATTAGTACAGTTATGTAGCCGATACGATACGCTCAGACATGACTAGGGCAAGTATATTCGTCTACCAATCACTACATATCTCAATCCACGTAAAGTAGTATTACGAAGGGCGAATCAAGCGCACTAAGGTTAGCTAGACCTTAATACACTGATTCTGAAATGTATTAGTAGGCGTCCCCAATAATACATATCTCATGATCAAGCTCGATAAAAGAGTAAGCTTGCAAAACTAGGCTATAATAGCAACATAAGTCAAGGTAGTGCAGCAAATATAAGTACGCTAGATGATGATGAAAGGAGGTACAAATTAATTCAAGTTCACAAAACAAAACAACTAAGCAACAATAATAAAAGACTCCTTGTCTATGTCGCTAGTCGACCAAATGTGGGCAAGGACCTCTAACTTCTATTGTCTGAATAACCACTATCGTCTTATGCTAGTATACAATTAATGTTGTTTAATCACACTTCAATAATAGGTCAAAAGACTATGTGATACTAGGTTGTGAGGTATACTACCCAACTTAAAACAATAAACTAATACTGTGACAGTCTTAAGGGTACCGTAGAAGCTCCTGTTAAGGTCTTCGAGAAGGGGTCTTGGTACTTGTTAGGGTATCCTCTTATATTACATAGGTCATGGTCGTCTTAACTCTTAGCCATAGTGCAAGTGTCAATAGTAAGAATGGAACAGTTACTGGCCTCAAGGGAAAGGGAATATAACTCGTATTGAGGTGTGGTACAAGTTACGCAATTTAAAACTAAGGGATAAGCACCAGGTCTCAATCTACAAGAATAACTTAACTATCAAGTTCTAACTACTAAGCACACAATTTCAAAATTCAAGATTACAACTATAATTCTAGCAAACTATGTGTCCTTAACAAAAAAATAAATTACTTGGCCTACTATCAGAAGTGTCAGGTGGTACGAGTTGAAAGATAAAGAAAAGAAGAACGTAATTTTGGTCGTCGCACAATTAGCGAACGTTAAGGTCACAGAGGAACAATATGTGAAATAGAGGGGCTCTAGGTAGCATCATGATTTTCCAAGGGGGAGTGGTATACTAGTTGAATGTTCGAGGTATGATCAAGGGAGAAGTGTTGATTGCATTCCTCTAGGGTTCCTAGGGTGCTGTCTACTAATAACAAGACAATGATATAAGTTTATAGTTCTCCAATACTATCTAACTATGAGGGTTAGGTTCAGTCCTAATATTCACTTTTTGTTTTCTATTGGTTCCTCCATACTAGGGTCAAACATTATGGTAAGCTTCTAACTAACTCTAGTAGTATCTATACTACTCTTAAGTCTTCATAATACATCAAGGGATAATGGTAAACCAATCTATAGATAAGGAATTCTAGGTTCACTAGATATTCTAAACTTAGTGGTGTGTCTATATCCTCGTTGTAATCTTAATAGGTATGCTACTCTAATTATCATCCTAATAATAGGGGTTCCTATATTCTCAGCAGAAGGCTATACTCAAGGAACTATTAGGGAAGCACATGAATCAAGCAGGATATAATTGTTCAAATAGAACAGATAGGAGGAAGATGAATCATAGTCAATTGTGGATGAGATCCTATACTCTAGTCCTAGGTGCAGGCTTGCTCGGTACAGTAACGTAACCGAGACAATATGCTCTCGACCTGCATGGGCCACCACAAAAACATGTCATGCCCCAGTCCCAAAAGTACATAGGACTAGGAACACGTAAGCATGCCAGCCGCATGGATATGGCAACTCCAATATATGGAAACCAAAATCCACACGTACGCTGTAATTGAATATCAATCCACAAGTGGTATAAAATGTATCACAAGTCACAGGGTATAATCTAAATCTCATCCACGAAAATCAGATATAAATAATAACCAGCATCTATATAACTAGATCTCAACATAAATATCTAAGGATGATAGTTGGATGGAAACAAATCCACTACCAACTCGAATGGAAAAGTACAACACAACAAATACAATATAGGAATACCAGCTAACGACCATGGCCTCGAAGAGAAGACATCCTCGCAACACAAGTAATCATCCAAATCTGCGCTCCTGCAATTACTCAAGAACAAATACACCTGGCAGAGGACCAGGTCCTCAGAAGGACGTAACAAGATACAGAAAATACGAGCCAATTTGAATACAGTAAACATGCATATTATTTGAAAATAAATAAGTACGCTGTACAAGACCATCTATATGAATGCAAATAAGGACAACTTTTTGACGTATGGGCAAGGGTAGGCTACTCGATCTAATCCTCACAACCTCACGCTCGTCAGTGGACATCATCAGCCGACATACCTCTGGGGTAGCGACCCTCGGACTCCATCAATCGACATACCTCTGGGGTAGCGACCATCGGACATGACCCACCATAGTGCGTGCTAGTGACTACGGTGTTACCAGAGTGGTTAAAAGCCCATACGCCTAATGATTGTCCTCGATGATACTAAGTGCCATGTGTGTGTCAACATATCTAATACATAGTAATGACTGAAAAAAAACTACACATGCAAGAAATATACAGAAATACAATAAATATACAGAAATATACTAAGCATGCAAAATACTGTAAGCAATTTGGCAAGGTATCTTGCCTGGGGTCCTGCTGCTGGTATGAATCAGAGTCCAAGTCACAGTCCAAATAGCCTATGTATTACAAATTTATCACGTCAAAAGATAATTTATTTTAATTTATTTAATTCTAGAATAATTACTCTAAAATCCTATTTTAATCTTATTATTCTGATTTTTATGTTAATTCCTAAATTTTGTCCAAAGAAACTGAATTTTATCAACTCGAGACTCATGGCACGCAAATCGAGGCGATCTGTTGACCGAAAAGTCAACCGACACAAACTCAACTTTCATGTATGATTTCCTGTATATTTCAGCGTCAAAAATATGCTAGAATTTATGGCTCATCCGAATTCAAATTCGTTTGGGAATTATGGCACATACAAATTTTGTATTGTGTACCGATGGTTAAATTCTAACCTAGAAGTTCTACAGAATTAACAGTACATAAATACTTAGAATTAAATTCTGAGAAAAATATATGTCAATGATCTCGACATTATCTTTCCGAAACTTTAAACGGTTTATGATTCTGATTCCTGGTTCTCCCGAAATCGCGAAAATATTGAAACACGTCTATTTTCGGACATGCTGTGCTCTACGAATTTTCCAGAATTTAATACTCGTAATTTCGTAAAATAAATTATATAATCAGATAGCTAACCTCAATATCTTTCTAACGCAAGAAACTAGGCCTCGTTTGGAGTCCGGAGCTATGCGCAATGGCTTGTGGAAGATGAAGGAACCCTAGATGGCAATTCTCCAAAATCTCTCTCTCTAAAATAATGGGATAATTAGGGTTATAATAATATATATATATATATAGGGATGTACCTGCGGCTGAATGGATATTTATAGGCTGACACGTATCAGAATATGATTGGATAGTTTTTGTTATATTATTTGTTTTTGATTTGCCTTTATCAAAACATTATTTAAGTCATTTTAAATCTAAATAACTCCAAATAAATATTAAAAATAATCATAAAAATCTGGAAAAATTACATAAAATATATTTTGAACCTATAAACCCTAGAAAAAAATTTGGGATAATTTTATATTCATAAGTTTACTGCTATAATTAAGAGAAGCTCTAAACATTAGTTTATCCATTTAACTAAAAAAAAATACTAACATTATTCCAAAAATTCTGAAATAATTCCAGAAAATATATAATAATATTATAAACCCTAGAAAATAACGTGGGTCCATTCTATATTCCTGGGCTTGCAAAATAAATTCTACAAGTCCTAAAAATTAGTTATTAGTCTAAATAACTCCCAATAAATACTAAAAGTATTCAGAAAATTCCCAGAAAATTCTAGAAAATATATTTGACTATTTAGAACCTAAAATAAAATTTTGGAATATTTTTAATTAAGTTTGAACATAAAATAAATTCTTTAAAGTCCTAAAAAATTAGTGTTACTAGTTTTTAATTAACTAAAAATTATGGAAAAATCTCAATAATCTAAAATAGCCTAAAAATAATTCTAAATAAATATTTATATAAGTGAATATACTAAAAAAATTATTTTCTAATTAAATAAGAGAATAGTCTAAATAAATTCAACATCTATAATAAATATAATAATATAAAATATACACAAAATACCTATTTTAGGTGAGAGAGTTTACACCTACCTTCATGTAAAACAACACTACCCACATTCAATACCACCAAATATCTCATGATTGAAAACTTAGCTAAATACTTAGAAAAACCTTAACCCTCACTCCTCTTTTACTGAACTACCCATACAAAGAAACCCAAGCTCTCCACTGACTGATACACTGAGGTATCAGTGCCAACACAGTGCACATACAGTAAAGACACAGTAAAGAACCCGACTCCCTGTGTAAATCAGTCCTATGTCAGTGTCTGTGTGAGTGTGTGTGTGTGTGTGTGTGTATCTGCGTCTGTGTGTGTGTGTCATGTGTGTGTGTCGTGTCTGTGTGCGTGTGTCGTGTCTGTGTGCGTGTGTCGTATCTGTCCAGTCATCAGTTGTGTCAGTGTCACATGAGAGAGAGAGAGAGAGAGAGAGAGATTACCTAGAGCTCGAGGAGGAGGAGGGGGGTGCCGGAGTAGCCGCAGCCGTGGAGAGCCGGTCGGCGGAGAGAGGGGGGGCGGGGGAAATCGAAAACTTTCAAAATTTTCGACAGATGGGGGAAAAGAATCTGAGCCCTAATTAACCAAAAATTAGCGACGTTTAGCGACGTCTAATAAAAATGTCGCTAAATTAAAATTTAGCGACGTCAAATACGTCGCTAAACACGTTGCTAAATATTTTTGATATATACGTCGCTAATTACGACGCTAAACGTCGCTAAATCAAATATATTAGCGACCTTAATTGAACTTATAGCGACTCATCTTTTAAAATCTGAATAAAAGTCGCTGAACGTCGCTAAATGTCGTCATTTGGCGACGTTTAGCGACGTTTTTAATGGAGTCGCTGATTTAGCGACGTTTATACCAGGAGTCGCTAAAATACGTCGCTAATCCCGCTTTTTCTGGTAGTGACCCATAAGTCCAATTTGGATACAGGGACAAAATTGACAGTTTCTGGTCAAAGTGGGGTCCACATGTGGCCCACTTCGCACCAAAAAATATACCAGAGACAAAGTTCTTCAAATTCGTCAAACTTAGTGTCTATGAGTCCATAACGATAACACGAACCCAACAGAACATCCAGAACTGGATTTCGATGAGCTGGTCATGAAATCGTCCGTCAAGTAGAACCGTGGGGCCCACAAAACGGTATTTCGTCCACTACTAAAAATTGTGGGTTTAGTGACATTTTTAGCGACGTTAAATTAAAACGTCGCTAATTCAGCGACTCCAAATATTAACGTCTCTGTTTGGCGACATATAGCAACGTTTAGCGACTATAATTCAGTTTTTTAAAAGAATAGTCGCTATAAGTTATCTTAGGTCGCTAAACGTCGCTGAATTTTATAATTTAGCGACATTTAGCGACGTATTTAGCGATGTTTATATTTTTAATATTTAGCAACGTGTTTAGCGACGTCTATGACGTCGCTAAATATTTCTTTTAGCGACATTTTTATTTAACGTCGCTAAACATCGCCAAAATTTCGTTAATTAGGGATCGATTTCGATTTCCCCCATCTGTCAAAATTTTCGAAAGTTTTCAAAAAAATTCGATTTCCCCCACCCCATCTCCGGCGACCGGCATCTCCACAGCGGCCTACTCCGGCATCCTCCTCCTCCTCCTCCTCATCCTCCTCTAGGTAAACCCTAACTCTCTCCCTCTCTCCCTCTCTCCCTCTCTCTCTCTCTCTCTCTCTCTCTCATAGGACACACATGATACTGACACAGACATGACACACACACACACGTGACACCAACCCTAACCCAAAACTGATACGACCTGGGATCAGGACCTAGGGTTAGGGTTAGGGTTTTTGACCTAGGGTTAGGGTTAGGGTTTTTGACCTGGGGTTAGGGTTAGGATTTTTGACCTCGGATTAAGGTTAGATTTTTTGATCTGGGATCTTGGTTCTTCCAGTGCTACAAAAGGAAGCTACTGTTGCAGCAACGCTATGTTGCTTGTTGTTGCTGCAATGTTGTACTGCTTGTTGTGTGCTCAAAGGGCCTTGCTGCATTGCTGCTAGTGTAGCTCGGGTAATTACTGAATGTTGATGCTACTGAAATGATGTTTCAGTGCTGAAATGCTGATACATATGACACGACACTAATCCTAACTCTGATAAACTCGCATGTGAGTGATACTGGCATTGTGAGTACTAGCCCTAACTCTGATAAACACGATACGACACCATCTTGATTTTGGCTTCTTCATCTATCAATACAAAATTTAGTACATAAGGTTCTTAGACAAAATATTCATACAAATAATTTTAGATATGTCTGATACATATCACCACATCAAGATCATTTTAAGGCTGGAAGCATGGAACAGCCAGGATGAATATGATTTTAGATATGTCTGGATTATATGTATACAATTGCTTGACAAGGGTTACATTGTGTGCATGTGCGTGTGGAGGGCATGATTATAGCACTTGGCCATGTAAAACTGTTATTGTCTTGCGCCTATAAATTTATGTAGTAGGCCCTTCTTGATGGTGATGCACAATTGTGAGTGCTACCTCTTGCCCTCTCTCTCTCTTTGCCTGAAGAATTTAAGAAATATTTATATACTCGCATGTGAGTGATATTCATGTGGCTCACTCTGATACTAGCTCGTAGATGATGTCTCGAACTACTGATACGATTGGCTAGTAGATGATGAGTTAGCTATGCTCCTGAGACTCTTGCTACTAAGCTACTGAGCTGCTATTGAACCTCTGCACTTTGTCACTGCAATGCATATACTTCGATATTGCTACTGGAAGTGAAGCTCATTGGTTTAGGTTCATAACAAACTCGAACACACATACACACCCTCATTCCCGTATCCGTGTTCGTGTGTCCGTGTCAGTATTAGGGTTAGTGTCCGCATTTCTAGTACAACATACAAATGGATACAAATGGATACATACAACATACAAATGGATACATACAAATGGATACAAACTCGAACACACATGCACACCTTCAAATATAGATTACCTAGCCAACTAATTGTCAGCTTCTTCTTTGCTGATCTACAAATGGATATGAATTAGGAATAAGATAGGGCATTGTGTATCAAGTTAGAGCAGTTCTTACCTTCCTCCAGAGAATCACACTGTATATAATTATTTATAGGATACATACTGTCATTTTTGTAGAATTATCTAGAAATGGATATGAATTACTATCTGCGTCATCGTTTGTGGATGTACAATCGTAATCCTGATGACATGTGCGGTATGTGGGATGAATTCATTGAAGGTGTACAACAGTTCCTGTAGTTCGCCAAGGCGTTCCCTCAGTACATGGATGGTACCAAAATTAACTGTCCATGTGTGAGATGTCGCAACAGGAAATATCATCCAGAAGTGGAAGTCACATATTATTTGTACTCGAAGGGCTTAACACCGAATTACTATCAGTGGATCGCGCACGGAGAACTTGTGTCTCTAGCATCGGAGTCGGAGCCTTATGTGGAGCCGTATATGGATGTCCACGACCACGATGCTTACGACGATGGGTGGGTGAACATAGTTTTTGATGCGGCGGGGCCTAGTTTCAATCCGTACAATTATGATGCGGCAGGACCTAGTTTCAATCCGGACAATTATGATGCAGCTGAGGAGGCACCGAATGCCGATGCTGCAAAGTTTATGGAGTTGCTGGAGAATGCAAGGACTCCACTATATCCTGGTTGTGAGGATCATTCCCCATTGGAGGTGGTTACAAGATTATTGAGCATCAAGTCCGATTTTAACATGTTGCTAGAATGCTATAATCGACTGATCAATTTGATTATAGAGATCTTGCCCGAGCGTGCAAAGTTGCCTAAAGACTTCTATCGATCTAAGAGGATGGTGAGATCGCTCTAGATGGGATACGAAAAAATTGATGCATGTCGCAACGGGTGCATGTTGTACTACAAAGACGACAAGGATGGAGATGCGCGCAGATTCTGTGGTGCTGATCGCTACAAGGCCACTGTTAGAGAAAAGTCTGTCAGTGCAAGGAAGCCTACCGATTCGATGTACTACTTGTCTTTGATGCTGCGGTTGCAGCGGTTGTTTATGGTTAAGGAGACTGCAGAAAATATGAGTTGGCACAGTCGGAAACAGATTGAAGGAGTATTGGATCATCCATCCAATGGAGAAGATAGAAGCACTTTGATCGAGAGTATCCAGATTTTGCTTCAGATCCACGTAATGTAAGATTGGGGCTCTCCTCTGACGGTTTTATCCTATTCGGACTTTCGGGCTCCCAGTATTCATGTTGGCCTGTGATCGTCACTCCGTATAATCTACTGCCTTGGATGTGCATGAAGACTCCGTATATGTTCATAACCGTTATTCTCCCAGGTCCGAACAATCCGAAGAGGAACATCAATGTGTATTTACAGCATTTGATAGATGAGTTGAATCAGCTGTGGGAAGTAGGTGCTAACACGTACGATGTTTCTAGAAAGCAGAATTTTTAGATGAGGACAGCACTTATGTGGACCATCAACGACTTTTCGGCCTATAGAATATTATCGGGATGGGGTACCCATGGTCGTCTCTCATGTCCGTATTGCATGGACCGTACTAAGGCTTTCCGTTTGAAACACGGAGGCAAATCGTGCTTCTTCGATTGTCATCGACAATTTCTGCCGAAGGATCATCCGTACCGGAGGAACATGAATGCTTTTCGTGTGGGCATTATGGAGAAGGCCAATCCACCGCCAAGGTGGCCCGGATACACGATATGGGAAGAGGTAAAAGATTTACCAAGTGCTATCGAAGAGCCTGCTAAGGGGTACAAGTATGACGGATTTGGTCGCACCCATAACTGGACAAAGAGGAGTATATTCTGGGATCTGCCATATTAGAGCACCAATCTGATCAGACATAACCTTGATGTCATGCATATCGAGAAGAATGTGTTTAATAACATTATTAATACTGTAATAGAGGTAAAGGGGAAGACGAAAGATAATCCGAATGCCAGGTTGGACTTAGAAGAAATATGTAGACGTCCTGCATTGTATTTGATAGAGGAGGGAAATGGAAAGTTAAAGCAACCTAAGTCAGTTTTCTCACTGGAGAAAGAGGATAAAGGGAGACTTTGTAGGTGGATTCAGGGTCTAAAGTTTTCAGACGGGTACGTGTCAAACTTGAGAAGATGCGTCGACCTCATGGAGAACAAACTGGCGGGTATGAAGAGCCACGATTGTCACGTATTCATGGACAGGTTAATTCTAATTGTATTTCGGGATTACTTACCGCAGGTCATTTGGGATCCATTGACAGAGCTCAGCATATTCTTCAGAGATCTTTATTGTACTAAGTTGCTCGTCGATCGTCTAGAAAAGCAAGAGAAGGACATTGCGGTAACACTATGTAAGCTCGAGAAGGTGTTTCCTCCTGGATTCTTTGACTCTATGGAGCATTTGCCAATTCATCTTTCCTATGAGACACGTGTTGGTGGTCCTGTCGGTTATCGGTGGATGTACCCCTTCGAGCGGCATCTGAATCACCTAAAGAAAAAGGTAAAAAACAAGGCACATGTTGAGGGCTCTATTTGTGAAGCTTATGTTCTCGAGGAGATTACAAACTTTTGCTCGACGTATTTCAAACCTCATGTTGCTACTAATAGAACAAAAGTTCAGAAAAATGACGACGGATATCAGGAATCTAATGATGCAATACTCAAAGTATTCAATGCGTCCGAAAAGCCTTCAGGGAAAATGAAGAAGAGAGATTTGAATGACGACGAGCTAAGGGCTGCTCAGTTGTATATATTACTCAATTGCGACGAGGATGAAGTGGAGAAGCTAGAGGGGTAAGTAATTAATACATCCACGTTTACATCATCTCAATATAATAGTATAAGCTACTATTATGCTACTAATCAGCAGTTGCTTCATTGTTTTTCAGCACATATAATGATGAGTTGAGGTCGGTTAGACCCTATATTACAGACGAAGAAGTAGAACAAGAAATGAGATACTATTTTCCTTCTTGGTTGAGTGCATATGTAAGGTGCTTGGTAATTACTTTTTATTTCTGCACTTGCATCACAAATAACTTACTATCGCTACTTTGGTATTTAGGTCGATCATCTAATAACACCCGAGGCTGAATCTATTAGAACTCTAGCCAAGGGACCAATTTCTGCCATTAAAATATGGCTAAGTTTCTGTGTGAATGGGTTTAGGTTCAAGTCAACAAATGCTCCTATCATAGACAGCTTTCTGGATCTTGATTCCACGAAAAAAAGTTGTTTGTGTATCAAATCTTTGAACTACAAAGACGTTGATCCAGGCCATAATTTCTTTGGAATCTTACGAGAGATTATGGAGTTGACATATAATTATGGTATAAAACCTGCTAATATCATGCTATTCAAGTGTGAAAGGTTCGATCCGATTCAAGATCAAGGTTGAAAAATTGACAAGCATGGCCTTGTGGATATAAACTACAAGCGTAGATATCAAGGCTACAAACATTTGTCCTATCAAGTCAGTCTCAACTCTTGTACTTCACAACTTATCCTAGACGGGGGACAGCGAGGTCAGATTGGTGGACAGTATACAAGACTAAAGCTAGAAATACCTTTGACATTGACGAAATAGCTTATCATGAGGACGATCTATCTTTTGTAACAAATATTGTAGATGTGGACTCAACGAAAGTTACTCATTACACGAGTAATAATGTAGAAGATATAGAATTATCCGAAGAGGAAGACGAAGTAGATAAAAGTGAAGACAAGGAGGAGGAAGAGGAAGAGGAGGACGAAGAAGGCGAACAAGATGAATTTTCTGAAGATGATTGAAAATAAAATATTTTGCCGGTAGAATGTAACTATATTTTGACTGTAGAATGTACTATTTTGACGAATATATGTATTATATTTTGACTGTAGAAAGCTGTGAGATATGCATAACATTTTGACTGTAGAATGTACTATATATTTGTGTTTTGTTTATTCATCATATGTTGTTATCAGGTATGACAGGACGATGCGGAGGATTCGGCAGGTCCCGAGGTAGACAGAGTGCTCCTTCGGTACTGCATACTGTTGGTTCCGGATCGTCGTAACCCAGTACTCCAGTACATCGATCAGTTACATCTCCGACTGCGATGACGTTACGTGGCATCACTCCTGGGACGAGTAGTTCCAGGCGTGATAGTACTCCCTCGTCCAGCATTCCTCCTGCTGACGAAACTATGGAGACAGATGAGCATGTAGGGGAGGTCATGCCGACGTTGTTCCAGCATCAGCAAGATCCTCCATGCGCACCTCCGGAGGAGACGAGGACAGAGATTTGGGCCGACGGTACAAAGTAAATCAATTAGATGGTTTCACATCATATATATCGTGTATTTCTTTATTCATCATATATTGACTTTTTTGATCAAAATAATTATCTTTGTATAGATATCGTCCATCGTCGGTTCAGAGACGCCTGGGCCTATTTCTGAGGAACAACTATGGTGGCCCTTGGATCAACTACTCTGAAGCTCCGGAGGAGAGGAAGGCGTTCTGGTTTGCGCACTTCAAGGTAAAAGTATATTATATAAATCCTCTAATTTATGCATATTATATAACTTATCCGTGATGCTCACTTACTAAATTATTTATTGTAGCAAACGTATTTCTATCCTCCACACCGGGCCGAGTTGATCGAGCGGCCGCCAAGCTTATCCGTGATGCTCTGGATGACCAGAAGGCTCGTGATCGTGCTGGAAAACCGATCCAAGGTTGGATCACGCCTGAGAAGTGGACTGCGATGAGGTCTAGATACGACGATCCGAGCTACAAGGAAAGGTCTGAGAAGGCCAAGGCGACTAGGCGGAATGCTGCCAAGTGGTGTGGTGGCTCGATTCCGATGACGGAACATTTTCGTCGTTTGGTATATTTTTTATTTAAGATATATTATTTTAATGTAAGTACGATAAAATGGTAGTAGAAACAAATATTTAAGTTTAGTACTAAATAATATATTTTTAACAGGTACAGAGGGGTCAGGATGCAAACATGGTGACCGTCTTCTTGGCAACCCATCGCAAGGACGGAAATCTTATTGATGAGAGGGCCTCGCAGACCTATGTAAGTATTACTTTACTTTGTGTTAATTTTAATATAACTTAGGCAATTATCGAGTTTCCAAACTTTTCTAGGCCGAGTATCTTAGGCTGCGTGAGCGGGTGACTGCTAGTGCTCCTACAGCTGGAGAGGCTGGTACTTTCTCGCAGCCCGCTCAGCTTCGTCGGCGGACGACCTGTGGATGACCGCTGCTGGTGGTCTCCAGAGGGGTACGTACTACGGTAAAGGATCCTATGGAGCCCTGGTTGCGACGCAGTCATCTAGGGCCTCCCCGACAAGTGCGCATTCCCCACAGCCCTCGCAGTCCTCGGCCAGAGTCCAGGAGGCCGTTGACCGTCAGATTGCGTCTCTCCGTGACGAGTTGCTGCGAAGGATGGAGGAGCATCCCCGGTCCCAGCCGCAGGCGGACGATCCGACGCTCATCGCACGATTCGATATGCTCGATCGCAGCATCACGGAGCTCCGAGATTTGACAAATGATCTTAGAGCCTCGACAGAGCGCAACGTGACGGAGGTGCAGGAATCACAGCTATCCATGGGCGAGAGGCTGACGATGATGCAGGATTCAATGGTTCATAGCAGTACGAGGCTGTTATCTACTATGGATTCTTACAACCAGCGACTCGTAGACTTGGAGCGGATACGTCCTACTGGTGCACCTACATCGACACAGACTCCACCGACGTCACTGCCTTCTCCATCGACATCGGTGTCAATTTCACGGGAGCAGTATGATCTGTTCTTATCCTTCATGCGCGCCGGTGGTCATCCTCCTACAGATCCGCAGTAGTATAGTTGCT
This sequence comes from Iris macrosiphon, assembly GCA_036927795.1. Taxonomy (NCBI): domain Eukaryota; kingdom Viridiplantae; phylum Streptophyta; class Magnoliopsida; order Asparagales; family Iridaceae; genus Iris; species Iris macrosiphon. The sequence continues at coordinate 144,559,980 of JAYESA010000018.1, forward strand.
GGATATTTGTATTCTTTCTATTATTTAGGATGAGACTCATTGTATGGATATATATTTGCTGTATTCTTTACGATGATATTTGCTGGATATTTTATTTTCTTCAAATTTTATTATATTATTTATATTAAATATATGTTAATTTACCGGTGTTGACTATTCAACCCAAGGGGGTCGGCAAACCCAGGAAATTCAACGGAGGGTTGCTCCGGGTCTATTTGTACAGATTATGAATTAATAAACTGCAGGAATAATAGTTTGGAAACAATTCAGTATTCTTTTTTTTTACTGTACAATTAGCAATATTTTTAGCGACGCTACTACACGTCGCTAATTACGTCGCTAATTTACGACGTTTCTACACGTCGCTAATGACGTCGCTAAAAATATCGCTAACAACGTCGCTGTACGTCGCAACTTGCTGACATGGCAGTATTGCCAGGTCATTAAAGACGTCACTGTAACATCGCTATATAAGTTGCTAATTAGCGACGTTAAGCGACTCATGAGCGCGTCGCTAATTAGCGACGTAGCGTCGCTAAACGTCACTAATTTAGCGACGCATTTACGGCGCTAAAAAATATCGGTATAACGACGTTTAGCGAAGTTTTTCCTTTCAGCGACTAGCTGAGTTCCGACTTCTGTAAAATATCGCTAATTACGTCGCTAAAAGTGATTAGCGACGTTTATTGGTCATTTAGCGACGTTTCTTTACGTCGCTAATTTGACTTTTTCTGGTTGTGGTCAACGTTCTCAGAATCGAACCAAACTTGGGGCACAGGACCAGCGTAATTCTGCGAATCCGATGGTATAATTTTTATTACGAAAAGACAAGCAGACACGAAATTATAACGAGTGTCAGAACAAGCCGATACGATATTTTTCGACGGATACGCATTAATTTCGGTGTGCACGCACATCCAAATCAACTTCAACGAAATCTGTCACGTCCTTGATGATACGTGCCTTTCGGTGTAATTCATACACGACGAAGTCGTCTCGTTTAGCGGGACACACCCCATTTCGAAAAATTTTGGGTTTAAAAAAAAATTAAGTTTTCGATCAAATTCAGCAGTGAATAAAACACAACATACAACGAATTAAAATAAATTAATTGAAGAGATTAAAACTCGATTATATTGTCTAAATTACTGTTTAAGTAGAATTTAAAAATATTAACTAGATTGGAAGAAAATCAGACATGAACATGGGTGATTGGAACAGTTTCTGAACTACAAAATTGGTCATTTTTTTTTCTATTTTGCGTCGCGAATTACGACCGACACAGGACACGATATACTAAACTAATTATACAGGGTTCAAGGGGGGTCATGTGGTCTTCGCATAGGATTCAACATGTCGACATTTAGTTAAATGTGCAGGGAGATACAAGGGTTAGAAGATGGGTACCTCGCTGTGTTGTTTGCTCAGGATTTTGGGCGGCTGCACGGTGGCTTCTTGCAGAGTGCGGCGGCGACTGTCCGGCGGTCGTCGACGGCTAAGGTTGGTAGGGGTGCTAGAAGAGTTGATGGTGGTAGTGTTCGGCCATGCTAGGGATTATATAGGGTGGAGGGGGGGGAGGCGGTTACAGGGATGGGAAGGGGTCGGGTCGACGTCGGTTTATGAAAGGAAGAGAGGGGGACGCGGGGTGGGGTTGGTACTGTAGATGGGGGGTTGGGTTGTGGGTTAACGGGTTACGGGTTTGGGTATGCGTTTGGGTTTGTTTAGTTTGGTTTGGGTTAGTCTAGTTTGGTTTAGGTTGGTTCGATTTGGTTTGGATTGGTTCGGTTTGGGTTGGTTTATTATAAATCAATGCAATTAGTTATCAAAAAAATAGTTTTAGACCCCAATAAATTTCAGAAAAATTATACAATATTCTATTATTAATTATACACCCAAAAATATAATTTTTTGCATAATTTTAATAATTAATTTAATACACAAAAATATAAATCCATAAAAGAATACTTATTATAATTAACTAAAAATAATAAAAATTTTCTACAATAATAATTAATGAAAATTTTAAATTAAAATCTAAAAATCAGAGTGTTTACAAACCTTATGCTCTGATACCACTCTATTGGGGAGGGAGCTCGGAACTCAGCAAAGTAATATCGTTCCCAATCGAAAGAAGAGGACTAAACTAAATCCTAGAAACCTGCAAACACACAATACCACATCACGAGACTATAATCGCAAACAAACAACAAATTTTGCATGGAAAGTCGATATGGGAGAAAACCATAGGACGATCGAAGTCCAACCCAAGAATGAATCCACTACCGGAATATAAGAAATACACCAACTTCTACGAAAAAAATCACGAATTCTCCCATGTTTCCTTCTTCCTCTTCTCAAACTTGTAAAGGCTCCTTTTTGAATCTTACACCAACTCTCCATTAGGTTAGGGGATAACATATGCTGCATATCTTAATGCCGAGAAAAATCAGACCATCAAATTCTGTCATCCCAACTCCGATTTCCACTCAGCCTAGATGCATGCCGATATATCGGTTCCAATACAGCTACAAATCCGGTTGGTCTCAAGAAAATCAAACATTGCACCACCTATAAAGTGGTATAAAGGTAGTATGCCGCCAGTATCGTAGTTGCTCTGATACTTGTTAAATTTGGCTTCAATACGTGTCCCAACTCGTCGTAATTTTGGGTGTTCTTTACATAGAAATAAAAACCAATCCAACAATGTAAATGTGTCAAATCCTAAATTGTATGGATTTTATGTTTCTTATTTGTCGAGCGTACATTGACAGGAAGTTGTCCTTTTTTTTTTTTCTTTTTTCTTTTAATGCACCAACAAAAATGGATCGGTTATCCATACTTCTTCTTATTGATTGGGAAAAAAAAAAAAAAAATTTGAATTACACTTACTTTATTTAGTCATATTTAAGATACATCCTATACGATTACCATAATCTATGACATTCACCAACTTTTAACGGAAACTAATAATCAACCGCTTTGACAATTAATTTTTGACCGAAATATCCCTTCCCTCTTTCAACCCTCTCCTTTTTTCTGTCATGTACTAAGGGGAATATTTTGGTCCAAATTTTTTTGTCAAAGGGGTTGATCGTTAGTTGGAAACCGTTTCCGTCAAAAATGGAGAAGAGGTGAGGGATTTCATATATTATGGTAATCGTATGGGATGCACCTTGAATATAGAAAAATAAAGTGGGATACAACTCAAATTTTCTCTTAATTTTTTTGGGACATCGTTTGAAAACAATTCCGAACCTAAGAATTCAGACCCATAAAATACATGTTTTTATACCAACTAACCAAATCAATTTCAGATGTTGTTAATTGCACATTATGTTGTTAATGGTAAATGTTAAGGGCACCACAAGAATTACTAGAGGGTAATAGTGACGTATTACTTAAGTTGTTGTTAATTTCAGATGTTGTTAAGTGCACTTTTCTAGTAGTCGGTCGGTCCGAAGGTTCTTGGAAGGATTCTACGAAAATTTTGAAGTAAGAATCCTTCTCAGGTGAAATCTGTTTCTTGAAAGTGATTTCGGAGATTCTTTACCAACAAGAGAAATAGTGACGTATTACTTAAGTTGGCTTTGGGGATTCATTTCTATAACAAGGGATCTTGGAGTATCCAGGGGTATTTATAGTACTGTCAAGGGTGTTTACATGCAGACACACACGCATAAACTAGATGGGATATGGGGAGAGTAGCAAGTGATGGACGCGACTGCCAGAACGAGGAGAGCTACGACGTGGTCGTCGTCGTATCGGGGTACCGCGGGTCGGTGGCCGCGTGCCGGCTGTCCGAGGCGGACTTCAAGGTGTGCCTGCTAGAGAAAGGGCGGCGGTGGGAGGCGCACGAGTTCCCGAAATATACTCTACGTCTTGTCTCGGCTTCCAAGATGGAGTGGAGGAGGTTCGGTTTCGGTTTCGAGCAAGCATTATTTCAGGTTAGTTATGTTGGAGTGTGTGGGGTTCCCAACCTATTTGGAGAATATCCCGGAGTGCAACGAGCATCATTCGTGTGTCAAAAAAGTTTGAAAAGTGCATCGAACGTCGTGTATTACAACATTTATGGTAAGCAAATATTATATTGAATTTTCATCTTTGACTTAATTTATATATTTATGATTGGATCTTTCATATATTAACTTTTCATATAATTGGATTTCCAATTTATGGTAAGCTAATTTATGATTTAATTTCCATTAAATATATGATTGAATGTAATTGGATTTCCATAAATATTTTTGACTTCCATACATAGATTTCCATATGGAAACCCTAATTCATGCAAGGGTTTATAAAAAGGCTCATGCGATATACAACAAAGAGAGAGAGAAAAAAGGTGGCAAGAGTATCATTGCAACTTTGGAGAGTAGAAAGAAGGATTAGAGGTGCTTCGTGGTTGTAATCTATTTTATGTTCCAAAGAGTTGCGGTGATCCGTGTTGGATCGGTGAGGAACTTGTTGATGCTGTAATCTCTTTATTCTATTAGTGGAGGTTTTTCAGGGTTGGACTCTGATCGTCCCGTAATTTTTTTCATCTGAATTTTTCACGTAAAAATCTCTCTGTCTGCTATTTGTATTTGATGTTTTTTGGTTTGTACGTTTAGCTCGGTTCTCTTGCAGGTACTCTCTGATTTGGAGAACGATTTTCGCGTTTCATTCCCAACAGGCTAAAACCTACTTGATCGTCGTGGTCGCGGTCGTCGTCGTGATCTTCTTCTTTGTTTGTTCAAATGTCCATTTCTGAATGCTCCTTAGAAGCATTAGGTCGTCAAGTACTTTATCGTTGTTGTCGTCTTCTTCGTCTTCTATAGAAGTACTAGGTACGTGTGCGTTGCACTTGGTCCATCTGTCATTGGCAAGGTATTTCTCCTGAACTAAAAAATTAGGGATCGCAATATCGATGTCAGAATCGATTATCGGATCATTTCTATGAGTATCAGGATCCGCGGTATTAGCAGTTTCGAATCAAGTATCGAATTTTTTGGTATCCGAAAGCAAATAAATATTAATAAATTATTAACCTTTAGAAAATATGGTTTATACATTTAGACACAATTTTTAGTATTTTTTAGTGTTATTTCTAATTAGTTTTGAAATTGAACAAAATAGTAGTCATCATTACCGATTGGTTTACATGCAATATTTTTTCACATACTTTTACATCCTTGCTATGCTTGTACACCCTTGCTGATTGGTCTTTTTCGTTCAATTTTGTTTTGTCAAATTGATCGAAAAAGAGATCCCAATATCGATATCGGTATCGGTCCGTATCGAGTATCGGTTGGTCTCTGGTCGGGACATGCCAAATCTTATCGGTATTGGCTATATTGGGATACTTCCTATGACACTTTGCTCCACCTTCCGAATTTTTTTTCTTTTTTGTGTGTCACATTATCCATGTGGTGTATCGGCCACCAGGCCCAATGATTGGTAGAACACAAACTGTGTTAAGAAATGCTTGATTTGATTAAAGATGGAATGCACAGATTCACGATCAAGGCGATTCTCTGGCTGCTGTGGCCTGTGGTCTCGGTGGAGGTTCTCTCGTCAATGCCGGAGTGCTCGTGCCGACTCCGGTCCGAGCAAGGAGGGAACCCAGATGGCCCGAGGAGTGGCGCAAGGACTGGGAGCTCCACGAGGGACGTGCCTCGGCGATGCTCGGTGCGCAGGACGTTCCGGTCGAATTCCCGAACGCCCGAGTGATGCAGCAAATAATGTATCAATTAGAGATTGAAGAGTGCAGGCTGATCATTTCAGGTATATATGTATGTCATCTTTCTTACTCAAAATCATGTCACTAAATGTTGGGTTTTGTAAATCTTGTTGGTGTTCTTGCCTTTGGACTAGTAAAGATAGTCCCGCATTGGCTACACTATCAAGTGGTTATTTCAATATAAAACTTTGTATGTGTTGAGGTGTATTGGGCACATGGATGCCATTTGGGAGTATTTTATTAGGAGAAAAAATGATTAACTCCTCAATGAAAGCTTTTTGTCATATTCTTGGATATTATTCCATAGGGGCTAAGTCCTAGCGACTCGGACTCAAGGGCGCAAAGTGGTGCTTTGTTTGCATACTAGTCGGAATCGTCGCAAGGCACTTGTGCGTTGTTGTTGCGCTCATTTTATGTGCGTGTTGCATGAGCGGGTGCTGGTCGGACGCTGACCGGGTGCTGAGTGGGCTATGTATTGGGCTGCGATTGTGGGATGTGAATTTTGTATATTGGCTTTTTAGTCCCACATCGGAAAGAAGAGGAGGATGGGCTTCCATCCTTCCCTATATAAAGAGCCCTCTAGCCTCCTTTTGAGACAGACCAAAAATTAAGAAAGGTGAGACCAAATGAGTCCGTTCGAGTCACACAAAGAGGTGACTACGGTGGTTTTCACCGCCCCAACAAGAATATATTTTTATTCTATCTTCATCTCCTTTTCTTCTAGTTGTAAACGTTATATCCCAATTGCAACTGCGTTTGCAAGGAAGAACGTATTTTTGGTTATTTAGCTCAGTAACCTAGAAGGAGTTGTAATAAGCTACTATATTGTATTTTTATATAGTTCTTCGTTGGATCAAAGTATATCAGTGAGAAAACTTTTGTGTGAACTCCTGATCTTGATTTCAACTTCTTATTATTCCATCTTTGATTAAGCCTCGGGACTAACAATCTCAAAGCATGATCAAAGTAAGATGGAGAACAACCGTGCAAGTCTTCTCAACACAAGTTTTTACAAACTTGAGAAGATTGACGGGCTACACTTTAATCATTTGGATGAGGAAGGAGTTCTCTATCAAATGTCGGACGTTAGTAGAGAGATTCAGGATCTACAATTCTTACGGATGTAAGTGAACTTGATCTGGCGTCGCTGGAGATGCACATTCCAAGAGAAAGAAAGTCGACATCTGATGCAAGTTGGCGCATGGAGATATTTGAAGCTAGTAGCTACATAAAGAAGTCTACTGCGGTTGTAGAAGAGAGACTGGCACTATGCATCTACGCATGGCAACAATTAGAACATGGAAGAACTCGGCACATAAACAGTCTCGACGCAGGGCATTCACTGCGCATGGCAGTTCTTTCGGTGCAGTGTAGTCACTGTGCATGGAGTTCTTTCGGTGCATGGCAGGACTTGGCGCATGAAAGCATCTATGTGGCTAGCTCTAAACAAGATCTATATGCGGCCAGGTTATGCGCATAGGGCTATAAGCACCTTGGCGCATGTCTCTTCAAGCATGAAGGACCATGAGAATGAGGATTGCAAATCCAATTTTAAACCAAAATATCAAGGTAAAGCTTAACTTGGTTACTTTGATTACTTAACTTAGTTGCTATGATTGGCTGGTTAAGTCATCTGGCGTGGTTGCTGACTGGTGAATGGACACTAGTGCATTTAGCCACGAGAGCTCTAGGAAGAGCAGTTCACTGAGGTCAAGCCTATAACTGAAGAAGGCCGAAGATCTCGATAGCGAATAAGAATCAAGCAGAGGATCTGGGGGTTGAGGAGGGGGCAGAGGCGAACGGAGGGGGGCAGAGAGGGGGGGGGTTCGAGGAGGGGTCGGAGGCGAACGGAGGGGGTCGAGGAGAGGGAGGGTTTGAGGAGGGGGTCAAGGAACCGCAGGGGGGTCGTCGAAGAGGGGGGGTTCGAGGTAGGAGTCGTCGGAGCCGGGGGGAAGAGGGTGTCGGAGAGAGAGAGAGAGAGAGAGAGAGAGAGAGATTGAGAATGGGGAGAAATGAAACGCGCTTTGAAATTTTAATTTTTTGCAGCGACGGATATTTCCGTCGCTATTTTGTCGCTAACGTAACAACGACGCATTAGCAACGACTTGTTGACGAAAAATAATATAATTTGTTTACATAAATAAATTAGTCATAATTTCGTCGAAAGTTCGTTGCTAACTCAGCGACGAATTATTTTCCGTCGCTGAAATCCATCGTTATTTAACAGTATTTTTGTAGTACGTTACCGCCATGTGGCGGTTGTAAGAGAGTTGCATGCATTTGATTGTAGTCATAGCATAGCCCTTCAAATATTGGTTCCATTGGTTGGACTGGGTCCGCTGCTACAAGGAATAAAGACAGGCACAACTGCTGAAGTGTGTTCAAGCTTCCTTTGTCTTTTCTTTTAAGAAAGCTATTATTCTATTCAATTATTGTTGTCTTTTGAAAAGCTATTTACTATTCTCTTCAATTATTCTTGTCTTTGATCAACAATTATAACACTGAGCATGCACTTGTTGGCAAAGCAAGCAAGCAAGCAAGCTGTGGGAAATTTAGAATCTCTCTTCAATTTCTCTTCATCGCTACTATGACGATTATGGAATTCCTTGGCTCATTCATCCAGCCCTTCATTTCTTGCATTGGTAAATAATTAAACGTCTCCCTCTCTCTTTGTTCACTACTGATAGTTTTTTTTTTTTTTATCCTTATAAAAATGCTGAGAACAAAGAAGTGTTTTTTTTTTTTGTAATGTTAATCAAATTCCTAAACTTGAACTATTTTTGCAATATCTTCTATGTCGATCGATCTATTATGTGATCCCCACTTTTTCCTTTCCTCTACAACACTCGTTCATCACTTATCATCTTGTTGTGTACGTAAAAGTTGAATGCTCTAGAGGAGGAACGAGCTCGTTTTAATGACTTAACAATTTAATAAAAGATTAGAAAATATATGAGGAAAGTGGTAGTGTATATAATAATAATAATAATAATAATAATAATAATAATAATAATAATAATAATAATAAATAATTTTAATTAATTTATATAATAAATAAATAAATTAATTAATTAATTAATTTAATAAAAAGATAATTAATTACTAACAAATTAAGAAAATGTTTTAAAAATTTATATTTAAAATTTTAATTAATTTTTTTATTAGTTAGTTTAATAAATAATTAGCAACAAAATAAATTAATTAGTGTACCTTGATGAAAATGTTGATTCTTTTATTAATTGATAAATTAATGTTACTTAATAAAAATTGGAGAAATTGTTTTCCGCTTTTGCAACAACTCCAGAATCCATCATAATAAAAAAATATTAAAGAAAAAATAATAGATGTGGAGCAGCCCAAAAAAAAAGCAAGGAAAAAAAATTTCCAAAAAAAAAGCGAAGCAATAATTTTGATTATTTTTAAAGGAAAGCAAACAAAATAAAAATAAAGTGGATTCCATCCACATTCGGATGTGGATAAACCCGAACCCCTGCTCCCCCTTTCTTCCCGCGACAGGAACTGGCAACAATCACTTCTACCAGTTCCTGCTGCATCCCCTCCATCCATCCAACTAACCAACCAACCAACCAACCAACCAACCAACCGCACTCTAATTCTCCCCTCCAAAATCCTACTTTACATCAAATCTACCCCCACTTCTCTCCTACCCAACAACCACTTAAGAAAACAGACATTTTAAGTAATTTAATTCCTCGAACATGTGTACTATATAAATCCTTGTGTAAAAGTTCATATCATTCATGGATATTTAGAATAGTACATATATAAAATTAAACAACTATTGACTAATAATAATATAGCTGAGTTATATCATTAAAAATATATTGATATTAACTAATAAATTTTGTTATTATCCATATTAGTATATGTACTAACAAATTAACTAATAGATTAAATCAAACTATTTCTACCACATGGCGTACAAGACAGGCAATAGAAGAGGGTCGAGAACATTGAATCAAAACTCTTAACATTTCTTTTGCTTATGTTCCTAGAACTGCAAACACTGTTGCACATTCTCGTGCTACACTAATGTAATCTGCCAATTACTCTGATAACTTATGGTTATTTGAAGAACTCCATCTTTGTATTATGGACAATATCTTGATGGATGTGTCCAACTGTCATTTACCTATGCTTGAATGAAAGTATCTTGATTCTTAAAAAAAAAAAAACTATTATTTTGTGGAACTTGTCACGACCCGCACCCGGAAATTCGGGCACGAGTGCGTGGGTACGTCCAGCCTACGCCGCAGAATCGGCGGTAGTACGCTGTCTAGGTCAAATCCAGATTTACTAACTAGCTCATTCACAAATAACATAGGCAAGATAATAATGAGAAATGAAACTTAAGATTGCAACTGAATTAAATGTGACAACAAATTCAAATGTTTAGTACAGGAATTCCAAAATAAAATCGGGGACAAACCCGATTAAATAAGATAAAGAGCAAAACTAAGATAACTACTGCTAACTACTCAGCAGGAGTAGCTTCCTGTGCGGGAACTGGCTCTGCAACTGTATCACCCGCTGCCTCATAGGGGCCATAATAGGTGGGGGCAAGGTTCTCATCATCGCCTAAACAACAGATCCAGTCAGGAAAGGAGCAAAGTACACAGTGCACGACAAGATTAAACTAAATATTTCATGACAATTAAATATTGGATATCATGTTGAGAAACAGTATTAACAGAACATTATTATCTCAGAGTTAGCTGTAAACAGGAATATGAGAAACAGAAATAAATGGAACAGGAAATGAACTACAATAGCCAGCAAGAAATATAACATGACCAGAACTATCTGTGTGAACTTGTGTTTGTTTTTAGAATACTTAGTTGGCATGTAGGGGTTTATAAGGCTAATCCGGCCGTCATAAACGGCTATTAGACAATACAATCGAGATCCGGCTGATGGACAGTCGTGTACCAACAGCTATTAGACAATCCAGGGGAAAGGGTAAACTACATGCCTTCTAGGTATTCTCCCACCCGACATGAAAAACAAGACAGGAACTACCAATATTCAAGACATGAAATTCAACATTTCTAACACTAGGTGTAAACATCAAGGGTACATGTATAGGAGGGGATTAATTATCACAGTATATAAAGATTAACTTGAAGTGCAGGTACTTGCCTGTTGTTTGGATCTGATTAGTTCTTGGGGGAAAAGTCCAGAGATGAGTCCAAAAGCTGAAATAGACATTACCATTATGCTCAGAAGATGTCAAATAGCTAGAAATGCCTGTCCTTGGGTCCAATTTGGAGACAAGGGCAAAAACGGCAGTTTCGGGTCAAAACGGGGTCCGCCGTTGGGCCCGCTTTGCACCGAAAAACGTGTCTAGGTCAACGGCCTCCAAATTCACCAAACTTAGTGTCAACAGGTCAGGAACGATGATACGAACCCAACGGAACTTCCAGATTTGGATTCCGATGAGCCGAACACAAAATCGCCCGTCGAGCGGGGCCTATGGGGCCCACGACACGCGATTTCGTCAACGTTCTCAGAATCGAACCAAACTTGACCCACAGGACCAGCGTATCGCTACGAGTCCGATGGCGCAAGTTTTGTCTCGATCCGACGTGTGTACACAAAGTTAGGTCGAATTGCAGAAAAAGCGGATACGGGGCGATGTCCGCGGATACGCGTTGATTCCGGGGTGCACGCACACCCGAATCAGCTTCCACGAAAACTCACACGTCCGTATCGACGATGCGTACGTATCTGTGAAGACCGCACGCGACCAAGTCGTCCCGTTTGGCGGGGCGCACTCAGTTCCGGGGTGAAACAGGGTCTGGTTTTTTCCTGTTTTTGGATCGCGGTGTGCGATCACCACAGGACGCGGTGCCCCGAACAGTTTGTCCGGACACCGAGAGGGTCATACAGGCTTCACAACGCAATTTGCGGAATTGGAAACAGAGCTACGAGGCGAAAGTTACACGTACCTGAAGGGGACCCGAAAAACCGAAGAAACCGTGTCCGTGTCGTGTCCGACACGCCGACACCAAATTAGGGCTAGGGTTAGGGTTTAGGCTGCAGGCGGCGGTCCGGCCGGAGGAGGGCGGCGCCGCTGCGGGGAGGCCGGCCGGGGCTGGGCGGCGCCGGCAAGAGCGGCACGGCGAGGCGGCGCGGCCGGCTTGCGGTGGCGCTGGAGTTGCTGCTGTCTGCTGCGGCTGTTGCTGGCGGGACCGTCGACGGGGAAGGAGTGGAGGAGGAAGGTGGTCGCCGGCGAGGACGGGCGGCGGTGGCGGTGGGCGTGGCGGCGTGGCGGCGAGTGGTGGCGCAACGGGCGGAGCGGAGGCTGATGGCCGGGGGAGGGGAAAGGTCTAGGGTTTTAAATAGGGGCGGCCGGTGGCGTGGGGCCGAGCAAGGCGGCGGCCAGCGCGGGGGTCGGGGGCGCGTGGCCGCGGCAGCGCCGAGGGATGCGGGCGGCGCGGGGCGGTCGGCGGAGGACGCGGGCGGCGGAGCGGTTCGCGCGGGGCTGGGGTGGGGAAACGGGTCGGAGGCGGTGGGTTGGGTATGGGCAGACCCGACCCGACCCGGTAACGGTCAGCGGGCCAGGCCCAGTGGGCCGGCTGGGTAACGGGCCGAGCGGGCTGGGCTTGGGCCGGAAATTAAATTAGAATTAATATTAATAATAATAGTAATAATAATTAATTAATAACTAATTAATTAATTAATTTAAATAAATAGTTTTAGGTGATTTAAAATTTGGTCCGGGGTCCGATAAATTCCAGAAAAATTACCCTAAGTCCAGTTTTTTATTTTACACCAAAAAATATTATTTTCATAATATTTTAATATTGTTTAATATCAATTAAAAATCATGTAATAATTTAAAACCCTGTTTTTAATTTCAGAAAATTCCCAGAAAATTCCAGAAAATTGTGAAAAATCCCAATTTTAGTATTTTTGAAAAATCAGGGGCTTACAGAACTGGTCAAAAACTTTGGAACCAAAGGTCATTTTATCATTTTCTACTATTTCCATCCAGACTTAACCCATTCTAGATTTATTTTTTTGTTATAAATTTAGATCTCAAGATGCATTTTTGAGCTCCATATCTCCTAATGATGCTCTAAGATGATAGCGGTTTTGTCTTTCCTTATACCTGAAGTAAACAACAACATCAACAACAACAAAAAATAACGTTGGGGGAACTGGGTCATCGATCTCAATATGCAACGCGGATTTAAACTACAAGTAATGAACAGTACCACAAAATATAAAGAATAATAAATAAAATAATAATTTTGTTATAATGATGATGTTTTTTAATAAGATAGGCTAAAATAAGAAGTTTTTGTGAGTTTTTTTTTTGTTTCAAGCGCGGGCCCATACATAGCCTGTCGATGAGTGGAGCCCCGCTCTTCCCCAGCTTCACAATCAGGCGCTTGGTTTTACTTTTTTTTTTTTTTAGTTTCGTTTGATTTAATCTTTTAGTTTAGTTTAATCTATTAGTTAATTTTTTATTATCTATACTAATATGGATGATAACAAAATCTATTAGTTAATAGTTATTATCAATATTATATTTTTTTTCGTATCACTAAAAGACAATTTGTTATTATTATCTATATACAAATTTTTTTTAATTTAGAACAATAAAATATCTAATTATATATATGTATATAAATTTTAAATATATATTATATAGATAACAAATAATAATTTTGTTTTCATCCAAATTGTGATATCTATTAGTTTTTGGGATACGATAAAAAAATCAATGATATATTAAAAATTAGATATAAATTTAAATTATATAAATATGATTTTAATTAAGATTTCTCACAAGTATATATTCTAAATTTTGAATATATTTTTAATTAGATAATATCACGTAGTTAGTTTAAATATATTTTAAATTTTGAATATATTATTATCCAAATTATCCATAATAAATTTTAAATGTGTCTTTAGGAAATTATATTTTGAATGATAATAGACGTGGTATTATTTATTTGTTAATTTTCTTAAAAACTATTTGATACCATAATTAATTATATTTGTCAACTTTAAATTAACAACGGGTTTCTATAAAAATTATCTATTGTTCTAAAGACCATGAACGGAATATTTATCATCATGACTTTAAGGGTCTGTTTGGTAAATCGTAAGTGTGAATTTTTTTGAATTTGCATTTTCAATCATGGATTTCATATAGGAATCCACCCACTTTGTTGTCTTCCTAGTAGAGAACAAATATGTTTTGTTGAGATAGAAAAGTAAAAAGTAAAAAATTAAAAGATTAGATGAATGTATTTGGTTGAGATATAAAAAAGTAAAAACTGAAAAGTGGAAGAGTATATTATAATAATAATAAATTATAATTAATTCATATAATAATTTAATAAATTAAATAATTAGTTTAATACAAAGATAATTAATTACTAATTAAATAAGAAAATGTTATAAAAATTTAATTATTTTTTTAATAGTTAGTTTAATAACTAATTAGCAACAAAAAAAAATTAGTGTTGCACTGGTAAGAAGTAAGAACATTCTCCGCTAACCATGAACAGAGTTCCGAGTCGCTTATTGGAATCAGATCCTTAGTTAAAAAAAGTTCGAGAAATTCTTATCTTCTACTAAGAACTGTTTCGAACACCACTTGATGAATAAGTTGATTTTTTTTTATTAATTGATAAGTTAATGTTAGTTAACAAAAATAGGTGGAAATGTCTTTGGCTTTTGCAACTACTACAGTAGGAATCCCTCATAATAATATCTTTTTAAAGAAAAGCAACAAGAGATGTGGAGCAGCCCCCCCAAAATAAAGCAAAAAAAAATCCAAAAAAAAAAATCAAAGCAGAAAAAGAAGAATTAAAGCAATAATTTTGAAATTTTTTTTTGAAAGGAAAGCAAAAAAAAAAAAAAAAAAAAAAATTGATTCCCACCCCATCCGGATTCAATTCCAGATATGGAGCAGCCCAACCCAACCCCTCCTTCCCACGACAGTAACTGGCAGCAGTCACTTCTGCCAGTTTCTGCTGCATCCTCTGCCTCCAACCAACCAACCGACCGTACTCTAATCTCCCCTCCAAAATCCTACTTTACATCAAATTCATCCCGCTTATCTTCTACCAAACAGCCACCGGAGGAAACGGGACCTTTTAAGTAACTTAATTCTTCGAACATGTATACTATCTAAATCTTTGTGTAAAAAAAAATTGAATTTGATCTTGAACTACAGCACTTGGGTAAGATGAGAGGAGTGTTTGGTTCTTGATTAGAATAATTTGTATATTTGTTCAATCTCAACTTGGTCTTTAAATAGCTATTTACAACTCTAACGGAATGCATAAAAGTAGCACCCTCTAACCATATTCTAACTAAGTGATAACAAATCAAAACAAATCAAAAAACATAGATCAAATAACAAAATTCATAAAGACTAGGATTTATTAAAACCCAAATAATAACCTACTCAACATGATTAACTCTAACAAATAATCCCCTAAGCCTGTTGCATGAGATTCACCTCTATGACACCGAGCTTCTGTCTCATCTCAATGAGCTTGACTCGTCCGAGCGCCTTGGTAAGAATGTCTGCAAGCTGCTCTTCAGTGTTGATGTACTCGACCTCAACTTTCCCTCTCTCAACACACTCCCGAATGAAATGATACCGTGTATCAATATGTTTGCTTCGGTCATGGAAGACGGGATTCTTACTAAGGGAGATGGCGGACTTGTTGTCTACCTTGAGCATGATGCTGCCGGCCTCTTTGTTCTTCAAGTCACCAAGGAGTTTTGCAAGCCAAATATCTTGACATGCCGTCGTTGTTGCGACAATGTACTCGACCTTGCAGGAATAGATAAACCAAACTAAAGAAAGAAATCAAACTAAAAGATTAAATAAAACTAAAACAAACCAAACCAAACCAAACCAAATCAAACTAAACCAAAAAAATAAAATCCACGTAATGCTTATTTCCTCGAGATGGACTGGCAAAAATTGGACATTGAATATTGGACATGTCCAATTTTTGCCAATCTCTCTGCCGAAAAATTTCTTCATGTTTGAATCTTTCCAACCTTCTTATTTTTTAGTAAAATTTATTGTTACAACAATTTTTTTGTAAATATAATAGCGGATGAGGGAGGAAGCACCCAACGAATCTAATAAATTATTTCGGAAAAAAGCAAAAATGTTTGCTAATTATCAAAACAAAACACACAGTGTTGCGTGTGTATTGGTAGATAGATGAAACAATTATTAGTCTCTGAATATGAGATAATAGAATCTAACAAGTGCAGGTTTCAACCATTCAAATATCAATAATGCTAAGTTTACTACCAAATGCTTACAACCTTCTTACAATCCTCTTTTCCTTCTGTTATGTGGGCCACATTCGGTCCCATCTTTTTCTTCAATGAACAGCTATATTTTTTCGTCCCAACGTTTTTTTGGGGATTTTTTTTCAACAACACTATTTTTTTTCGATGCTGTCTGAACACACATCCTCTTTCGCAGCCCAGCTCTAAATATTTTTGCCTCGGCCGAGATCTGATCGATCTTGCAATGACAAAGACTATGTTATGTTGTCTTCCAACTTCTCTGCACCAATCTAATGCTTCTTCCTGTGATGCAAATTGAATATCCGTTGAGAATACCTTCTCCACATCAACCCCAATAGTAGAATGTATCACAACATCTGTACGAGGTTGGTCCTATAACCAATATAAAATAATCTAAAAATTAATAACTTCAAATAATTGGCAGTTCAAATTAGAACTGTGATAATTTGTACAGACTAATGTATTGAGTAGACTGTAAATTTTTTTACAGTCTTTAAGATTCATGACTGTCACTATTTTGACAGTCCACATAGTCTATAGAACTGTCAAAATTATGACAGTCTTATATTTATATAGGACTGTCGAATTATTGACAGTCCTATAGTTATATAGGACTGTCGAATTTTATACAGGTCTTACACGATGACTGTCGAAATAGGGTTATCATTTTACGTACCGTACGTGCTTCGGAACAACCGACATGTTCTTCGGAAGGAGCGGAGTGCATATTTAATGGAATGCATGATCTGACTTCTTCATCGAAGATAATTTCATGCATCGCTGCTACAATAGTCAAATAAAACTTAATATTTTCGTGACAATCGCAAAACTTATTCATCGTATGTTGTCGAAGACATACCGAAAGAATATTCGTTGGACAATCACCAAATCAGAATTTTCTTCCACTTGGGACCATAACTATCAAATTCCAAAGTTAGGTTTAGATTTTATGACTTGAAAGAACGAGAGATTTTTTCATGTGAAGGTGAAAAAGAAAGAAGAAATTTTTTTTACTTATATAGGTTGGTGTAGACTAGCTCTAAATAAGTTTAAGAAATGGCAAATTTGTAATTTTTAGAAAAAAAAAATCAATGGACAGCTCTGGGTATATTGTGTAGTGTCCTTATCACTAGCCCTAAAAGTGTTACTTATCCTATTGGCCCCCTGTATTCGTGAGCCCCACATCGGTTGATCTGTCAATAGGAAGGACGACACGTGGTGGACGGATTGTCCCGCGGACGGGCAACGTAACAGTCCTCTGCTCTGACCTCAACTTCTCTCTACACAATTACCTAAATGCTAAAGAAGGGATATGGCCCACCGTAGAGCTAAAAGATTGTTACATCAAGCACTACCCAATCCTGCTTGTCCTGTTCCCTGTGCATGTCAGCCTTCTGATGAAAATATTACATAGTTAAACAATTAGTCAAATTTATTTAAATTTTAATTACGTGACGGCTAATCATTTTCAAAACTCTTTATGAAAACTAGAAATATATCTATAATAAATTATAATTAAAATATAATCAAATATATAACAAATTTTAATTAAAATATAAACATATATATAATAAATCTTAATTCAAATATATTTAAATATTTAAACAATTTTACATTAATATTATAAGAAAAAAATTATTTTACGTACAACGCACGTAAATTTACTAGTATATATATATATATATATATATATATATATATATATATATATATATATATATATATATATATATAACAAATAATTATTTTGTTATCATCCAAATTGTGATATCTATTAGTTTTTAGGGTACAAATAAAATCTATGATATAATAAAAATTAGATATAAGTTTAAATTATATTAAAATATTATAAATATGATTTTAATTATGATTTTTTATAAGTATATTTTTAAATTTTGAATATGTGTTTAATTAGATAATATCATATAATTAGTTTAAATATAATTTAAAATTTTAATATATTATTATTCAAATTATTCATGATAAATTTTAAATCTGTCTTTAGAAAATTATATTTTGAATGATAATAGACGTGGTATTATTTATTTTTTAATTTTCTTAAAAACTATTTGATACCATAATTTTATTTGTCAAGTTTAAATTAACAACGGGCTTCTATTAAAATTATCTATTTATTCTAAGGACCATGAACGAAATATTTATCATCATGTTGTTACTTTAAGAAATCAAACTAAAAGATTAAATTAAACCAAACTAAAACTAAAACAAACCAAAGCAAAAAAAAAAACACGTAAAGCTTAATTTTGCGAGACAGACCGACAAAAATTGGAAATTAGATATGTCCAATTTTTTCAGTCTGCCGGAAAGTTTCTTCATGTTTGAATTTTTTCAACCATCTTATTTTTCAGTAAAATCTATGGTTATAACAAATTTTCTGTAAATTTAATAGCGAATGAGGAAAGGAAGTACCCACCGAATCAAATAGCTTTCTTGGAAAAAGAAGAAGAAGCTACTTTAGTTTTAATTAACTTTTACAAGTTTGATTAGTTTTAGCTACTTGTACGGGATGATTTATGTATTGAAATCTATTTTTGTTCACCCATAAATACTATGATATTTGTTCATCCTCCAATAAAAAACGTATACGTGATATTTTCAAAGTTAAAATCACCTTAATTGGTGAACAAAACCACTTGCAAGATAATTTTATTTAGATGAAGATACCATGTGTGCATTTTCTATTAGAGAAAAAATAAACTCTTGTGTATTGGATCACAGAACTCTGTTGTATTGGTAGGTAGATGAAACAATTAATGCCTCTGAATATGAGATAATAGAATCTAATGCAAGTTTCAACCATTCAAATATTGGTTGGTTCCATTGGTTGGATTGGACCCTCTACAATGAATAAAGACACACACTCTCTCTCTCTGGACCCTCTACAATGAATAAAGACTCTCTCTCTCTCTCTCTCTCTCTCTCTCTCTCTCTCTCCAATGAATAAAGACACACACACTCTCTCTCTCTCTCTCTACAATGAATAAAGACACACACTCTCTCTCTCTCTCTGGACCCTCTACAATGAATAAAGACACTCTCTCTCTCTCTCTGGACCCTCTACAATGAATAAAGACTCTCTCTCTCTCTCTCTCTCTCTCTCTCTGGACCCTCTACAATGAATAAAGACACTCTCTCTCTCTCTCTCTCTGGACCCTCTACAATGAATAAAGACACACTCTCTCTCTCTCTCTCTGGACCCTCTACAATGAATAAAGACACACACTCTCTCTCTCTCTCTCTGGACCCTCTACAATGAATAAAGACACTCACTCTCTCTCTCTCTCTCTATCTCTCTCTCTCTCTCTCTGGGCCCTCTACAATGAATAAAGACACTCACTCTCACACACTCTCTCTCTCTCTCTCTATCTCTCTCTTCAATTATTGTAGTCTTTGAGCAACGAAACACTGAGCATTTATTTTGGCAAAGCAAGCTGTTGGAAATTTAGAATCTTTCTTCTCTCTCCATCACAACAAAGTCTCTGGGAATTTTCATCCAGCCCTTGATGTCATGCATTGGTAAATAAATCCATCTCACTGATAATGACAACTTCCTCAGCAATAATGGTAATTTGGTGGCCGACGAGTTATTTGCTCATGTCATATTTACTGTAGTCTCCAAAGAACGTCAGAAAATTTACTGTAGTAAAATAAATTTATATTAAATTTATGCAAACAAAATAAATTTACTAATTTCTGAAATAGAAATATTGTCCGCCAACACTAATAAACGTACACGTAGGCAAAAAAAATTAAAAAAAAAAATTTAAGTGGACCCCACAGACCAAATTCTACCAACACTGTTGGCTGAAATTGGAGGGGAGGGGGGGGGTGGGACAATTTCAGCCAAGGCAGAAATTGACATGTGGGCCCCACGGGTTAAATTGGGTCGTTTGGTTTAGTTGGTTTGGTTTATTAGTTTTTTCAATTAGTTATATTTATTTTTTTTAGTTTTTTTCTATTTAGTTTAGTTTTTTTTAATTAGTTTCTATTTTTTTTTTTGTTAATTTATTTTGTTTATTGGTGGAGGGCCAATTTATTTTTTAATTTTCTGTTTTATTTAAGAAAATATATTTTAACAAAATAAAATTAAAATAAATTAACAGAAAATTTACTGTATCGTAATTTCAAAATTAACAAAAAATTAAAATAAATTAACGTCAATATGTATCAAAATTTTAAAATATTCCAAATTTCTATCCTTAAAATTTGTTAAAGTATTCTGTTATTTAAAATAGTAAATTTATTTTTGGTACAATAAATATTTTGTAAAAAAAAAAATTACCAAAAGTAAATTTTGGTGGTCGAAACATCGTTTTTTTACGATTCTAAAAATTTGGGAAGTCCCTTCTTTTACGATTCTGCATTTTTTACGATTCTGCATTTTTTTTATATCTGTGTCCGTGCTATAAATCGGTACGAAACCCTTCTTCTAAGTTAAAAACATATGGCTAGTGAAAGCCAGCCATCTTTGACGAGTATGCCGTACCAGCCTTAACAATGTAAGGTTACCAACACCTCAAGTTCCTGCATTCACGAGTTCCATGTCGGTTGACCTGTCAATAGAAAAGACGACACGTGGTGGACGGATTGGCCCGCGGACGGGCAACGTAACAGTCCTCTGCTCTGACCTCAACTTCTCTCTACACAATTACCTAAATGCTAAAGAAGGGATATGGCCCACCGTAGAGCTAAAAGATTGTTACATCAAGTGCTGCAACGACATGGAGTACGCCTTCAACTCTCCTACTTCGAGAAATGCTAGATGGATGGAACATCTATAAGGCCTAACGCACGTGAATTTACTAGTATATATATATATATATATATATATATAATAAATAATTATTTTGTTATCATCAAAATTGTGATATCTATTAGTTTTTGGGGTACAAATAAAATCTATGATATAATAAAAATTAGATATAAATTTAAATTATATTAAAATATTGTAAATATGATTTTAATTATGATTTTTCATAAGTATATTTTTAAAGTTTGAATATGTGTTTAATTAGATAATATCATGTAATTAGTTTAAATATAATTTAAAATTTGAATATATTATTATTCAAATTATTCATAATAAATTTCAAATCTGTCTTTAGAATATTATATTTTGAATGATAATAGACGTGGTATTATTTATTTGTTAATTTTCTTAAAAACTATTTGAAACCATAATTATATTTACAACGGGCTTCTATTAAAATTATCTATTTATTCTAAGGACTATGAACGAAATGTTTATTATCATCGTGTTACTTTAAGAAATCAAACTAAAAGATTAAATTAAACCAAACTAAAACTAAACCAAACCAAACCAAAAAAAAAAAAAAAAAAAAAGCCACATAAATATTAATTTTGCGAGATAGACCGACAAAAATTGAAAATTAGACATGTCCAATTTTTCCAGTCTCTTTGCCGGAAAGTTTCTTCATGTTTGAATTTTTTCAACCATCTTACTTTTCAGTAAAATGTATGGTTATAACAAATTTTCTATAAATTTAATAGCAGATAAGGAAAGGAAGCGCCCATCGAATCAAATAGCTTTCTTGGAAAAAGAAAAAGAAGCTACTTTAGTTTTAATTAACTTTTACAAGTTTGATTAGTTTTAGCTATTTGTACGGGATAATTTGTGTATTGGATCATGGCTAAATCATAGAACTGTGTTGTATCAATAGGTAGATGAAACAATCAATGACCTCTGAATATAAGATAATAGAATCTAACACGTAGTGTAAGTTTCAACCATTCAAATATTGGTTGGTTCCATTGGTTGGATTGGACCCTCTACTATGAATAAAGACACATACTCTCTCTCTCTCTCTCTCTCTCTCTCTCTCTTCAATTATTGTAGTCTTTGAGCAACAAAACACTGAGCATTTATTTTGGCAAAGCAAGCTGTTGGAAATTTAGAATCTTTGGTTGGATTGGACCCACTACTATGAATAAAGACACTCTCTCTCTCTCTCTCTCTCTCTCTTCAATTGTTGTAGTCTTTGTGCAACAAAACACTGAGCATTTATTTTGGCAAAGCAAGCTGTTGGAAATTTAGAATCTTTCTTCTTTCTCTTCATCACAACAAAGTTTCTATGGAAATCTTTAGCTCATTCATCCAGCCCTTGATGTCTTGCATTGGTAAATAAATCCATCTCACTGATAATGACAACTTCCTCAGCAATAATGGTAATTCGGTGACCAACAAGTTATTTGATCATGTCATATTTATTGTAGTCTCCAAAGAACATCAACTTGAAAATATTGAAAAAAAAATTGTCGAGAAGCTAGGTCTTCGTTCGAGAGAGGGTTTAGTTTCACAAGTACAAATCATCTCTGAATACCTGAAAGAGAAGAACTTTTTGCTCCTCTTGGACGACACATGAAAAGTTGTGCAACTCAAAGACCTCAGAATTTCATATCCTTGCCAAGCGTGGAGTAGCAGCATCAGTGGAAGAAGATTTAGACGCAAAGTGATATTTACTACACACAAAATGGACATTTGTAAAGACATGAACTATCATGGAAGAAATATTATCAAAGTGGATTGCTTGAAGAAAGAAGAAGCGTGTAATCTTTTTAAGCAAAACGTTGGTGAAAACATAATCAATCTTCCAGAAATAAGGAGTCGTGCAGAAGAAGTGATCAAGGAGTGCGGCGGTCTACCTCTCGCTCTTGTTGTCATCGGACAAGCGATGGCCACGAAAGAAAGGCTAGGGAGAGTGGGACTATGCTCTCATACAGCTGAGGAAGTCACAACCTATGGAGAATGAGGAGAAATATTTTCTGTGGTTGAAGTTCAGTTATGATAGCTTGGGAGATGATAAAATGAGAAAGTGTTTCTTGTGTTGCTCTTTATGGCTGAAAGATTATGAAATTGAGAAAGAGAAGCTAATAATGTGTTGGATGGAACTTGGTTTGATTGATGGTTTTAAGGACATCAAAGAAGCTTATGACGAAGTAGATTCTCTAATCAGAAGCCTTATTGTAGCAAGTTTGTTGTAGCCTATGATGTAATTAAAGTGCATGACGTAATCCGCGATCTAGCGTTATGGATAGCATGTGATAGTGGGACGAACAGAAACAGATGGCTAGTGAAAGTAGGAGCTGGACTAGAAGAGGTACCAAGAGAAGTGGTTGCCAACTGGGAAGCAGCAGAACGGATTTCACTAATGAAATATGCAATAAAAGACTTGCCCCCTCATCTTCTTACTTGTCCTAATCTTTCGACTTTACTCCTAGAAAGAAATTCGTTTACTTTGACCCCAGAAAGCTTTTTTACTTGCATGCTAAATCTTACTTATTTGGCAGCAAAGAAGAAAGGGAATTAGAAGTAACAAAGCCAACATTTCCAAGACTTAAGAGTGTTGAATTTGTATGACCTACCCAAGTTAGCGATGATATGTGACAACCATGATGATGCTGCTGCTGTCAATTTCTCTTCTCTGGCAGTGCTTAGCATGAGGAACTGCAAAGAGTTGAAGAGGCTCCCGTTCCATCCACAACTACTCAATAACAACAACTGCAAAGAGTTTGTTTACAAAGATCACAAACATGCTTCATTGTTTTATAGTTTACACTATTCAAGTTTAGTTCTACGCTTTGTTATATTCATGTGTTGGGGATCGTGTTGTGATATTTATTGTTACTTTTATTTTATTTTGTTATTCTGTGGGATTTAATGTAACATTTCTTGGTTTAATGTAACAATTAGGGTTCAATCTTAGGATTTACATGGAAAAACAATTAAGATATGGTTCAATGTAAAATTATTGATTTTAGTCGATTTTTGATATTTTTGTTATTCTTTTGTTGATCTTGCTTCAGATCGATTGTCTAGATTGGAAGCTTTCTGAGAAGTTGATGGCGATCATGTTGCTGAGAAGATGATGGAGATCATGTTGGTTTCTTGTAATTGTTTGTTGGGTTTCTTTTAGTAGTGCAAACTTGCTTTCTTTGATTGGAAATGTCGCTTTTATATTCATCAGATACATAATTTGTTCTGTTTATGAAGATTTCTATTGTGTAAATAGTCAGTTACTTTATTTAGATTACTCTTCTACATTGTAGCAAATGTCTAATGCACAGATTGAAGTATGCATCTATCACTTCTCTAAGGGTCTATTAGATTGTGAGAATTTGTAGTTGTTTATTACTGAATTTATATTTCTTTATTAGATTGTGAGAATTTGTAGTTCTTTATTTGATTGTGAGAATTTATAGCAACACTTGATTGAAAGGTGAATATATATCCTAATTTTGGTGGCTTAACAAAAATTGAAAAGATAATTGTCGAGAAGCTAGGTCTTCGTTTCGTTCGAGAGAGGGTTTAGTTTCACAAGTACAAATCATCTTGAATACCTGAAAGAGAAGAACTTTTTTGCTCCTCTTGGACGACATATGAAAAGTTGTGCAACTCAAAGACCTCAGAATTTCATATCCTTGCCAAGCGTGGAGTAGCAGCATCAGTGGAAGAAGATTTAGACGCAAAGTGATATTTACTACACACAAAATGGACATTTGTAAAGACATGAACTGTCATGGAAGAAATATTATCAAAGTGGATTGCTTGAAGAAAGAAGAAGCGTGTAATCTTTTTAAGCAGAACGTTGGTGAAGACATAATCAATCTTCCAGAAATAAGGAGTCCTGCAGAAGAAGTGATCAAGGAGTGCGGCGGTCTACCTCTCGCTCTTGTTGTCATCGGACAAGCGATGGCCACGAAAGAAAGGCTAGGGAGAGTGGGACTATGCTCTCATACAGCTGAGGAAGTCGCAACCTATGGAGAATGAGGAGAAATATTTTCTGTGGTTGAAGATTCTTCCGAACTTGGCCACAGATGAACATTGGCATGCTCCTCCGCCGAACACTTACAAGATTAATTTTGGCGGATCTTTCCTCGACTACTTTTAGTCCCGAGGCTTAATCAAACATGATAAAACAATAAGTTGAAGTCGAGATCAGAAATTCACACAAAAGTTCTCTCACTGATATACCTCGATCAAACGAAGAACTATATAAAAATACAATATAGTAGCTGATTACAACTCCTTCTAGATTACTGAGCTAAAGAACCAAAAATACGTTCTTTCTTGCAAACAAAGTTGCAATTGAGACATAACATTTACCACTAGAAAAAAAGGGGATGAAGATAGAATAAAAAAATATTATAATTTTAAAAGAGTTGTTATATTAAAATATTATAAATATGATTTTAATTATGACTTTTCATAAGTATATTTTTAAATTTTGAATATATGTTTAATTAGATAATATCATGTAGTTAGTTTAAATATAATTTAAAATTTGAATATATTATTATTCAAATTATGCATAATAAATTTCAAATCTGTTTTTAGAAAATTATATTTTGAATGATAATAGACGTGGTATTATTTATTTGTTAATTTTCTTAAAAACTATTTGATACCATCATTATATTTGTCAAGCTTAAATTAACAACAGTCTTCTATTAAAATTATCTATTTATTCTAAGGACTATGAACGAAATATTTATCATCAAGGTGTTACTTTAAAAAATCATACTAAAAAAATTAAATTAAACCTGACTAAAACTAAACAAAACCAAAAAAAAAAAAAAAAACCCACGTAAAGCTTATTTCTGTGAAACAGACCGACAAAAATTGAAAATTAGATATGTCCAATTTCCCCGGTCTCTTTGCCGAAAAGTTTTTTCATGTTTGAATTTTTCCAACCATCTTATTTTTCAGTAAAATTTATGGTTATAAGAAATTTTCTGTAAATTTAATAGCGGACGAGGAAAGGAATCACTCACCGAATCTAATAGCTTTCTTGGGAAAAAAAGAAGAAGAAGCTACTTTAGTTTTAATCAACTTTTACAGATTTGACTAGTTTTAGCTACTTGTACGGGATGATTTGTGTATTGGATCAGGGCTAAATCACAGAACTGTGTTGTATTGATAGGTAGATGAAACAATTAATGGCCTCTACAATGAATAAAGACAGACTCTCTCTCTCTCTCCAATTATTGTAGTCTTTGAGCAACAAAACACTGAGCACTTATTTTGGTAAAGCAAGCTGTTGGAAATTTAGAATCTCTCTTCTTTCTCTTCATAACAACTTAGTCTCTATGGAAATCTTGAGCTCATTCATCGAGCCCTTGATGTCTTGCATTGGTAAATAAATCTAAATCCATCTTTCTCTCTGTGTTCACTACTGGTAGTAGTTTTTTTTTTTTTAATATCTTTATGAAAATGCTGAGAACAAGTTAAAGAAGCCTCTCACTTATTTTTATGTTAATCCAGTTCATTTGTTCTTTATGAAAACGCATATATATGATCTCTTGCCAGCCAAATTCTTTTTTATTTGATGTCTTTTGTTTATAGCAGTGAGATGTTGATAGAAAAAATGAATTTCAACTTTAGAAGTATATATTTCTGTATGTACATCTTCTATGTCGATTGATGAGCTGATCCACTTTTGCCTTAATTTCCTCTACAATTAACACTTGTCCATCATCACTTGTTTTACGTAGGTACTCCCGTGATCCGGCAGTTTGGTTACCTGTTCAACGCAGAAGAAAATGTGGAAGAATTAAAGAAACATGCCCGAGATCTAGAAGCCATGAAGAAGAATATTCAAGTCCAACTTGCTGCCGAGGAAAGACATGGGAAGGAGCCTACCGAGGAAGTCCAACGGTGGATCGAGAGTGTCGATCAACTCAGTCTTGAAGTTACAGCAGTCCAGAGAGACTACGAGCAAAGCGGCCGATGTGGTTGTCGCTTACCAAGCTATTATAAGATCGGCAGGAGGGCATCCAAATTAGTGATGAAGTTGAAACCTCTAAAGGAGGAACGAGCTAGTCTTACTGGCAAACGCTTAGCAATAGATGCACCTCCGCCATCTGGTGTTCCACAGTTGTCTAGCGCATTGGTAGGAGATATGATCCACTCAAATAAGGAGAAGATATGCGGATACCTCAAAGAAGAAGAAACAGATGGAGTCATCGGAATACTGGGGATGGGTGGTGTTGGCAAGACCACCCTCTTGGAAGCCATTAATGACAACTTCCTCAGCAATAATGGTAACTCGGTCACCAACAACAACTTATTTGATCATGTCATATTTATTGTAGTCTCCAAACAACGTCAACTTGAAAAGCTTCAAAAGATAATTGTCGAGAAGCTAGGTCTTCGTTCGAAAGAAGGTTTAGATGCACAAGCAGATATCATCTATGAATACCTGAAAAAGAAGAATTTTTTGCTCCTCTTGGACGACATATGGGAAGTTGTGGAACTCAAACACCTTGGAATTCCATATCCTTTCCAAGCGGGGAGTAGCAGCATCAGTGGAAGAAGATTTAGACACAAAGTGGTATTTACTACACGACAAAAGGACGTTTGTACAGGCATGCACTGTCATCGAAGAAATATTATCGAAGTGGATTGCTTGAAGAAAGAAGAAGCGTGGAATCTTTTTAAGCAGAACGTTGGTGAAGACATAATCAATCGTCCAGAAATAATGAGTCGTGCAAAAGAAGTGATCGAGGAGTGTGGCAATCTACCTCTTGCTCTTGTTGTCATCGGACGAGCGATGGCCACGAAAGAAACGCCAGGAGAGTGGGACAATGCTCTCACAGAGCTAAGGAACTCACAACCTAGCAATATCGAAGGTATGGAGGAGGAGAAATATTTTCTGCGGTTGAAGTTCAGTTATGATAACTTGCGAAATGATAAAATGAGATACTGTTTCTTGTGTTGCTCTTTGTGGCCGGAAGATTATAGAATTGAGAAAGAGGAGCTAATAATGTGTTGGATGGGACTTGGTTTGATTGATAATTTTGGGAACATCAATGAAGCTTATGACAAAGGAGATTCTCTAATCGGAAGCCTTATTGTAGCAAGTTTGTTGCAGCCTGTTCAAGACAATGGTGATGTAATTAAAGTGCATGACGTAATCCGCAATTTAGCGTTATGGATAGCATGTGATAGTGGGACGAACAGAAACAAATGGCTAGTGAAAGCAGGAGCTAGACTAGAAGAAGTACCACGAGAAGTGGTTGCCAACCGGGAAGCAGTAGAACGGATTTCACTAATGGAAAATGAAATAGAAGACTTGCCCCCTCAACTTCTTGCTTGTCCTAAACTTTCGACTTTACTCCTACAAAATAATAAGTTTACTTTGATCCCAAAAGACTTTTTCACTTACATGCCAAGTCTTACTTATTTGGATCTCAGCAATACTCAGATCGAGGAGATTCCGAAAGAAATTTGTTGTTTGATCCAACTAAGATATCTCAATCTGTCATTTACACGCATCTCGTCATTGCCAGAAGCATTGGGACAACTGATAAACTTGAAGTACCTGCTTGTCCGACATACAAGGAGAGAAGTCAAAGTAATTAGGGGAATAATTGGAAGACTTGAGAAACTGGAGTATCTAGATATATATCCTGATGGGTTTGTAGAGACCGATGAGTTGGTACATTTACCGTTGTTGAAAGGTGTTGGAATGAAGATCACGTCAGAACATGCTCTCCAACAGCTCTCTCGCGTTCCCATACTGTACCTGAATATAAAAGACTACATGGAGGGAGATTCATCAACCACATCCATCTATCTCCATCAGCTAAGCCTCCGGGAGTTGTGGTTTATTAATTGCCATAGCATAAGGGAACTTGTTGACGTTCATCTTCCAAGACTTGTGTCGCTAATGCTAATAGAACTTGAAAACTTGACGGAGATAGTATGGAGGAGGAGTATAGTGCCCCCCAGCGTCTGCTTTCAGAGGCTTCGAGATCTATATATTAGTGGATGCCATGGATTGAAAGATATTACGTGGGTTTTGCATCTCCCCTGCCTTGAGAAATTACATCTGGATGAATGTAATGGAATGGAGCAGTTGGTGGTCATCGGCGGAGGAGGGGAAGAAGAAAGGGAATTAGAAGTAACAAAGCAAACATTCCCAAGGCTTAGAGTGTTGTGTTTGTCTCACCTACCCAAGTTAGCGATGATATGTGACAACCATGCTGCTGCTGCTGCTGTCAATTTCCCTTCCCTCGAAATGCTTTTTGTGAGAGACTGCAAAGAGTTGAAGAGGCTTCCGTTCCATCCACAACTACTCAATAACAACAACAACTGTAGCAGATTGGAGAGTATTAGAGGTGAGAGAGAGTGGTGGGAAGGTATTGAATGGGAAGACCAAAGTGCACAGTCCTCTCTACTTCAACCTTTTTTCACGAAATGAGGTGGGGATCGGTATATCTCGACTCTCCTTAATGGTAATTCTCTTCTTGAAATCAATGATCGCCGAATAAATATTGCAAAGTAGTTTGAATCTTTATTTCACCTCTAGCTAGTTTAAATAAATATCATCACTTTTATTTTATTTCCTTTTTCTCTGTCAGTTTAATTATTATGCTGAAATTAATTCCACCATCATATCATAATTTGTTGATATCTATTTTAAAATTTCCATCTTTATTTGATATGTTGTTTCAATCTCATCATTTTTTTTAATCTCGTAATATTTATTGGAAATTTTGGATCAAATATGTTTGGATCATATGTATCTGACTTATGTTTTAATCTCTTAGACCATCTCCATTGAAAATTTCTAAAATTGAGTTTCTATCCTAGTTGTCATTGTATTTTAAGAAAATTTCTATCATAGTCTTCAGAATTTCTACATAGAAATTGTACAAATAAAAAAAATACTCTCCAATAGTTCTCCATTTCTATCACAAAATAATAGGATCAATTTAATGATGTGGGACCAAATATTAATTGCTATGAGAGGGAGAATTTTTATGAGAGTTTCTACATGTAGAAATTCTCATAGAAATTTTGCATCCTACATCAACACCACCTAGAATAGGAATTATGATAGAAACTACCATTGGGAGAAAATTTTTTTTTTAAAGATATTCCGTGGGTTTTGCATCTCCCCTGCCTTGAGGATTTATATCTGTATGATTGTAATGGAATGGAGCAGTTGGTGGTCATCGGCGGAGGAGGGGAAGAAGAAAGGGAATTAGAAGTAACAAAGCCAACATTCCCAAGGCTTACAGAGTTGTATTTGTTTGGCCTTCCCAAGTTACGATGATATGTGACAACTATGCAGCTGCTGCTGCTGTCAATTTCCCTTCTCTGGAAAGGCTTGCCGTGCAGAACTGCAAAGAGTTGAAGAGGCTCCCGTTCCATCCACAACTACTCAATAAAAACAACAACTATAGCAGATTGGAGAGTATTAGAGGTGAGAGAGAGTGGTGGGAAGGTATTCCCCGCTGGTGGATGGTAATTCGCTTCTTGAAATCAATGATCTCCAAATAAGTATTGCAAAGTAGTTTGAATCTTTATTTCACCTCTAGTACTTTAAATATCATCATTTTTTTGTTAATTGTTTTGTAAATTTGAATTTGAATTTTTATAACGTAATTTTAAGAGAGAAAATCGGACTTTTTTGTTAATTATTTTATAAATTTTAGCTTATGATTTGATGTAACAGTTCTTGGATTAAATCTCTAATATTTTGTTATTATGTGGGATTTAATGTAACAGTTCTTGTTTTAATGTAACAATTAGAGTTCAATCTTAGGATTTACATGGAAAAACAATGAAGATACGGTTTAATGTAAAATTATTGATTTTAGTCGATTTTTGATATTTTTGTTATTCTTTTGTTGATCTTGTTTCAAATGGATTTTCTAGATTGGAAGCTTTCTGAGAAGATGATGAAGATCATGTTGCTGAGAAGATGATGGAGATCATGTTGGTTTCTAGAAGGAATATTGTAATTGTTTGTTGGGTTTCTTTTAGTAGTGCAAACTTGCTTTCTTTGATTGGAAATGTCGCTTTTATATTCATCAGATACATAATTTGTTCTGTTTATGAAGGTTTCTATTGTGTAAACAGTCTGTCACAATTATTATTTAGATTACTCTTCTACATTGTAGCAAATGTCTAATGCAAAGATTGAAGTGTGCATCTATCACCTTCTCTAAGGATCTATTAGATTGTGAGAATTTGTAGTTCTTTATTACTGAATTTATATTTATTTATTAGATTGTGAGAATTTGTAGTTCTTTATTAAATTGTGAGAATTTATGGCTATATTTGATTGTAGGGTGAACATACATTCTAATTTTGGTGGATGAACAAAAATTGACTTAATTATTTAAAGTAAAGGTAATCAGTGTATTTCGTAATTGTTTTATGGAGAGAGGAGCCATTTTTTAGCTCTTCAATCCCAATGCCGAGAAAAGGAACAGTTGACATCCAGGAGTTCAAAATGGAGTCTTTACTTATTTCCATGTTTTTCTTGGAACGAAAATTCATGTATTTTCCGTCATAGCATTTCTTGTGTGTTCTTTTTGTAGTTGTTTGGCTAGCTCTAATAGTATTGTAATGTTTTTGTTAGTGGTGGGCCAACAATTATGTTTATTATCTATTGCATGTTTTAATTGCACCAGTGAATTCATGTGCAACAAAAACCAATTAACGTGGAATACATAATCAAATCTGCTTGCTCTTTGCAGAACAAATACCAAGAGGTTTGCACCACCCAGGAAAGCTGAAACCAACGTTCTTTCGAACTTGGCCTCAGATGAACTTGGCCGCATACTCTCTGCAACAAAATGTAATATCTTCAATATTTACATATAAAGAACAGCCCCATTGTATTAGTCCTCATATCTGTCATGATATCAGCTTCATATCAACAGTTTCGTAATAAAGTCCTTTCTATTTCTGTTTGGCAAAAAAAAAAAAAAAAAATTCAAAATATTTACTGTACAAGAAATATTTTTAAATAAATTAGGTAAAACGAAAATATTTAAAAAAAAATTAAAGTTACGTAAGATTTCGCCATCCCAGATGGCTAAAATATAAAAAATTAGTTTTTAAATTTTGTTTGTTACATTTTCGCCAACTGAGATGACGGAAATTTTGTTTTGCTCAATTTTTGTAATCTGAGTTGGCAAAATTTTGCCTATAGTTTTTTTGGGTTTTTTTTTTTTTTTGCTTTTTTTTGGTTTATTTTTAGGATTTTTTTTGTTGGTTTTTTTGGGATAGTGGGTTTGATTTTATTTTTGTTGGTTTCATTTTTGTGTTTTTTTTTTTTTAGGCACTTCTCTGCCCAATGGACTATTATTTATTTTTTTTAACGTTCATAATGTAACATTCTTCCCCATATGTAGGGGGGGGGTTTGACATTTGGTAGTAAACTTAGCATTATGTTCATTTAAAGTTTCTATCGTAATCGAAAGTTAGCATTATGTTCATTTAAAGTTTCTATCATAATCGAAAGTTAAATCGATATTAGTACGATTAGTAAATTATTTATAAATAGATAATTTTGTCGTTAAAAAAATAAAAAAAATTATTTTTGCCTCATTTTTAATCATCTCACACTGATATATTGTACGATAAAATTTGAGGATCCGGAGACCAATTTTAACTCGTTAACATCGAAATACCGAAAGAAAATCCGAAAATAAAGTTGATCAAAATAAGATTCGGAGGTCGAAACATCGTTTGTTTGCGATTCTGAGATTTCAAAAAATCCGTCAAACGGTGAAACGATATATCCCATAGTACTTTTCGATACGGTCGTTTTGGCAACAACTGGGCCTCGTTTT
This sequence comes from Iris macrosiphon, assembly GCA_036927795.1. Lineage (NCBI taxonomy): Eukaryota > Viridiplantae > Streptophyta > Magnoliopsida > Asparagales > Iridaceae > Iris > Iris macrosiphon. The sequence goes on from JAYESA010000018.1 coordinate 144,592,660, forward strand.
AATCTATCAGTCAAATGTTATGCTACTTTAAAGTTTTAAATTTTATATTTTTACCTGTAACACGTGTCTTGCCTCGGATGCGAATTCTTTCTACACGGATTGTGTTACTCTCGTCGAGAATTTATAAATCGACCTATTGTTTAACGAAAAACGACTTCTGAACAAATAGTTATAGAAAGTCTCGACGGCATATGTCATTTTCTTACGGCAGAGAATTTTAAAATTTTTGGATGTTCAATGAACAATATATTTTATTTAGGACTGTCAAACCAACTTCCTTAATTTTTCTAATTTATTTAAAAAAATTATTGCTACAACAAATTTTCTTTAAGAAATTTGTACAAACTAAAATTACTTATAAACATTAATTATCATGGCCATAGACAATTCCATCATGTTAAAATTAATTAAGAATATTAACTATCAAAACTGAAATAATTAAGTACAACTATTTAGAAAAATTATTATCATACTATAATTAACTGAAAAAAATAACTATAAAAAATAACTATAAAAAATAACTAAAAAAATGACTACATTAATTATTTTAGTTTGATACTTTTTTTTAAGTTATTTTTTGCATGCCCAAAAAAAAAACACAAAAATAAAACCAAACCCACTATCCCAAAAAAACCAACAACAAAAAATCCTAAAAAAACAAACCAAAACAAATATAAAAAAAACCCAAAAAAAACCATAAAGAAATTTTCGCAAAAATATAACAAAAAAATTTAAAAAATATTTTTTCATATTTTTGCCATTTGGGATGGCGAAATCTTTCGTAACTTTAATTTTTTTTTAAATATTTTTGTTTTAGGTAATTTATTTAGAAAAAAAAGTAAATTTTCTGAAAAAAAATTCATGCGCAACAATTGAATTTTTTTGTTATATATATTTATATTTATATTTTGATTATATATATATATATATATATATATATATATATATATATATATATATATATATATATATATTAGAATTTGTTATTGATACTAACTAGTCAATTCATGTGTGTTGCACGTAATAAAATTTTTCTAATATTATTGTAAATTAATTAAAATATATTTAAATAAAATTTTGTTACATTTATATTTATTTTTATATTTTAATTACGATTTGATTATATTTTTATTATAATTTGTTATGGATATATTTCTACTCTTTATAAAAAAATCTTGAAATGCCATACGTATATCTTCATGTAATTAAAAATAAATAAATTTTAACTAATTGTTTAACTACATAATATTATATAACTGCAGTCAAACACCTCTTCTAGCTCATGTAGTTAAGTAGGGAGATATAGATTCGATTTTGCATTGCGTTATTTATAACAAATTTATTAATTTTTTCAAAAAAAAATATTGCGTAATATATTTTAACTAATTGTAATGCCATTGTTTTGAGATATATATCATTAAATGTGGATTTTTTATCTTGTACAAATATAATTTAGGCTTGTACGATATCACGTTCAATGACTACTTTTTTGTTCTGCAGAATCGGAATGTGACAATGCGGACATCGATCTTCTTGACGAAGGCATAGATGGGGTTGCCGTCGATGTCGTGGATCCACATGGTACCAGATCTCAATGCGGCTAGTGGCAAATTTGAAAGAGAAGATGTGATCTCCGGAGGACGCAGACGTTGAAGAGGTTGGGTAGGCTGTGGGCCAAAAATGGTCTTTGTACCCAACAATTTCTTTTCTTTCCTTTTTCCAAATTTTTGTTTTGTTTCGGTTGGTAGTCAGTTGAGCGGAAAGGGACGTGTCATGCAAGAAAAGTCCAGACATACATTTCAATGGATATGGAAAACGAAGGATGAAGTTCTTAATTGCTAATATTATATTCATTTTAGTGGACTGAGGTGAGTTGAAACAAGGCCCAAGGGTGAGAAGGTGTTTTTTTCAGTTGAAGAAAGAATACAATTGATATTGAAATAGTTTAGGGTACAGCGGTAAGAATTGGTAATTGTTATTGAAAAGGTCATGAGTTCGGCATGTTTGGTTATATGGAGTCCAAAATTGTTTGAGAGTTCACATTAAGGGTTTGCTTGTTGGCGGGGTGTGGGGTGTGTGTGTGTGTGTGTGTGTGTTAAGTGAGAGGAATGTGATTCAATACATATAATCTTGCTTGGAATAACTTTTGCTGATTTTAGGTTTTGAATTAGAGGAATATTAATAAGAATACAATATTTATTAAAATATTATTATTACATATGATATAAAATTAGATTGATTTGATTGAATTTTTAATTAAAACTTGTCAAAATATTTTCACAAAAAATAATAGCTACAAATCTAATTACCTATAGAAAGTATGAGAAAGCGTAAAAGAGACAAGACACAAGCGAGAAGAGACAAGACACATGGACAAAGTAAGGAATCTACGGAACAACAACTTGAGAAAGCAAGAAAAATGAAAAAGAAAGTCATGATATACATGTCAAATATGAGTATTTATGTCTTTATAAACAAAACCTCTCATTTTCCTCTGATTGTGGGAGTTAAAAAAATTGACAAAAGAAAGATAAATAAATCCCCACTTACCTTTACGATTCCTCCTCCTAAATTTTCACCCTCAATCCAAACAGAATTTTTGTTCTCCCACACTAACTTTTCCTTAAAACTTTTCCTTAACTCTATTAACTCTCAATCCCAATAGTCCCTAAGTTCTTGTTAGTGGGGCCCTCGTGAGAGAGTTATTTACTCGATCTTATTAAAGTTATTCACTCAATCTTATTATACCTTCTAAATTATAAGTTGGATAGGGAAGTGAGAAAGATACTTTGATATTATTTCATCTTGAAATGTTCCCCCATCAATTAATGTTCATATTTAAAAAGAAGAATTTTAGAATTCAAAAATTATTCTAATGAGCCATCCAAATTTGAGTTTAAAAATCAAGGTAAAATCAGACAATTCAAATATAAAATCAAGACAAACAATAAAATCAGACCAAAGTCAGGTTTTTAAACAATCAAACAAATTAGTGTTAAATCAGACTCCGACTACACCACTGTTAAGTATTATCGTTTGAAGTTCCTTTGAATTCATTTCTTTCTCTGATTTACAAAAGCTTTATTAGTCACCTCCTAATATTCAGTGTAATTTCTAAGCTATTTTTGCCTTTCTGTTTAGTTGTCAGTGTAAGTTAAGTGTGGTTTGATTTCAAAGATCACAAACATGCTTCATTGTTTTATAGTTTACACTATTCAAGTTTAGTTCTACGCTTTGTTATATTCATGTGTTAGGGATCGTGTTGTGATATTTATTGTTACTTTTATTTTATTTAAGATTCTTTTATTTTACATTTTCAAAGGATTATTACAACTTCTAGGTATTAATAATTTTCTAACAATTATAACCGTTATTATAATTTTTCTAACATTTTTTTACTATTGATAAATTGGCACAGGGACGTTCCCGATTGTCACGACCCACGTCCGTCTATCGGATACGAGTGCGTGGTCAAGTCCAACCTATGTCGTAGTGTCATCAGTAGTCAGCTAACTGTCTATACCTTATCAATCACCAAATATCGTAAATCAATCAACAAGTCACATCACTAGAAACGATACACAAATCCAGACACACGTACCCACAACCACCACAGTCCACTAGTATGATTTTTGTATATGATACATGTCAATCCCATCTGGAGACAAATTCAGTAAACCATAAAATATACAATCACCAAATAAATACATCAATGATTGGTACATCAAATCTCTATGCTAAATCTACTTAATCTCCAAGTAGCTCGGCTGATCCCAAGTGTCAACTCCCTGCTATCTATATCAACTGTCCAGTCATGACGGAGCAAAGTACATCTACACAATATTAGAAGTAAAATGTGAAATAACATGAACAAGAAAGCAATAAAGCACAAGTACAGTAACTCAATATGCACGAGAGGAACAATCATACCTAACATACGATTTGAATACCTTTGTCGTGGTGGACAAATAGAAGTGATCTGGCGCTCCTCACGTGACGTGCGACCGCTACTCTACACGGTTTGAGAATGGGGTCGTCCACACACGACTCTAGTATTCCTCTCCCGACATCAATAAAGATCACAATACAATGACAATGGACACGACACGAAATACAGTAAACATGGTGTTGGTTTTGGTTTTGTTTGTTTCTTGCAAAAGCTCAATTCCTCTCCCTTTCTTTAGTCCCACATCGGATGCACCAAAACCTTCCTATGTACATATATTACTTTCTCTCCTTAGCTCTACTAAGTTGTTGTGTGGGGAACCCCTTGGGCCACACGCGCGCGCCGCCGCCGCCGCCCGGCCCGGTTCGGTTCGGTTCGGTTCGGTTCGATGCGCGTAACGGGTGCGGGTACGTGCCAACATCTGCGGGCGCCGAATGCCGATCCGATTTCCTCTTCGGGTTCGGGCTGGGACCCTAAAATTCTTTTTGCTCCGTTTTTCTTTCTTTCATTTATTTTTCCTAACGTTGGAATTAATTTCTGAACGTTACAATTGTTTGAACGTTACATTTTTTCATGTCCAGGTTCACCCATTTAATTCCATTGTGTAACGGCTGAATTAATCAGAAATTAATTCAGACCGTTTTCCTTTCAGCTTATATATACTTCTGTGTTCTTTGTAAATCGATGAGAAAATAATCTCTACGAAACCTCTGTCAAATTCTGTTCCATTCGATCTTTATCTTCTCCAAGCTCTGGGCAGAGCTAAGTCCTGGTCGTTCTCTCCAAGTCGTATGCGGCAACGAGATACCGGTAGTGCGGGGGTTTTACCACTAGGAGCTTCGGGACCGTCTGCACACAGATCCCGAATAAACTCTTAGGGCAGTGCTTCGTGCACGACTTCCCCAGAGGCCGGTAACATCTGTTTAATTTTATTTTTTATATTCTGAAATTTTAGTATAAAGAAAAACAACAATAATTCTAACAATCTAAGAGTTTAATCGTGTTAGAATTGATTATTTTTTTTCCTTCTAACTGTTCATTTGTTCTACAAAGAAAAAAAACAAAAAAATATATTTAGTTACTGTTGTGCCGTTAAAATTTAGTTATTCTTCTCACTGTTAATTTCCTACTGTTAGAAATTTCCTACTTAAGATTTCTTCAAATCTAAAGTTTACTGTTGGAAATTTGCTACTTAAGGTTGCTACTTAATTTGTTACTGTTACAAAATTGCTAATTAGAAAATTGCTACTTAAGATTGCTACTTAAATTGTTACTTGTAAAAATTGTAATCTAAGTGCTGGATGATTAGCACTGCTTATTAGTTCTAATTAGCAAATTTGTCACTGTTGCTTAAACATATTCAAATAAATAGTTACTGTTTAAATAATTTAAATTGTTACTGTTTAAATAAATAGTTACTGTTGAATTGAAACAGTTTAAATAAATACTTACAGTTACTAAAGAAAAATATCAGTGTTTTATTCTAAAGAAATTTTTTTTTTTTTTACTGTTTAAATAAATACTTACTGTTGAAAGTACTTGATGTTGAATTGAAATAGTTGATAAATACTTACTGCTGATTTATGTACAAAATAGCTACTGTTGAATTTGACTATAACATTTTGTTCACAACTTGTTACAGTGATAAAACATTAGATACAGCACTGATAAAACATTTTATTCACAACTATAACATTAGATACAGCACTGAAATAGTTATAAAACACTGATAAAACAGTGATTAATTGTTTACTTATCAACACTGAAATAGTTGATAACATTTTGTTCACAACTATAACTTTTTATTCACAACACTGATAAAACATTTTGTTCACAACAAAATAGCACTTAGTATTTTTGAAATTTCTAACCAATAGTTACTGTTACTGCTACTTCTAGCAATTTGTTAGAATTGATTTCTCAAACATCTGTAGCAATTTTTTAACACTGTAGAAATTTGTTTCAATTCCTCAATTTCTGATTAATTATTTACTTATCAAGTTGCTTACAACTTTGTCAATTGCAAATACATTTTAATAGTTGATTTCGTAGCAAATATAATTTTGTCATTTGCTTCATTTTAATCACTTAGTATTTTGAAAGCAATCTAGGTCCAAAAGAAAATAGTTTAGTAAAAGGAAATTGCAAATAAAATCTTGAATCTAAAGTTTCAAAGTAGAGACAAACTCGGGCACAAGCCGAAATGGTCCTTCTGTCAACCGGGTGTAAACAACCCTAAGCGACACGGTACTTAAGAGTCTTCGGACCACCGCTAGCTGGGAACCGGCCCTACAGCTAACCTGAGTTGATCAACACTTGAAAAACTAAAGATTTTAATATTGATTAGCAAAGACCACCTAAACTATTATCCTAGACATTGTTATTAAATAATTTATATATTTTCCTAAGACTCAATCTAAAGCTAAGGTAAACCTTGTAGAAGGCCAAGGAAAACCCAAGTCTATTTTTCCTTATAAACCCAAGGAGAATTTCTTCAAGAAGAAGAAAAACTTTCAGTCTAATCACCACAACCTTCATCACCAGAAGCGAACATGCTTCACAAAGGTTCTTCGAGTTCCTTTAGGTCTGTAAGCTTTCAACCCCTTATTAACCTCTCTTACCATTCTGATGATTGGTGGTTGGATTCTGGAGCTAATGTTCACGTTTCGTTTGATCGCTCCTGGTTTTCAAACTATCAGGAATCAAGTGGAGGAGGTGTGACCCTAGGAGATGGCTCAACGGCACAAATTATTGGAAGAGAAAAGTTAACCTGAAGATGACATCAGAAAAAATCTTAACTCTTCATGATGTTCTTCATGTGCCGTCTGTCAGGAGAAACCTAGTTAGTGGATCCCTTCTTGTAGCCTCAGGATACAAAATTGTAATGGAGGCTAATAAAGTAGTTTTTTCTAAGCATGACTCTTTTATAGGAAAAGGCTTTGTAAAAGACGGTCTTTTCAATTTAAGTACAATGAATAAAATGTCTGATGGTTCTCTCATTGTCTCTAATATAGAATCTTCAAATGTTTGGCATGGCAGACTAGGTCATGTGAACCTAGGTTCTATTAAAAGAATGATGACCTTAGATCTTATTCCCAAAACTCCAATAGATAACATCCGTATCCTAGGTTCATCACTGGAATTGATAAATACTACAAAGTACTATTTATCTAGCCAGTTTGATATGAAAGACCTAGGAGAAGCCAACTTAATTTTAGGAATGCAAGTGACCAAAGGCAAAAAAGGTTATACTCTATCTTTAGCACATTCAATTGAAAAAATGCTAAAAAGATTTGAGTTATTTGATAAGAAACCTGTCATTACTCCTTATGACAGCAGTATTGTACTGAAAAAGAATGAAGGACCACCTTTGGAACAACACAAATATTCACAGATGATAGGCTCCCTTATGTATATAACAAACAGGACAAGACCTGACATTGCATTTGCTATTGGGAGACTAAGTAGATATACCAGTAACCCAAATCAGTCACATTGGACTGCCTTGGATAGGGTATTTAGATATCTCAAGGGCACCCTAGACTACAAACTTCATTTTACTAGGCACCCTGATATCATAGAAGGTTATTCAGATACAAACTGGGTAACCGACTCACATGATATAAAATCCACTACTGGATATGTATTTACTCTAGGAGGATCTGCGATCTCCTGGAGCTCTTGTAAACAAACTATCATAGCTAGGAGTACAATGGACTCTGAAATGATAGCTTTAGATACAACTTGCACAGAAGCTGAATGGCTTAAAAATCTTATTATGCATATACCTGTTTCTCTTAGTCCTGTTCCTGCAATTTCTATAAATTGTGATAATAAATCTGTTATTGAACTACTAAAGCATGATTCTGTGAATGCTAAGATGAACAGGCACCTGCAGCTGCGCTTCAAGTCAATCAAAAGCCTACTAGGCAAATATGTGGTTCTTGACTATATAAAGTCAGAAAAGAACCTTGCAGATCCCTTGACGAAGGGTCTGTCTAGGACTTTGATCCTAGAATCATCGAGGGGGATGGGGTTAAGCCCATAAATTAGTCACCAGCAGTGGCAACCCAACCGAGTCTGACTGGAGATCCCAAGAAGCCGGTTCAATGGGTAGGAACAAGCTGAACTTAGGTGACTTTATGGAACACTGACTCGAGATTAAAATCTCATTAAAATAAAGCCCAAGCGGCTGTACATGTGTACAATAACTCCCCATCCCTATGGTGACAGTGTTCCTGTGTGATATGGTTAGGATGAGTTTAAACTCTTAATAGGTCCAAGCTGTAATGCTAGGTTGATTCATATCACCAACCTTTAAGGACTTACCTATATGAGAGGTCGTGAAGGCCGCGACTATGGGACAGGGCGATCCCAGACAACTCTCATGAATGTGGAAAGTGCGCATGGCCATTTAAAAGCGCCACCCGATAGACCAAGGACCTCTAGCGTACTATGTGTGCTATTCTCTAAATCTGGTACAAGAAGTCTGATTCAAGGCGTAGTCCATCAAGCACTTCTTCAGATTAAGACAATAGTTACTACGTGAGATTCAAGGCTGTAGTCCATCTCATCTATGCATAGTATTTTACTGCCCAGATGCTCTCTTTCTCTATTTACTTCACTCTCTTATCTCTGTTTCGGAACTTGACCTTTTGGGGGGGGATTGTTGGTTTTGGTTTTGTTTGTTTCTTGCAAAAGCTCAATTCCTCTCCCTTTCTTTAGTCCCACATCGGATGCACCAAAACCTTCCTATGTACATATATTACTTTCTCTCCTTTGCTCTACTAAGTTGTTGTGTGGGGAACCCCTTGGGCCACACGCGCGCGCCGCCGCCGCCGCCCGGCCCGGCTCGGCTCGGTTCGGTTCGGTTCGGTTCGGTTCGGCGCGCGTAACGGGTGCGGGTACGTGCCCACATCTGCGGGCGCCGAATGCCGATCCGATTTCCTCTTCGGGTTCGGGCTGGGACCCTAAAATTCTTTTTGCTCCGTTTTTCTTTCTTTCATTTATTTTTCCTAACGTTGGAATTAATTTCTGAACGTTACAATTGTTTGAACGTTACATTTTTTCATGTCCAGGTTCACCCATTTAATTCCATTGTGTAACGGCTGAATTAATCAGAAATTAATTCAGACCGTTTTCCTTTCAGCTTATATATACTTCTGTGTTCTTTGTAAATCGATGAGAAAATAATCTCTACGAAACCTCTGTCAAATTCTGTTCCATTCGATCTTCATCTTCTCCAAGCTCTGGGCAGAGCTAAGTCCTGGTCGTTCTCTCCAAGTCGTGTGCGGCAACGAGATACCGGTAGTGCGGGAGTTTTACCACTAGGAGCTTCGGGACCGTCTGCACACAGATCCCGAATAAACTCTTAGGGCAGTGCTTCGTGCACGACTTCCCCAGAGGCCGGTAACATCTGTTTAATTTTATTTTTTATATTCTGAAATTTTAGTATAAAGAAAAACAACAATAATTCTAACACATAGTACAATAACACGTCAAGAGAAATATCGTATCCTACTGTGTCACGAGACATGCAATAAAAGAGGTCAATAGAATCGAGAAATAAACTGGCAATAAATATAAACTACGAAAATGAAGGAATGAAGATTGTATGGAAAGAACTTGAAATAAAATAACGAAACATTGTAATGGAGAGAGAGAGAGAGAGAGAGAGAGAGAGAGAGAGTACTTGCCTCCGTCCATCCAAAGTCGTAGTTTCTCCTAGGTTCACCTATAAGACCATATGAAAATATTAGATTTTTAAACACCAATAAGCCTTACTACCCTCTATTAATCTCATTTCTTAGCTTCTAGTAGTATAATACCCAATTTATTTTATTAGCCACATAACTCCAAGGCCCAACTGTTTATATCATTTTAAAAGCAGAAAGCCCAAAATACTTATATTTTCGGTTATTGGCTAAAGATCAATGACTAATTCCAACTAAATAAATTTCTTTAATTATCCTTCCATCTAATTGGACTTCCACCCCCATACCAAGATCTATATTTTCATTTATTGTTAAAACCCACCACCCGTTAAAGCCTACATCACTTAATTCTTATTCTCTTCAATTTTATGTATTGTCATTAATTTCAATATTCCAAAAGACGCGAAATAACCTTCACTTTCAACAGAAGATCTGATATCCTATTAATTTTGTCTTATGTTTCTGTTTTCATCTTATTATACGTGGGTTCCAGCCGGTATTACAAAGTGGAACTCATATGTAATAAGGAACAGAAATAGGGAATAGCAGATCTGCTCTCCACTTTCAAACCAAGAGAGGAAAAAAAAAAAGAGAAATGCTTACTTTTAAGTAACTCTTCCCAAAACCCAATACCACTATTCTGTTACCCACGCCTTTCCGACTATCAAGAAATGGAAATCAACTGCTTTAACTAACCCACTATATAAAAATGGACTGATCGAGTCCAAGTTCTCCTGATGATGAGCCTCGATACATGCTCAGGATCGTTTGCACTGTCGGCAAGAAAAACTCCCAAGGGCATTTCGTCGAACAGTTGGTGTGCACAAGTGCATCGGTTTGGACTATGTTCTTTGCACGAATGATAGGATTATTGGAGGAAGAAAACAACAAGGAACAAGCAAAGGATTGAAGGGGTTGGATGCTCACCTGCTTGCTAGCTCCGGTCGTCATGGAATCCAAGAGGCGGATCGATCGAACAGAACCCTCGTGTCCGCAAGACCAATCCGAAGAAACAATTCGTTGCCAGAGGTTTGTCAAGATCGAACGAACTTGAGTTCGATGACGATCGGTTTGAACCCCTTCCACCAGTCGAAGCTCGAGATCGTCAAGATCTGGGGAAGGAAGGCCATCAGCCTCTGAAGATCGTCGGAGTTGCGGTCAGTCTCGTCGGGAACAACAGTTGATCTCGCCGTGAGATCGATCCACACATTGACGCCGTCGTCGACTCGAAATCAAAGCTCAGACCCGCTGACGTCGCCATGGCTAGGGTTTGGAGATCTTCAGGGAGGAAGGAGGAAAAGAAGAACAAGAAAAAGAAAGTCGGTTCATAACCGTTGATTTCTTGGCTACTGTTCCTCTTAAATTCAAATGAGGGTGTGAAGAGCAGCAGAGAAATGGGCCCCTGGAGTGGGTTGGGCGGAGAATCGGGCTGTGAGCAGTGTTGGGTTGGAATAATATGGGTTTTAATTAGTTTGAACCCTTTATCTTTTTATAGATGCAAATGGAAACTTCTAGATTATCAATTCAAACACATGGTTAATAGTTTGTTATAGAGTTTGTTACAACAAGCTTCTAGGTCTTTAGTTAATAAATATTGTGCTTAGTAAATTACTAGTCATGCCATTACTATATTATCATTCTCATTAATGTCTTAATTTATTTCTTTTAAGAAAAACCTTTTAGAAGATGTATATTGAATTTAGTAATCAATTAAAATTTTATTTAGGATTTTCGGGGCGGTAGTTACACCGATGGATCTTGTAATAATTTTTTCCGTTAGGAATAAATTATTTGCCAACTTTTAAAAATCGTTGGTAATTGTAAAACTGTAACGAATTTTCACCGTTACGAAATAATTTTATGCAACTGTTATAATCATTAGGAAAGAAAAAAATTAAATGATTTTTTACCATTATAAATGAATAAAAATATTATAAATTTGATGACACTATTAAGCCGAAGCTTTGAGCTATCAATTATTAACCAATATTCATTACGAGAATACAATTTACACAAGACAATTCATACATACACATTTAAAATTAAAAAAAAAGGAAGTAAGGGAAGTATAGTACTTGGTGCAACTTTCCATCATGCATTTGAAGTGCTGAGCCTTAATTATCTCCAAAATATTAGATATATCATTAATAAACACATGATGATCTAAAGCAACCATTTACCTTCAGTTCGACTAAAAAAACTCAAATAGAAACTCACAATAATAATTTACAATCACATTATGACACGTGTACAAAAAAAATTCTAATTAGGCCCTTGACTTTTTTCCTTTAAGATTTTTTTATTTTCCTTCCCCTTTGCCCTTCTTCTGACTCTTGGCTTGGAGTTGCTGCCTTTGCCTCTTCTCTTTTCTTTCTCTTCTTCTTCTTTGCTTGTACCAGCCAATTCTCTCTTCTTCTTTGTTAGTCCCGAGGCTTAATCAAAAGATGGATGAACGAGGCCAGGAACAGAGGTTCACGTAAACCTTTCGGTATACCCTCTGTTGGATCCTGAAATTGTAGTCAAGATCAGAGATTCACACAAAAGTTTTCTCTTTGATATCCTCGATTCCAACGATGAACTACTATATGTAAAAATCTCTGATTACAACTTCTGAGGATTACAAAAAACAAAGTAACAAACTCTCGTTCTTCCTTGCAAACGCAGTTGCAAAAGGACAGAATAAATTACAACTTTGTAGCAGAGAAGAAGAAGAGAAAAAGAAACAACTGCTTGTTGGAGTGATGAGTATCACCGTTGCTCAAAACAAGATTCGCCCAACACGATCTGCTCTCAGGAACCAGCAAGTTCTGAGAAGAACTATTGTCACGAACTCCTGGACTCCAATGGTGGGCGAACTCACACGAACTCCTGGACTCCAATGGTGCCCGCATGACGATACTCTCTCCGTCTCTAAATTTTGAAGTAAGTTCTCAAAGGGGTACGAAGAAAGTATTTATAGAGTAGGGTGGAAACCCTAACCCTAATCATGGCCGCCAACTAATTACAGAAAGATAGGAACACATTAAATTCAAATCCCACAAAAATCGGATATGATTAATTGACTCAATCTTTCCATAACCGTTCAAATCCCGCAATCAGCGGGATCATGAACCAGCCACGCTCTTTTTGCATATGCGCACAACAACACAGCCGTAGCTGCTCCCGTGGGCATAAGCTAGTATCGCAGCAGCTCATGTGTGCATGCTCGCAGCAGTGCAGCGGCGCATGCGCACATAACTGCACATAGTCCGCGCATATTCGCTCATAGCCCGCGCATAGCCCGCTCATAGCCCGCGCATAGCCCGCACATAACTGCACAGCGGCGCAAATTCGCTCATAGCCCGCGCATAGCCTGCTCATGCGCCCGCGCATGCACTACCCGTGCATGCCCCTGCGCTAGCAACCGTGAAAGCAACTCGCGCATGAAACGAGCGCGCGAGCTTAACATATGCTCACAAGCGCCATGCAACACTGCTGACGTTCTAAGCGCGCCATCAAAGTGCCACTTTGCGTCCGAATCCGAGTCATTTTGGACTTAGCTCCTAAGAGAATTCTTCCAAGAGAGTGACAAATAGCATAAATTCTTTCTTTGAGAAGTTTAGCCTTCATCCTACTAGGAAAATATCCCACATGACACCCATCCTTGGGCCACCACCCCATGTGCCTCTCTCAATACCCTTATGGTATTATATTGAGATACCCACTTTGAGTATTTTCCAATATGGAATTATCTTTCTAGCTTTAATCATAGAAAAAACTCCAACAATTCCCCACATATCTCAATATTATATGTATCCAAACACTAGATCTGTATTTGTAGCAACATCGAATGCAGTCAACCAAAGACTATATATATGGAAAACCATTTACAGCAACAAAAGTTGCATATTATTTCCATTTACAGAACTAAACCACCCCTTACTTTATACTTCTTAGTAAGTTGTTTATGTAGCGTCCCGTTCTCCCGGTGCGGAGAGCGCGGCTAAGAAACACAAGACGGTATCGTTCGATCGGGATAGATTGAATTAAGAACTCGTCCTCGTTATGGATTTGTTTCTTCGGAATCGATTCCCATATTCAGTGGACTGCGCCCCAAGGATCGGCTTAGCGGCAGAGTCAGGAGGGACCTCTCCGCTGCTATCTTTTATTGCCTCGGTTTTCGATGTCGCTTGTTGCTTTCGTGCTTTGAGTTGGTTTTGGGATTTGCTTGTTTTCCTTGAACGGTTTCGATGATTTTCATTGTTTTCGTTCATAGACTTGCACTTCTATTCCGAGAATGGAAAGAGAGGAAGAAGTATTAATCGAGCTGTTCGTGTGCAGGTGAACGAGCAGTAGGCGGCTTGCGAACGGAGTCGTGAAGCGCCTCTTTCCTTCTTCTTTCCAAAATCTAAGTGAGTGGCTACCAACCCGATTAGCTAGCTCTGCTTCCAGCCTCACTCCTTCGCCCCGATCAAACGATACCAAGTAATAATAAAAGAAACCAAGATAAAAGAGAATAGACTTGGTTTATTATGCTTGTCAACAAACTTATGAACGGTTATCATCCTGTATGCTAGTTCGTCTATAACTGTTCTATGAATCGTGCTAAGTATGGAAATATATGCTTGCTATGAAATAAACTGTCAGGATGACTATGCAAACTGTATGCTATGAACACATTCTATGAGTATTCTCGATCACGGACGACTTGTGCACAAGGTATGTTATGAGTTCCGCGGACGGTCACCGGGGCACCGGGATCGATCCGATCCGGACGGAACGTATGTATAGTCGTATGTTACCCGGCAAGTGTTATGCAGCGGGGCTCGCCACCCGCGTTGCACGTCACTTTGCCTTGAGACTATAACCCGTCCCTTCGTGGCATCAAGCCAGTGATCTCTATGTATATTTAAACCTGTTGCATACTAACTTGTGTCTTCGTTTCAGGGAAGACATGGTAAGTATTGTGCAGGTAATTCAGACGGTCAGGTAAAATTCACCTAACGGTGGCACGTTCATTTCAGTAAATTCAATATGCTGCTTAACTGTAAATGAACTAAGGCAAGATAGAAACCCACGAAAATATGCATGCTTCACTAAACAACGTGTTGATTGGTATAGTCAGGCTAGCTCGCCTTCACCAGCATGTTTCGATATGCTGACCCTCGTTGAAACAGGTTCTCCGCACCAAGGCGAACCGAGCGAGGAGCCGAAGTCGTCTACCCGATCCAGTCCAACTGTTGGCGCATCTTCACCGCGCCCCCGAAGCATTTTGGAGTCAGGAGCCTGCAACTCTTCATACACAAATGCAGCTCCGTGGCAAGGCGATCCTCCAGCCCGGAGGTCTATAACGTTTTGAGTTTATAAAAGGATGTAATGTACAGGACTGCTATCTCATTTTGAGTCAACCCTTTTGTAAGCCGTTCGGCATATTAGCTGACTCGTTCAAGAGTTTGTAATAGATGTTCATTATCAATAAAGAGAACTTTTCTATGTTTCAAATCTGTGTTTCAATTTATCTGCGTACTCTGAATACGTGCTTGCTATGCAAATCATTAAAAAGCCTTGTGCGGGCGCAACTCCAGGCCCGCACGGCGGTCACGACTCGGGGGACGCCTCGGGGCGTGACATAGTGGTATCAGAGCACAGATTCAAAGTTCCTTAGACTTCGTGCTGGAAAAGTTCCTTTAACGATCAAATTCCTGTGCGAACTCTTGAACTCGCTAGGCCAAAATGAGATACGTTCATGCAATAAGTCCATAATACATTATGATCCTAATGTAATTTACCTTCTTTTGAAGGAATGGATCCAGCGCAATCTGCAGCGCAACCACCGATCGAAACACAAGAGAGCAGTTCGGGCAATTCGGGAAGCTCTCAGAGCCAGCGAGGCATGTCTCAAGTCGACCCGCTAGAGCGGTTAATGAAAATGCTAGAAGAGCAACGACAAAGAGACGATGCCCGCCAAGCCAAGCTCGAGAGTAATTTAGAGACCCGTTTCTCAGTCCAACAGAAGCAGGTCGATACCCTGCATCAAATCGTTCAGACTTTGGCTGCCAATCATTCCGCCGCAACAGCAGCGACTCCGGTGGAACAGCCCGTGCTTGAAGTGGAGACGCCTCAAATCCCAAGGCCGAGGGACGTGACTGCCTTCAACTTGGGCCATTTCAAGAAAGTCTGCAACACCCCGTTCAACGGGACTGAGGACCCAGTGGTAGCTCTAGATTGGCTAGCAGAACTTGAAGATCACTTCACTCTGCTAGAGGTCCCCGAAGATAGGTGCGTCGCCTGCGCGCAACTACAGCTCCGCCTCAACGCACACGATTGGTGGGACGTGCATCGACGATCTCTCCAACTTGATCACGGAGAGGAGGCGATCTCGTGGACGACCTTTCGTGCCGCGTTTGAAGAGGAGTATATACCCCCTCCAGTGCAACGTAAGATGGAAAATGACTTCGTGCAACTGAGGCAAGGCAGGATGACAGTTAAAGAGTATTCCGCCGAATTCAACCGACTCTCCAAATTCGCTAGGGCCTATTTACCTGATGCAGCGAGTCGAGCTAGAAGGTTTGAAGGTGGTCTCCGTCCTGCCATCCATTCGCACGTAGCCGTTCCTCAGTATCGGACAATGCGTGAAGTCATGAATCACGCCCTATCTCTCGAACCACAATATCCTTACGTTTCTGTCGGCGCTGTGCATACATCCAATCACAAACGCCAAAGCGACGATGGAGGAAACAATGCTGCAAAACGACATAACGACGGTGGTCGCCACAAAGGGAACCAGAGACCATACTGTGATTTTTGTAGAAGACGTGGGCACACTACTGATAGATGTTACAGCAGAAAGGGGCTATGCTTCAACTGTGGCGGGCAAGGCCACGTAGCTCGGGATTGTCCACTCCCCTCTAAGCTCCTGCCTCAACCCAATAACCCCTAACGGTTGGTTCTATTCTTAAGTTTCGGGACGAAACTTCCAATTGGTTGGGTAGGATGTAGCGTCCCGTTCTCCCGGTGCGGAGAGCGCGGCTAAGAAACACAAGACGGTATCGTTCGATCGGGATAGATTGAATTAAGAACTCGTCCTCGTTATGGATTTGTTTCTTCGGAATCGATTCCCATATTCAGTGGACTGCGCCCCAAGGATCGGCTTAGCGGCAGAGTCAGGAGGGACCTCTCCGCTGCTATCTTTTATTGCCTCGGTTTTCGATGTCGCTTGTTGCTTTCGTGCTTTGAGTTGGTTTTGGGATTTGCTTGTTTTCCTTGAACGGTTTTGATGATTTTCATTGTTTTCGTTCATAGACTTGCACTTCTATTCCGAGAATGGAAAGAGAGGAAGAAGTATTAATCGAGCTGTTCGTGTGCAGGTGAACGAGCAGTAGGCGGCTTGCGAACGGAGTCGTGAAGCGCCTCTTTCCTTCTTCTTTCCAAAATCTAAGTGAGTGGCTACCAACCCGATTAGCTAGCTCTGCTTCCAGCCTCACTCCTTCGCCCCGATCAAACGATACCAAGTAATAATAAAAGAAACCAAGATAAAAGAGAATAGACTTGGTTTATTATGCTTGTCAACAAACTTATGAAGGGTTATCATCCTGTATGCTAGTTCGTCTATAACTGTTCTATGAATCGTGCTAAGTATGGAAATATATGCTTGCTATGAAATAAACTGTCAGGATGACTATGCAAACTGTATGCTATGAACACATTCTATGAGTATTCTCGATCACGGACGACTTGTGCACAAGGTATGTTATGAGTTCCGCGGACGGTCACCGGGGCACCGGGATCGATCCGATCCGGACGAAACGTATGTATAGTCGTATGTTACCCGGCAAGTGTTATGCAGCGGGGCTCGCCACCCGCGTTGCACGTCACTTTGCCTTGAGACTATAACCCGTCCCTTCGTGGCATCAAGCCAGTGATCTCTATGTATATTTAAACCTGTTGCATACTAACTTGTGTCTTCGTTTCAGGGAAGACATGGTAAGTATTGTGCAGGTAATTCAGACGGTCAGGTAAAATTCACCTAACGGTGGCACGTTCATTTCAGTAAATTCAATATGCTGCTTAACTGTAAATGAACTAAGGCAAGATAGAAACCCACGAAAATATGCATGCTTCACTAAACAACGTGTTGATTGGTATAGTCAGGCTAGCTCGCCTTCACCAGCATGTTTCGATATGCTGACCCTCGTTGAAACAGGTTCTCCGCACCAAGGCGAACCGAGCGAGGAGCCGAAGTCGTCTACCCGATCCAGTCCAACTGTTGGCGCATCTTCACCGCGCCCCCGAAGCATTTTGGAGTCAGGAGCCTGCAACTCTTCATACACAAATGCAGCTCCGTGGCAAGGCGATCCTCCAGCCCGGAGGTCTATAACGTTTTGAGTTTATAAAAGGATGTAATGTACAGGACTGCTATCTCATTTTGAGTCAACCCTTTTGTAAGCCGTTCGGCATATTAGCTGACTCGTTCAAGAGTTTGTAATAGATGTTCATTATCAATAAAGAGAACTTTTCTATGTTTCAAATCTGTGTTTCAATTTATCTGCGTACTCTGAATACGTGCTTGCTATGCAAATCATTAAAAAGCCTTGTGCGGGCGCAACTCCAGGCCCGCACGGCGGTCACGACTCGGGGGACGCCTCGGGGCGTGACAGTTTATATTCTCAGAGTACACGTGTCTCATACCATCAGCACCTCTATGTTGCATGCAGGCCCTAGTTGCTGATTTTGAAGTTCTAGAGGAAATATATTCACAGACGCGGATTGAGGATACCAACTCGATTTTTCTTTGGTTGGGAGCAAATGTCATGCTAGAGTATTCACTCGAAGAAGTGGGTTTTAAGAATCCTGGACATTTTGATTTTGATTTTGAATTTTTTTTTTTGACTTTCCAATGTGGATCCAGGAAATAGCTTTTAGTAAATTGTTTATTGATTTGTGCAGGCATAAGCCCTTCTAAGAATGAACTTGGATAATGCTAAAGCCAATTTAGAGGTCATGGCTGCTGATTTACAGTTTCTGAGAGACCAAATTATAATTACTCAGGTACATTGACTCTTATGATGGATGTTTTTTAGCAAGTGATCCTAGAATATTATATTTTTTAGGCTTAATTTCAACTTGATACCCTCAAGTATTCAAGTTTTTCAACTTGATAGCCTAAACTTTAATATCATACAAATTACTTGTCATGACCCATACCTGGATGTGAGGGCACGAGTACGTGAGCAATGCTCAGCCTACATCGTAATAACGACGTAGAACACTGTCTAGGTCAACAACACTATCTAAATATCTCATACAAAATATATAAGGTACCTGCCATGCTATCTCAACTCCAAATGGAGGACAATATGATAATGATAATCAATACTCAATCACAATATATAACTAAAGGAAGATAAAGGCGCGATATGGAATAAAAGAAGGAGTCACGAAGTCACAATACAATCCATCCATGACCAATAGTCTAGCTACAACACAAGTCTCAAATAATATATACATGCCAAATGTCTAAGATGGGACATATACAATATCATAAATGAGAGTGTAGAAGCATGAAAATATACGCTGGCCTTCAGAGCCATCTGGCGTAAGCACTCAAAGGACCATCTGCGTAAAGTGCAGTACGTCCAAAGCCGCTTCAGCGTAGACGGAGCTCTTCATTCGCCTCCATGGCGTAAAAGCACATCCGCTCTCGAAGCAGCGTTAAAGCGTACGAGGAACGCTTCGTCTTCCCCGAAATGAACCTGTCAAGTCACGCAGTGAACCTGCCCTCTGACTCCTGACAAAAAGTGCTGCACGGCTACCCAGACGACGGCTGGAAAACGAGCACAGACCCCTCGGGACGCACACCACAGTATGATGGCGGATCCCTGCATTTAATGCAGAGGATTGGGTTAAGATACCACCGAACCGTCGTTTACTGCAGTCCCCTCAGCATAAACCGCTCTTTTGCGTACAGGAGAATACGCTGCCTTGTTTTACACAGGCGAACATGAGCTGGTTTACGCTCCGCAGCAGACAAACCGCCTGCCACGTCAAAAGTTGCACATCGGACGGGGCTCGAGGCACGTCTCCACGTCTAATTGCACAGGGCGGTGACAGTTTCGCTCAAAGCACGTCTCTGCGACGGATGCACAGAAGGGCTGCAGACCTGCGGAACACGCCTCCGCATTTAATGCACAAAATGATGGCAGATCTCTGCATTTAATGCGAAGGATTTGGTTATATCTTCAACAGCCGTGGTTCCGGCTAAAGATATCCACATCGGCGTTCAGGCACGGTCCGCAGCGGCTTCTACGCCCATTCAAGACCTGTGCCCCTTCGGCTTCAACGCCTCTTCGGCTTCAACGCCTCTTCGGCTTCAACGCCTCTCCGGCTTCAACGCCTCTCCGGCTTCAACGCCTCGTCGGCTTCTACGCCTATTTTGGCTTCTATGCCTATCCGGCTTCTACGCCGGGGTGACAGTCATTTGGCTTCTACGCCAACCCTTTTTTACACACGGGATACCTACCTACGTGGCTTCTATGCCGTGACCTTTGCAGCAAACGCACGCGCTTCGTCCCCTTAGTTGGACACGCGTCACATGCTCACTCAAAAGGTCATCTATACGCAGGGATTGGTTATTTTAACCGTTGTGTAAAAGGGTGCTGTACTTCCCACTTCTCGGTTTCTACACCGACGGAGTGGTCACTGTCACCAAATCTCTATAAATAGAGACCCCTATCAATGGGGAACGAGATCGACAAAAAAAGAGGAGAGAGAGAGAGAGAGAGAGAGAGGGAGAGAGCCCGGAGATCAGGCAGAGAACAGAGATCGACGACTTCAGCATCGTGCGAACAACCTCTTCTGCAACCTTCGGAGCTGCTACCTGTCTTCCGCGGCACTTCTTCAACATCGTGTGGTCCAAGGGCTAAAGTGGTCGACCGCAGACCAGACACCTATAGCAATTTATACCCAGATTAAATAAATTATACTCCCACATCCTAGCATAGGATTACATTGTACAAGTTTGTTTGTAAACAGAAGGGCGCGGGTTTCGCATAAGCCCCGTCATTTGAAATACATCTTTCATTCTTTCGTTTAATACCACAAACAAGATGGCGACTCTGCTGGGGACATCTTTCTCTTCTGACGAGGAAGTAATTGCTCAACACGATGGAGTATCTATATGAACTACGAAGAAGACACTGGTCGTTCACTTCGACCAGTCTGCCTACGAAGACATGCTCTGAACCGGGGGTAACTCTCACCCTCTCTCCGTCCGCGACAACAGGAAGCTGCGCAAAGTGTGGATGCCCAAGACATCCTCCGCCATTTCTGTGGACTCTCAGATCTCTCCGACCAATGAGGTTGTAGCATCGCTCCCTCCGTGCCCCGCACGTAAAATTCAGTCTCCCGCTTCGCGCGGTACAGACAAAACTTCGGGCGAAGCCTTAGCGCTAGCCCTGAAGAATCCACTGCGCTTTACGCGTAGGAACCAGTCTCCCGCTTCGCGCGGTACAGACAAGACTTCGGGCAAAGCCTTAGCGCTAACCCAGAAGAATCCACTGCGTTTCACGCGCAGAAACCGGTCTCCCGCTCCGCGCGGTACAGACCGAACTTTCGATGGTGTCTCAACGCCAAATCGGAAGAACAGATCGTGCTCCACGCGCAAAGCATCATCTGACCTCTACGGTACCCCAGATGAGCGCTGTGATCTCCGCAAGGAAAGGCGAGCGGAAGGCTACCCAACCTCTCGGCAGTCACGCCAGCGAGAGAACAGAATGCCTACCCTCCGGATTGCGCGAGAAGGCAACGACCGGCTGAGGGCCTCTCCGGCAACTCCTCCTGACCTGCGCAAATATCTAATCCAGAAGCGTAAAAAGAGGGGACCCTCCAACATGTCTATTACGCTTCCTAACGAGCATCATTGTAATAGCCATGAGGTTGTGATTAATTGCTGCTGTCCCAAGAAGGAACAATCGATCTTCGACCGGTTGAGCTACTCTCCGTCTTTCCAGGAAGGGGAACCCACGCATGCGCCTGTGAACATGGCCTCACACATACGTAGAGGAAGGTCGAGTTCAAGACGTTATCCCTCCAAAACCCCAAGCCGAAGCACTGAAGCCGGAGTATTCCAGAACACTCGCACAAGGTCACGTCAACCAGCTTCGTCCTCTTCCGATTCCGACGCTGGGGGTCGCCAAGCCCCCGAATCAGAAGCGGAAAGTATGGAGTCGACTTCTACAGCGACCTATACTAATCCCTCAATAACGCCCAGGGAAATGGAAGCCTACCCCGTTGGAGATGAATGCGAGGAAGCTTCGCCATCAGGGAACGCAGAACAGCGCATCGCCACACTAGAGACATCTCTGAAGCAAATGCAATCCGTGATGGAAAACATGCACCAGATGATGCTAACTCAGCACACAACTGACATAGCTCAAGCGTCAGTCCTGCCAACTCAGGTACGAGTGGGGGTGGGCTCACCACCATCTTGCCCAAGCCAAGAGCCCGCACAAGATCAAGAGTCAGAAGTCCCTCCGCTTCCTCACTCAGAGAATGCCGTACCTACCGCTGGAGCTACACTGCGACCAACTCCGCACCACTCCGTGGCCCCGCTTGCAACTGAAAATCCGATGCAGGCAGTCCGAGAGTTGAAGGCCCAGTTCGACGCCTTGAAACACAAGGATCAGCTCAAGAAACTGGGAATCAACCAGCCCTACCCGGCCATCTGGGAGGAAGCCCCTTTCCCACCGAGGTACAAACCTCAGACCATGGCCCTGTTCGAGGAGAAAACGTCGCCAAGCCAGTACATGAACTATTTCAGTATGATGACAGTGTTACTACAAGGGAACGACGCCCTCCTTACTCGGGTATTCAAAGGTTGCCTCTCAGGGGTAGCCTATCAGTGGTACCGTAGCTTGGCGGACAACTGCATCACTTCCTTCGAAGACTTCAGAACTTTATTCTTCACGCGATTCTACGAGGGAGGAATGGACATGTCTATGTCCTCTCTCATCGAAGTCAAGCAAAAGAAAAAGGAAGACGTTCGCATCTTCATCGAACGTTTTCGTCAAGCCACCTTACAAATGCCTCCGGGAGTTCCCGACTCTGCATTAGTAGACATTTGCAGGAAGAACCTCCTTCCAGTGGTCTCGGTGTTCACAGGACCGTATCAGTTCCGTGATTGGCCCTCGTTCATTATCTCGGCAGTAGCAGCCGAAGACAACGGTCGCAAGGCGCGCGACAATGGCATCATGATCTCCGCCTCCGACAGAGGCAAGAGGTCATCTCCTAGCAGCGACCACCCTCGTGGTCCTAAAGGGAAAGAAGCCCTGGCAATCAACACAGCCAGACCGAAGATTGCGGCAACCACACAAGCAAAATCCGGGACTTCCAGGCCCGTTGAAGTCTACTCTTTCGACGACGACGACGACGACGACGACGTACCAAGTATATTCGAGTGTCTCATCAAGAGTGGCAAGATCACCCTCCCAGAGCTGAGGCGGCCCCAGGAAGTTGGCAATACCAACGACCCCAAATACTGTGTCTTCCACAGATACGTGCACCACCCAACAAAGGCGTGTTACATACTAAAAAGGAAAATCCAGGGGTTAATCGATGCTAAAGCTATCACCCTGCACAATACCGAGAAGACGGTCACGGCCAACATGATCTCTCTCCAGTTTGGCAGCCTGCCTCCCCAAAAGATCCTGGATGGTGTTGCACCTATTTCTCGGACAACGATGAGCATCGTCAATCTTCCGCCAGTTAGGGACCAAAATCGCAACCTGGTACCCCTGACTACCCGGCAAGGCGAGATTATGTGGGTTCACCCCGATCTGGTTACAGAAATCGAGGAAGAGACTAACGCTGTCAGAGCCAAGTCCGAGAAGAACTCCAAATGCAGACCGTGCCATACGGTTACAGCTTCTTCGACGTCAGATGAAGACGAGGCGCTGGCTACTGCGACCCGTTCAGGGAAAGCCTACCTCAAGGACTATGGAGCAAGTCCGGAAGATGCGCCGGCAGACGCTTCAGCCACCAAGCCTTCAGAGCCCGAGCCCGCCATACCAGAGACCGGTCCTTCACGACCAACTCCAGCGGACAAGGGGAAGCAGAAAGAAGTGCGCTTCGATAAACCTGTGAAAAATACTCCAAACAAAGGTTTAGAAAAGCCGTACAACTTCGACATCCTGGCCCAACTGGCCAATACGCCAGCCAGGTTGTCCATCTTCGAGCTGTTCAGGCTCTTCCAAGGCACTCGTCTAGCTCTGAGTGAAGCATTGATGCAGGCGGATGTATACTTGACCCAGCTCAAGTCCCCCGGAGAGGAACCCGCAGCGTGCCCTCAATGCCACAGCGTGATGGAGGTCGTGCCAAACATCACTTTCACCCAAGACGACATGCTGCTGAAACACAACAGGCATGACAGGCCTCTCTATCACACCGGATATATCGGTTCCATGGAGGTCGACCGGATCCACATAGATCCGGGATCATCAATCAGCATCATTCCTCACAGTCTGCTCAGACCATTGAGGATCCCCACCAGCGAACTGGCCTATACCACTACTACAATCGTGGGATTCAACGCCGGGAAAAGCAAATCGTTGGGAAAGATTTGCCTGAGGATCCAGATTGGTAACCTTATATCAGTGGCTACATGCTACGTCATTGATTCAGAGGTGTCCTACAACATCCTGCTGGGAAGACCGTGGATCCATGACCACAATATTGTCCCTTCAACTCTACATCAATGCTTCAAATATGTAGATGCCAAAGGAGTAGTGCAAACCGAGTTTGCTGACATAAACCCATTCAGAGGAGTAGAATCCTACTACTCCGACGTCGTATTGTACTCTCGGAACTACACGAAAGAGGTGTCAGCCCAAACGGAGAAGGAATCCCGCCGGGAGCCTGAAGAACCTTCTGTCGAGCAGCCTCTGTCGATCAAGGTAAAAGGACGAACTGCTCGTCCAAGGGCCGCAGTGTCACGCCCCAGTCCCAAAAATATGTAGGACTAGGACACGTAAGCATGCCAGCCGCATGGATATGGCAACTCCAATATATGGAAACCAAATCCATAAGTACGCTGTAATATGAATATAAAATCCACAAGTGGTATAAAATATAATACAAGTCACAGGATAAAATCTAAATCTCATCCACCAAAATCATATAGAAATAAATAACCAGTATCTATGAAACTAGATCTCAATAAGAAGTATCTAAGGATGATAGTTGGATGGAAACAAATCCATTACCAACTCAAATATAAGAGCAAATACAATATGAGTACAACACCACAACACAATATAAGAATACCAACTATCCATCACAGCTCGAAGAGAAGACATCCTCGGATCACATGTAACCATCCAAATCTGCGCTCCTGCAAATACTCAAGAAAAGATACACCTGGCAGCGGACCAGGTCCTCAGAGGGACGTAACAAGATACAGAAAATACGAGCCAATTTGAATACAGTAAACATGCATATTATTTGAAAATAGATAAGTATGCTGTACAAGACTATCTATATGAATGCAAATAAGGACAACTTTTCGACATATGGGCAAGGGTAGGCTACTCGATCTAATCCTCACAACCTCACGCTCGTCAGTGGACATCATCAGCCGACATACCTCGGGGGTAGCGACCCTCGGACTCCATCAATCGACATACCTCGGGGGTAGCGACCATCGGATACGACCCACCATAGTGCGTGCTAGTGACTACGGTGTTACCAGAGTGGTTAAAGCCCATACGCCTAATGATTGTCCTCTATGATACTAAGTGCCATGTGTGTGTCAACATATCTAATACATAGTAATGACTGAAAGAAAACTACACATGCAAGAATAAACAGAAATACAATAAATATAAAGAAATATACTAAGCATGCAAAATACTGTAAACAATTTGGCAAGGTATCTTGCCTGGGGTCCTGCTGCTGGTATGAATCAGAGTCCAAGTCACAGTCCAAATAGCCTATGTATTACAAATTTATCACGTCAAAAGATAATTTATTTTAATTTATTTAATTCTGGAATAATTACTCTAAAATCCTATTTTAATCTTATTATTCTGATTTTTATGTTAATTCCTAAATTTTGTCCAAAGAAACTAAATTTTATCAACTCGAGTCTCATGGCACGTAAATCGAGACGATCTATTGACCAAAAAGTCAACCAACACAAACTCAACTTTCATGCATGATTTCCTGTAGATTTCAGCGTCAAAAATATGCTGGAATTTACGGCTCGTCCGAATTCAATTTCGTTTGGGAATTATGGCACATACAAATTTTGTATTGTGCACCGATGGTTAAATTCTAACCTAGAAGTTCTACAGAATTAACAGTATGTAAGTAAATAATTCGAATTAAATTCTGGGAAAATTTTTATGTCGATGATCTTGACATTAGCTTTCCGAAACTTTAAACGGTTCGTGATTCTGACTCCTGGTTCTCCCGGAATCACAAAAACATCAAAACACGTCTATTTTCGGACATACTGTGCTCTACGAATTTTACAGAATTTAATACTCATAATTTAGAAAAACAATTTTATAATCAGAAAGCTAACCTCATTATCGTTCTAACAAAAAAACTGGAGCGTGTTTGGAGTCCGGAGCTAGGAGATATCGTCTTTTTAATTCGTCATAACTAGTGGAAAATGAGGCTGAATTTATGACGAATTTTGACTATTTTTTGGACGAAAAAGAGAGAAATTTGGGGAAGAAAAATATGAAGGATGAGGTATTTATAATTGTGGACACTACTTAATTAAATAGGATTAGGATTGGTTAATTTGGATAGGATTATGATGAATTTAAATAAGGATAGGATATGCATGAAGTTGATTTCCTAGTAGGTTCAGGATTTGAATTAATTTAAAATAGAGTTTGAATTTATCTCAATAATTTATAATCTTAAATATAATTAAAGATAATACAAATAATTTATAAAATCTTATTAATATCTATTAACACTAAATTAGCATCTATCTAATATTAAGACTATATATATCCAAATAAATCCTAAATAATTTTAAAATCTAAATAAATTTCTTAAAGTTCTAAATAAATTACAAAAAAATATAATTAAATATTTTAAACTAAAATAAATATTTGGTAGGAACGACATGCAAGTATGGTCGTATAGTAAATCATAGAAGTTCTAAAAATTTATGTTTTCTAAGTTTTAATTACCAAAAATTCTAGAAAAATCTCCAAAAATCTAAAATAACCTAAAATAATTCTAAATAAATATTTATATAAGTAAATATACTAAAGAAAAAATTATTTTCTAATTAACTAAGAGAATACTCTAAATAAATTCAACATCTATAATAAATATAATAATATAAAATATACACAAATACTTATTTTGGGTGAGGGAGTTTACAATCTACCCAACTTAAAATAATTTCGTCCTCGAAATTAAAATAAGACATAATTTATTAAATCCTTCACATTCATACATAAGGTACGTCAATCGCAATCTCTTCCAAAAATTTAAATAACAAAATCTATTCAAATCTATCGCGATCATTTCAAAATTAAGATAATCATTGTTTAAATCAAAATTCAACCTATTGTAATCTCTTCTCACTTTTCCAACTCATCAATATCCAAATTTAAATTGAATCCATATAATATCTTCAAGATTTAAATAACCCATATCAAATTTTACCTCACGATCTTCAAGTATCATAATCTCCTCTAGAAGTAATTCGAGTCCAATATTATTCCGATTTTCACTTATAATATTTTTTTTTTGTATTCTTCAACTTTTTAAATTCCATTCACATCCTCAATATTTCAAATAGGTAGTCCAACCATCAAATTTTAATTCTTAATTTAAATCATCAAATTGAAAAATAATTTAATTGCAGTCCACCAATGTTCAAGTCTGAAATTATATATTTATCCTTCAAATTCAAATTGATGATTTTACCTTCAATACTCAAAATTTTAAATTATGTACTTAAGGTATAAATATTTGGTCCGCAATATCAAGATTTTAAAATTCGTTAAATCCTCATTATTTTAATCCTTCTTTTAAAATTTCTCAAAATTAAAAGGCTTGAACCTCTCCCAATCTAATCTTACTCGATCACAATCTAAAAGAAATTCCTTTCAAGTTGACAATGCACTGCTACCCAACTTAGAATTTACCCATCTATCACAGAAGGCTATATACTTTAAGAAAAATATTCCTTAATTTATTTACTCATGTCATTCAATCCTCAAAACTTCAACGTCGATTATATCATTTATGATATGTCCTTAATTACGAAAGAATAATCCTCAAGTATGTGATCGGCCTATGGGGTATATCTAGTACTCTCTGTGTATCAAACTTATACCAAGCATGAGGTTTCGTCTTTCCGAAATAAGGGAAGACGGAGATCAATAATAAAGAGTTCAAGGGCGAGGTAATAGAATAAAAGTATCGGGATCAAGACGTTTAAAGAATTCAAATAAGAATTGTCAAAGCAGTTGTGGATTGAAGTCCTATTTTGGTAATGCCTATCCACATGCTCGCATCGGTACAGTTATGTAACGGATACGATATGCTCAGACATATCTAGAGGGCAAGTTCATTCATCTACTAATCACTAGATATTTCAATCCACGTAAAGTAGTTATACGAAGGGCGAACCACGCGCACTATGGTTGATCAGACCGTAGTACACTGATTCTGAAATGTATTAATGTATGCATCCACTAATACATATATAGTGAACAAGCTTGATGAAAGAATAAGCTTGCAAAACTAGGCTATAATAGCGGCATAAGTCAAGGTGGTACAACAATTATAGGTATGCTAGATGATGATGAAAGGAGGTACAAGTCAATTCAAGTTCACAAAAACAAAACAAAAAAAATAGAATAAGAAATAATAATAAAGACTCTACAAATCTCTATAGTAATCATACAATCTCCTTGTCTGTGTCGCTAGTCGACCAAATGGGGGCAAGGATCTCTAAATTCTATTGTCTGAATAAACACTGTCTCCTAAGCTAGCATACAATTAATGTTGTTCAATCACATTCTATTAATAGGTCAAAAGACTATGTGATACTAGGTGTCAAACATTGTGATAAAACTTCTAACTACTCTAGTAGTGTCTATACTACCCTCCAGTCTTCATAATATATCAAGGGTAATGGTAAACCAATCTATAGCTAAGGAATTCTAGGGTTCACTAGATATTCTAAACTTAGTGGTGTCTATATTCTCGTTGTATTCTTAATAGGTGTGCTACTCTAATTATCATCCTAATAACATGGGTTCCTATATTCTAGCAGAAGGCTATATATACTCAAGGAACTTATTAGGGAAGTACAGGAATCAAGCAGGATACAATTGTTCGAATAGAACAGAGAGGAGGAAGATGAATCATAGTCAATTATGGATGAGATCCTATACTCTACTCCTAGTTGCAGGCTTGTTCGGTACAGTAACGTAACCGAGACAATATGCTCTCGACCTGCATGGGCCACCACAAAAATATGTCACGCCCCAGTCCCAAAAATACGTAGGACTAGGACACGTAAGCATGCCAGTCGCATGGATATGGCAACTCCAATATATGGAAACCAAATCCATACGTACGCTGTAATATGAATATAAAATCCACAAGTGGTATAAAATGTAATACAAGTCACAGGATAAAATCTAAATCTCATCCACCAAAATCATATAGAAATAAATAACCAGTATCTATGAAACTAGATCTCAATAAGAAGTATCTAAGGATGATAGTTGGATGGAAACAAATCCACTACCACCTCGAATATAAGAGCAAATACAATATGAGTACAACACCACAACACAATATAAGAATACCAACTATCCATCACAGCTCGAAGAGAAGACATCCTCGGATCACATGTAACCATCCAAATCTGCGCTCCTGCAAATACTCAAGAAAAGATACACCTGGCAGCGGACCAGGTCCTCAGAGGGACGTAACAAGATACAAAAAATACGAGCCAATTTGAATACAGTAAACATGCATATTATTTGAAAATAGATAAGTACGCTGTACAAGACTATCTATATGAATGCAAATAAGGACAACTTTTTGACATATGGGCAAGGGTAGGCTACTCGATCTAATCCTCACAACCTCACGCTCGTCAGTGGACATCATCAGCCGACATACCTCGGGGGTAGCGACCCTCGGACTCCATCAATCGACATACCTCGGGGGTAGCGACCATCGGACACGACCCACCATAGTGCGTGCTAGTGACTACGGTGTTACCAGAGTGGTTAAAGCCCATACGCCTAATGATTGTCCTCTATGATACTAAGTGCCATGTGTGTGTCAACATATCTAATACATAGTAATGACTGAAAGAAAACTACACATGCAAGAATAAACAGAAATGCAATAAATATAAAGAAATATAAATAGCATGCAAAAGTACTGTAAACAATTTGACAAGGTATCTTGCCTGGGGTCCTGCTGCTGGTATGAATCAGAGTCCAAGTCACAGTCCAAATAGCCTATGTATTACAAATTTATCACGTCAAAAGATAATTTATTTTAATTTATTTAATTCTGGAATAATTACTCTAAAATCCTATTTTAATCTTATTATTCTGATTTTTATGTTAATTCCTAAATTTTGTCCAAAGAAACTGAATTTTATCAACTCGAGTCTCATGGCACGCAAATCGAGGCGATCTGTTGACCAAAAAGTTAACCAACACAAACTCAACTTTCATGCATGATTTCCTGTAGATTTCAGCGTCAAAAATATGCTGGAATTTACGGCTCGTCCGAATTCAATTTCGTTTGGGAATTATGGCACATACAAATTTTGTATTGTGCACCGATGGTTAAATTCTAACCTAGAAGTTCTACAGAATTAACAGTATGTAAGTAAATAATTCGAATTAAATTCTGGGAAAATTTTTATGTCGATGATCTCGACATTAGCTTTCCGAAACTTTAAACGGTTCGTGATTCTGACTCCTGGTTCTCCCGGAATCACAAAAATATCGAAACACGTCTATTTTCGGACATACTGTGCTCTACGAATTTTACAGAATTTAATACTCATAATTTAGAAAAACAATTTTATAATCAGAAAGCTAACCTCATTATCGTTCTAACAAAACAACTGGAGCGTGTTTGGAGTCCGGAGCTAGGAGATATCGTCTTTTTAATTCGTCATAACTAGTGGAAAATGAGGCTGAATTTATGACGAATTTTGACTATTTTTTGGACGAAAAAGAGAGGAATTTGGGGAAGAAAAATATGAAGGATGAGGTATTTATAATGGTGGACACTACTTAATTAAATAGGACTAGGATTGGTTAATTTGGATAGGATTATGATGAATTTAAATAAGGATAGGATATGCATTAAGTTGATTTCCTAGTAGGTTCAGGATTTGAATTAATTTAAAATAGAGTTTGAATTTATCTCAATAATTTATAATCTTAAATATAATTAAAGATAATACAAATAATTTATAAAATCTTATTAATATCTATTAACACTAAATTATCATCTATCTAATATTAAGACTATATATATCCAAATAAATCCTAAATAATTTTAAAATCTAAATAAATTTCTTAAAGTTCTAAATAAATTACAAAAAAATATAATTAAATATTTTAAACTAAAATAAATATTTGGTAGGAACGACATGCAAGTATGGTCGTATAGTAAATCATAGAAGTCCTAAAAATTTATGTTTTCTAAGTTTTAATTACCAAAAATTCTAGAAAAATCTCCAAAAATCTAAAATAACCTAAAATAATTCTAAATGAATATTTATATAAGTAAATATACTAAAGAAAAAAATTATTTTCTAATTAACTAAGAGAATACTCTAAATAAATTCAACATCTATAATAAATATAATAATATAAAATATACACAAATACTTATTTTGGGTGAGGGAGTTTACACGCAGAGCCGATGAACACCCACCTGAACGATACTAGGTCAGGAAGAGGGGGTGATCCTTTAGTAATCACCTTAAACCAAAAGCCTCCGCCCTTGGTCATCAACCTTCAGCGCAACAGGCAACCAAGGGATGTAAAAACTACTAATGTGATTGCCAATGACAATGAAAGCCCTCTTTTCCAGTACGTTGATGAGATAGAACCAATAGCACAGGAATTCTTGGGAGCTATAAAGGCCTATCACCCATATGTATGGGAAGTCGCATCATCTTCCAACGTCATCGCAACGTATGGACCCCATGAGGATTCTATCTTCATTGTCCTGCCTACCTGCAGCAGTCAGCGTCCAATATTCTTCGGCCGTATGCGCAATCAGCCAGCTGCCCAAGAGGATGCTTTCGACGACGATACTGGGAGAATACAGATTCGCCAGTACAGCCCGCAAGCATTGAAGATCATGCGAAATATGGGCTACGATCTGAAGCGGAGGCAAGGTCTCAACGGCGGAAAGGGCAGGCGAACGCCACTGCTTGGCGACCCCTGCTATCAACAAACCCGCTTCGGGTTAGGATATCCAACTTCCCTGGCGGCTTCCAAAGACGCCGGTGTCTCCTCTCGAAGTGGCTCGACGACCCCCGATTCATTCGACGATCTCGGGCGAACATTCTTGGTAAACATGGTGTCGACAGAATCCCTGGAAGCTTTCGGTGATTCTCTGCTTATCGTCAATCAAGTCAGAGGGATATATGAAGTCCGGAATCCCGACCTCATCCCCTATCACCAAGCGACGATCGAGATAGCCATGACCTTCAAAAGGTTCTTCCTAGAGCATGTGCCTCGATCTCAGAATCTGGAAGCTGATGCCCTAGCCAGTCTAGCTGCAGACTTAGCCACTCCTATAAGAAGGCAGGATTCAGTAATCCTTCTTAACAGAGACTTATTCTGTGTGAAGAACAACCTTTACATAGAATGAAGCCATGCGGTAGACACAGATCTCCCCAGAAGAGACTGGAGAAATCCCTTCATAGATTTTGTCGCATACGGAATCTTGCCAGAGGACCCCAAAGAAGCAGTGTCCGTCAAAAGAAGATCATTACGCTTCTATTACGACGCATCTTTACAATGCCTGTATCGCCGGGCCTACGACGGACTGCTGTTGAGATGTCTATCTGATGACGAAGCACAGCAGATTATCCGAGAAGCTCACGATGGCGTATGCGGAGCTCACCAACCCGGTCCTAAGCTACAGGATCGCATCCGAAGAATGGGCTATTATTGGCCTACTATGATCACAGATGCAATACGGTATGCAAGACAATGCAGAGCCTGTCAAGTTCATGCAGACTTCATACACCAACCATCTGAATATCTACATCCTACTATTGCATCCTGGCCTTTCGAAGCATGGGGTATGGACGTCATTGGTCCCATCCACCCGTCTTCTTCCAAAGGTCACCAGTTCATACTGGCCGTCACGGATTACTTCTCCAAATGGGCATAGGCTATCCCCCTTGCTGAGGTAAAGGCGTCTAACGTGATCAGCTTCATCAAGCATCACGTCATTTATCGCTTCGGGGTTCCCCGAAGGATAATCCATGACAATGGGCCTCAATTCATCAGCCAAGCGTTTCATCGATTTTGCGATAAAAATCGGATACACAATATTGCCTCTACGACGTATTACCCAGCTGCTAATGGTTTGGCAGAAGCCTTCAACAAAACCATTATCAAACTCCTGAAGAAGTTCGTCTCTTCAAACAAAAGAGATTGGAATGAAAAACTGGACGAGTGTCTCTGGGCATACCGCACAACGGTACGAACCCCAACAGGTTGCACCCCATTCTCACTGGTATACGGGAGCGAAGCAGTTCTCCCCATTGAAATCCAGATCCCGTCACTCAGGATAGCCGTGGCTAACGAGCTGACTCGAGAAAAGAATGACCTGTTAAGGCTTCAGGAGCTAGAAGGATTAGACGAGAAACGCCTCCAAGCTCAACAGCGCATCGCGCTCTACCAAGCACGCATTTCCAAAGCTTTCAATCGTAAAGTTAAGGAAAGGGTGTTCAAAGTCGGCGAGCTAGTACTAGCCGTAAGGAGGCCGATGATTCTCACTCACAGGAGTAAAGGCAAATTCCAGCCCAAGTGGGAAGGCCCTTATATGATCGAGACAACCTTCTCAAACGGAGCCTACAGGCTAGCCCAGCCTAATGGAGACCTGTTATTGGCTCCGATCAACGGCAAATTCCTGAAAAGGTACTATGCTTAACCTCCTCTGCTCAAGAAGAATATAGCAAGAATCTCAGGTCAAAATCTGCTACGTCCATATTACCTCTAGCAGGGCTTGTCCCAAACCTATTGCTTGCACCTAGGTGCGCAAAAAGTAATAGGTCCACAAATCAGTCATGTCCATACTACCTCTGAACTGTATTTCCTTAGAAAATCTGCCATGTCCATATTACCTCTGAACAGGATTTCCAAGATTCGGACCATCGATTATCACGTCAATATTACCTCTGATATCGATTGTCGTCTCAACTTAACACCCGTACTTAATCTAAGTACGCCAGCGGTGTTAAGTCCACAAAATCTGCTACGTCCATATTACCTCTAGCAGGGCTTGTCCCAAACCTATCACTTGCACCTAGGTGCGCAAAAAGTAATAGGTCCACAAATCAGTCATGTCCATACTACCTCTGAACTGTATTTCCTTGGAAAAACTACCATGTCCATATTACCTCTGAACAGGCTTTCCAAGATTTGGACCATCGATTATCACGTCCATATTACCTCTGATATCGATTGTCGCCTCAACTTAACACCCGTACTTAATCTAAGTACGCCAGCGGTGTTAAGTCCACAAAATCTGCTACGTCCATATTACCTCTAGCAGGGCTTGTCCCAAACCTATTGCTTGCACCTAGGTGCGCAAAAAGTAATAGGTCCACAAATCAGTCATGTCCATACTACCTCTGAACTATATTTCCTTGGAAAATTTGCCATGTCCATATTACCTCTGAACAGGCTTTCCAAGATTCGGACCATCGATTATCACGTCCATATTACCTCTGATATCGATTGTCGCCTCAACTTAACACCCGTACTTAATCTAAGTACGCCAGCGGTGTTAAGTCCACAAAATCTGCTACGTCCATATTACCTCTAGCAGGGCTTGTCCCAAACCTATCACTTGCACCTAGGTGCGCAAAAAGTAATAGGTCCACAAATCAGTCATGTCCATACTACCTCTGAACTGTATTTCCTTGGAAAAACTGCCATGTCCATATTACCTCTGAACAGGCTTTCCAAGATTCGGACCATCGATTATCATGTCCATATTACCTCTGATATCGATTGTCGCCTCAACTTAACACCCGTACTTAATCTAAGTACACCAGCGGTGTTAAGTCCACGAAATCTGCTACGTCCACATTACCTCTAGCAGGGCTTGTCCCAAACCTATTGCTTCCACCTAGGTGCGCAAAGAGTAATGGGTCCACAAAAGCATATCACGTCCATACTACCTCTGATATCGCTTTTTACCCAAACCTGTCATTTACATTCCGAAATGATAGGTCCATAAAGTCAGATGAAAGTCTCTTTTTATATATTCCCTAGAAAAAGCAGAATTACATCTGGGGAACCAAAAAGACAAAGAGAGTACATCATTGTGGCGGAGCAGTCATGTCACGGAGCTGCCGCGCTAGCGCAGCCATCCTCTCGTCCCTAATGGCCAGAGCATCAGCACGGGCCCGCTCCAGCAGTGCCTCATTGTCTCCCGAGAGGGACAACTCGGCTATCGACCGGCGAAGACCCGCACAAGCACCTTCTGCGCGATCCAGATCCCGCCGCGCTGTGCTCAGTCGACCGGCCACCACTCCAAGCCTGCCGACGACTGAGAAGCCCACTCCTCTGCCCGAGCGAGCTTCTCCCTCAACCTGCGAATCCTCGCTACATTTCCCTCGTGCTCGGATTCGCATTTCGTCTGAAGAACGAGGATCTCATCCACGGCAGCCTTCTTCTGGATCGCCTCCAGCTGGCAATTTTGAAGGAGTTCGTTCAGGTCTTCCCTCCGTTTGGCGAGATGCGCAGTCATGAAGCCATATCTGGTCTGGGCCTCCGCGTCAAGATTACCCTGAGCCAGCCGCAAGTATTCGTTAATGGGTTGCTCTAAACCATTAACCATCGCCTCCAGGGCATCGGCTCCTCCGGAATCGCCAAACTCCCTGACAACCCCGATCGAAAACTGAGCCGTTCTCTTCAGACGCTCAAAATCCAGGCTCTTCGCCAACACCATTGATATCATCGCTCTCAAACAGGTGAAAAAGAGGATGGTGTATTGCTCAGTCAGCGCAACTAAACCCGATTGAACGCCAGGAGAGGCCGTGATACCAGCGAGTCCCCCAGGGACGATTGCAGACGAGGTAGCCACAACTGCCACCTCAACAGTTGGTGCAACCGAAGAAGGCGCGACGACGACAGCCGAAGTCATCGGCACACTCGCAGGAGGCAAGGTCACGATGGCAGGCTCGTCCTCCTCTCGAGCTGACGAAGCCACCCCAGGCGAGCTGGCCCTCAAAGGTATCTCCTCCTCGAAGTCAAACGCCGTCGTATCATCACCAGGAGCCGGAGCAGAGCCAGAAGGTGCTTCAACGCTAGACTCCCCGTGAACGCCATCCCCTGAGAAGGAAAAGCCAAAAAGCTGACATCAATGTCGTGGTGACTTTCCTAAAGGGAGACATAAAAGGCAAAATTTACCCGGAGCCAACGGTATATATGGCGCATCTGCAGCCGAGGTGGCTAAACCTCGCTCTAACGACGCGATACGAACTATCATACCTGGGGAAGAAGGTGGACCAACCGATATTGCCCGGAGTTCTGCCAAGCCTCCACCGAGACGCAGTCGGGGTTCGTCAACTGGAATCTCACCAGGCACGCTCGCTGACACAACGGGAACTTTATATGTTGCAGGCCCAGGAAAAGATCCTCCCATCTGCCATGGCCACACAGGCGATCTCGTTCCACCACCCGGAGCAGTAGCCACAGCAGCGACCCCTAGCGGAGCTTCTCCGACGCCGCCAACCGGAACTGAGGAAGGTCCCTCTCTAAAAGGCGAGGAACCTTCAGCCAAGGACTCGCCCCCGACATGACGAGATGTAGCCCCGCTTCTAGGAGCCTCGGTACCAAGAAGGCGGAGAGGACGAGCGACCGTCTCCTTCCTCCTCTTACGAACGGAAACCTCCTTGGGGACAGACGCCCTTCGCTTCTGAGGGACTAACAAAGCCCCCGCCGGCAAAGGCACTTCACACCTTGGCATCGACTCCAGAGGTTCGTCCGGAGTATCAAACTCCTCACCCTCATCAGGAGAAACTGAGGGAACTTCAACTCCTCCCCCAGCCTGAAGGGAGGGCACCCGGAGACTACCGCGCATATCAAAATCGCGGTGGAAGGTGTTGACCGCCACGTAGAATTGGGCGTAAGAATGGAGGATACGCAACTCCGTGGAAGTGGTGACGACCGGCACAATGAAGGCGGCTCCCGTACAACCCATGATGAAGTACCACCACCCTCTGGCTCCATCAATGAGCCCGCCTCTAGACCGGAAGCTGGTGATAGCATTGCCCACGTGCAACTGGTCATATCCAAATTGCTTGGCAAAACGACTAGGCAAGTAAGGCTCGAAGAAGCAATGGTCTTCGCTCCTATACAGGAGATGGGAGGGTCTAATACAGACCAGCCAATTAAAAGCTTCCGGAGAGAGATCGGTTTTCTCTCCTCCTGAATCCACAAGCCTCACCCCTGATTGATTTTGATGTACGGGAGGAAGTGTGCAGAGGAATTTCCAGCCATGGCTGAGGTTCAAGGCCAGCCGACAATCCAAAACGGTATCCACGTTCCAGGGAGAGTCCTTGTAGTTCAGCAAGAAATTTCCCCCCGAGCTACTACCAGAGCCGGGAGACATCAACCTGGGATTGTGAAGAATTAACCAGCCCATCAGGTACAGGTATGGTAATTCCACCCGAGGAAAACTCTCACGCCGGGCTTCATCGGCGAGCAACCCATCGGTCAAAGCTCTCAAACCAGCCTGAATACGGCACACCATGGCGGGGAGCAAGCCCAATCTCGCCCCGAACACCAGGCGCACTGCCGGCCATAGAATGTTTCGGTGAATGCGGTCCGCGGACGCAGTACCAGGCACTACCACTCGGCATAGCCATAACGAGAGGAAACCGGCCAGCTGGGCTTCCTTAGATAGAGGCCTGCGACAGCGCCTCAAGTAACTACGGGTCACAGTGCCTTCGGGGTACTTTCCTACCCCCTCATCAAGGATCTGGTCCGGAGCATTAGCCTCCTCCATAAGGCCGTCCACGACCTGGGCACTAAGCACGCCCAAACAGTTCACGGGTTCGTTCTTACCCCCCGAGACCTTCTCCGGCCTAGCAGCTCTGGCTCGGTGAAAGAAGAGGTACGACATCCACTTAGTGGTATGAGCCAAATCAGATGGCTCGTTGTAAAAGGCGGTGCACGCAAAGTATTGGCACATCAGCTCCTGATACACATCCGCCACCCGGGGATCCAAATCCCCCAACTCCCGGTTAGTGGGAACATACTCTTCGTACGGGGTATCCCCCATCGGCAGCCTCGAGACTACTACCATCTCATGCAGGGCCAATCCCAGCTCCCCCAGTGGAGTGGCGAAAGTCCCGGTGAGCGAAATGTATCGCTCCATCAGTGCCAAGAATAAGTTAGGGTTGGGAGGCAACCCGACGCTCGTCGCACTCACAGTGGCATACAACCCAATGCCCTCCAGCTCTTGCCGGAAATGCTTCAAGGCCCAGTTAACCAGGCTAGTCCATCGGAGGTTCGCCGGGGTAACCCACCCATTACACCGAGGGTTCTCCTTGGGATATACCCCACCTCGTCCCATGAAGCTGTTGCAGAAAGTCGACAACTGGACCGGCTGGATCACAGAGCTGTCTTCACTTGGGACACTACCCGGGTACAGTCCCCGGAACAACGCCACAGGGCCAGAAGGACGACTGACGAACGATCCTTGGTCAGCTCCTTTCTGATGAAAGATCTTCCTCGGCTTCCCGTGAAGATCGGGAGTCAGCGTTCACGACATCTTCCTGAGATGAGTGGCATGGAAGAAAGCCGAGATAGGATAATCTCTCGGCATCGTCGGCAGATACAGAACCAGGCTCTCGGCAGCAAAAACCCAAAGTTCTCTCTTTGGCTTCGTCTGAGACCGTCTGTCGATCATGTCTCCGAAGAGGAAGGCCGGCTTTATGTATCGCTCCCCGTCTACATACGTCAGGGGCTCCCCATTGATCATACTCAGTAGCGTCCGTTCGCCCTGAGCCGATAGCAAAAACCCCCTTCCCTCGGGATACTGGGGTCCGGAGAGGGAAAATGCCACGTGGGACAAATCCTCCAGGTAGTTCGAATGCAACATCCCAGCGGAAGAACCCATCACCCCGGCCAGCGGAGACTCGCCCAAGTCAACTGCAAAAAAACGCAAAGAAAGTATGTTATTGCAAAGTCTTGCGCAAACATACAGACCAAGGAAAACGGCAGCCCGTGCTCTACGCCAGGATTGTACGAATATGGTCATTATACGCCGGGAGTCCCCTCCACAAACGTAAAATGCTTATTTTACGGTATACGCCAATTTTCGGTAGCCAGAGCTTTTACGCTCGGAACTACGAAAATATGGAGCCTTTACGCTTGCACATGAGAAATGTGGGCGTAAAAGATGAAAACGCCTCCGTGCATCATCTTCCTCCAAAGAGGCTATCAGCACAGAAGACGACCTAGCGCGGTCACGTTCAACGTGTGCGAAGGATTTTTCGTTATTCTGGTCACCCCCAAAGGCTCTACCTCTAAGACCAGGTGCACTGCTCGTCGGCGGGACACTTCGCTCAGAAGGAAGTTCCCCTTGCCCGACCAAAGTCTCCACCACTGGAGCAGGAGAAGCAGAAGAAGAACCTATGCCCTTTCCCTTAGCGGAGGAGGTTTGCTTCGATGCCATTTCTGAAAACTCGAAAATGCTCGGAGAAGAACGAAAGAGGAAACTCGAACAGTCGAAAGCTCTCTTTCGCCGAAGACGGATAAAAAGTTTCTTCTCTCAAAAACTTGGGATATATATAGAGTCCGGATCGACTCCTCGAATCCTCGGACGGACTCCTCGAGACCCTAACCAGATCTCGCATTAATAGTCGGTTATGATTGGGTGCTACGTCAGCCCACTACCCTCGAAAGACGGACAGTCAGCGAATTCGAAAAGTTTTTTGCGCAAGACAGTTCAGCAGATTCTACGCTAAAGGAGCTTTCTACGCTCGACAGCAACAGATCTACGGTTTTACGCTCGCAAGCTAAAGTCTATGGTTCTTCTCGCCCGGATGCCTTTGTGCTCGGTAGCTTTTATGCTCGAGAGGCGACGGACCCACGACTTCACGCTCAGCAGTTACCTAATCGATGATCTCACGCTCGGTGGCGCTTAGTTTACGCTCTGAAGCAACAGATCCGCAGAACTTCACGCTCGAAAAATTTTTCTTTTCAGGAGCAACAGATCTACAAGTCCTACGCTAAAGGAGCTTTCTACGCTCAACAGCAATGATTCTACGGCTTTATGTTCGACAGCTACAAGTCTATGGTTTTTTCTCGCCCGGATGCCTTTGTGCTCGGTAGCTTTTATGCTCGAGAGGCGACAAACCTACGACTTCACGCACAGGAACCACAAGTCTACGATTTCACGCTCGACGGTGTTCTACGCCCAGAGGCTACAGACTGATGATTTCGCGCTCCACGACTTTCCGCTTATCCAGAATAGTCCCCGACTTGGTCAAGTGCAAAGAGTTCACACAGAAGATACTCATCCTTGACCCCAGGATATCCCAAGTACCCGAAACGCACAGAGTTCAAACATTGAGAAATTACTCTTTTCGGGTCCCAAATTGGAGTTCATCCAAGACTCCAGTCTGAACATCCCGTCTGTCAAGATGACAAACTCGGCCAAAAGTCTCGACCCTGTTCTAAGGGAATTTCGAGAGGTCATTTTCTTGAAGACGAAGTCTGAACAAAATTCTGCTCATCAGGAGCAACAGTTCAGAGCTCCACGCGGTTCTTCAGTCCTAGCAACGGGACGGTTCTAAATGTTCAAAATGCCAAAGCAGCGCTCTATGCACTATCTGCTGCGCATAAAGAACAGGACATAATCTAGCACTCTCTCTATACAGAGTCGCATAAAGTATCAGACGTATCGAAGCTGCACATATTCAGACTTCACAAGCAACGTATGGCAAGACGATCATATGAAGAAAAAGATGACTTTATTGAAGATCAAAATCATGATTACATATGAGGGAAATCCTATCTACAAGGGTTTTTTCTCTACTTTTCATGATTACATATGAGGGAAATCCCGTCCGCCAAGGACACCCTCATAGTCGTCTGAAGATCGCCCAGAAGCTGTCCTGACAGGTTCTCACATGGGTGGAGATCTTCCTCTTCTTCGAAGACAGTTCATCGACCACCACGGTCATGAACAAGAAGATCCTCCGTTCGCCATTGTCGACCCAGTTGAGGTTTCTCTAAACCCAACTCGATCGAGGACGACAGATTACGGTTCGCCTAATCTCGCCCGCGAGGATCTCAGAAGAGGAGATACAGCTTGCCAGCCGTATGGTGGAAAGGATCCTTCCCTCTCTCCCGGAAGAACCACCATACAAAGTTGCTGATTATCCCGAGCAAGGGAGGCTAAGATATCCTTCCACGATCCATCGTTGCAGTGGACGCTTGCTCGAAGACGCCGTCTTATTCGGCTCCCAACATGCTGGAAGAACATGATCTCCTTCTTCCTCAGATCGACCCGACGAAATCCGGCGATCATTTCTGCATGGTGATGGGAATATGGGGCAGACAGGTTAACCCCCCCGCCTTTTTATAGGCGAAAGAGATCACAGCGGTCCCCAATAAATCCGCCATAAAGTCCACCTCGACCGTTTCAGCGCTCCATTCAGAGACGTTTCGAGTTACGAGGGGCCATTCATGCTTTATTCAAAGCGTTTCAAATTCCGAGGAATTTAAAAGCTTTGAAGGGGGTCTTGTAGAAGCATGAAAATATACGCTGGCCTTCAGAGCCATCTGGCGTAAGCACTCAAAGGACCATCTGCGTAAAGTGCAGTACGTCCAAAGCCGCTTCAGCGTAGACGGAGCTCTTCATTCGCCTCCATGGCGTAAAAGCACATCCGCTCTCGAAGCAGCGTTAAAGCGTACGAGAAAAGCTTCGTCTTCCCCGAAATGAACCTGTCAAGTCACGCAGTGAACCTGCCCTCTGACTCCTGACAAAAAGTGTTGCACGGCTACCCAGACGACGGCTGGAAAACGAGCACAGACCCCTCGGGACGCACACCACAATATGATGGCGGATCCCTGTATTTAATGCAGAGGATTGGGTTAAGATACCACCGAACCGTCGTTTACTGCAGTCCCCTCAGCATAAACCGCTCTTTTGCGTACAGGGGAATACGCTGCCTTGTTTTACACAGGCGAACATGAGCTGGTTTACGCTCCGCAGCAGACAAACCGCCTGCCACGTCAAAAGTTGCACATCGGACGGGCTCGAGGCACGTCTCCACGTCTAATTGCACAGGGCAGTGACAGTTTCGCTCAAAGCACGTCTCTGCAACGGATGCACAGAAGGGCTGCAGACCTGCGGAACACGCCTCCGCATTTAATGCACAAAATAATGGCAGATCTCTGCATTTAATG
This sequence comes from Iris macrosiphon, assembly GCA_036927795.1. NCBI lineage: Eukaryota > Viridiplantae > Streptophyta > Magnoliopsida > Asparagales > Iridaceae > Iris > Iris macrosiphon. The sequence goes on from JAYESA010000018.1 coordinate 144,635,001, forward strand.
CGAAGGATTTGGTTATATCTTCAACAGCCGTGGTTCCGGCTAAAGATATCCACATCGGCGCTCAGGCACGGTCCGCAGCGGCTTCTACGCCCATTTAAGACCTGTGCCCCTTCGGCTTCAACGCCTCTTCGACTTCAACGCCTCTCCGGCTTCAACGCCTCTCCGGCTTCAACGCCTCGTCGGCTTCTACGCCTGTTTTGGCTTCTATGCCTATCCGGCTTCTACGCCGGGGTGACAGTCATTTGGCTTCTACGCCAACCCTTTTTTACACATGGGATACCTATCTACGTGGCTTCTATGCCGTGACCTTCGCAGCAAACGCACGCGCTTTGTCCCCTTAGTTGGACACGCGTCACATGCTCACTCAAAAGGTCATCTATACGCAGGGATTGGTTATTTTAACCGTTGTGTAAAAGGGTGTTGTACTTCCCACTTCTCGGTTTCTACACCGACGGAGTGGTCACTGTCACCAAATCTCTATAAATAGAGACCCCTATCAATGGGGAACGAGGTCGACAAAAAAAGAGGAGAGAGAGAGAGAGAGAGAGAGAGAGAGAGAGAGAGAGAGAGGGAGAGAGCCCGGAGATCAGGCAGAGAACAGAGATCGACGACTTCAGCATCGTGCGAACAACCTCTTCTGCAACCTTCGGAGCTGCTACCTGTCTTCCGCGGCACTTCTTCAACATCGTGTGGTCCAAGGGCTAAAGTGGTCGACCGCAGACCAGACACCTATAGCAATTTATACCCAGATTAAATAAATTATACTCCCACATCCTAGCATAGGATTACATTGTACAAGTTTGTTTGTAAACAGAAGGGCGCGGGTTTCGCATAAGCCCCGTCATTTGAAATACATCTTTCATTCTTTCGTTTAATACCACAAACAGAGAGTAGCTAAGCCTTCCCGACTGTTGGTACTACTCAACATGCTCTACGGTGCTATCTCACCAGCCTCGCCATCCTGTGGCCCGTAATAGGTGGGATACCTCTCCTCTAACCAGTCATTTAAAAAATATATCTAGTCAGGATGGAGCGAGCACACCTCTAACAGTAGTTCCAGTTAATTGATAATGACTATAAACAGAAATAGAGAATGTAATACAAGACGAGAAACAATGAACAATGTCATACTATGGTAGAAAGAGACAAATAATCTAGAGCAATATGGTATAAACTGATCACAATAAAATAATAAAAAAAGCAATGATCTAGAGTATAGAGAAGGAACTGTAACTACACTAAGTGTTTGAAATTCTAGTTAGATATGTGATCGACTTGGGTTAACAAGATCTACTATCAAGGCTATAACACAATCATATGTACAGTATGATTGGTTGTTGTCTACAAGTAACACGATCAATAACACAATCATGTATACATTAACACGATCAATAACACAATCACATATGATTGGCTGTTGTCTACTATCACGGATCAATAACACAATCATAGGATCAATATGATTGGCTGTTGTCTACAAGTAATACGATCAATAATACAATCACGTATGACTGGTTGTTGTCTATATTATACAATACATTGTTTAAGGTTTTGATCATATATCTATATAACATCTCCCCCGCCCTCGACTAGCATAATGGATCCATATCACGACACGTCACGACACGGTAATCACTATGCAAGATCTACAATGCAAACACGATGATCACGGTCTATATAATCACAAAAAATATCAAGGTAATCACTGAAGAGTAACATCTCATTACGAGGATCCAAGTATACTAATATATGTACCATCGTGTCAGGAGTTAAGTAAAATATTTCTAAATACTTATATTATCGAAATTATCAAATAATGGAAACTGTCAGAGAATGTACTCGCCTCTGGTCCTGAGCAAAAGATGTAAATTGGTGTCCGAGCTGGTGTCACACACACCTATATATGGATGACATGTCAAATGGGTAAAAAGAATGATAGATGAGCTATAAATGCACTAAATATGATTTGCTAGGTCAATACTAGATCACACTAGTCAACTAGGCCAAATGTTAGGGTCAAACTAGTCAATATTAGTCAAAACTAGGTTATACCTATATTTTTAGACCAATACTAGTTAATCTAGTCAATACCTTGGGGTATTAGCTATACTATTCATTAATACTAAGGTATTTACATACCTTCTCATGAACACTAATTATCATCTATATTAGAGTATCTTAGTATCTGTACTATTTACTTAACTAACATATCAATATATGTGATATCTATAATATTAATATTACCTTTACTAATCCTCTACCCTTGGGATAACTCTTAATCCTTGACATTTACTTTGCCAATCAATGACTGATACTAAGGGACACTCACCCCCTTATACTAGGCACTTGAACTCAAATAAATCACCCTCACTATCCTATACTATAATACTTGAGTCTCATTACCCAAACATCTGATATCAGATATCTTAGTATCAACTTCCTCCTCATAGCAATCACCTAAACACCCTCTACTGCACCTACCTCACCTGATATCTGATTCCCATGTTGAAATGATGTTGCATACAGTCACCATAAGCAACAAACAAACAGACTTTACATACCCAGGTCTTCTCAACCCCTACACACTTAATATCCGATACTACTCCTCACCGGGTACATCTCCCTCACTTCTCAAGCAGTGCAACACTCCATCTATAGACACACAAGCATTCTTCCTTATGATACACTCGAGATCCACTAGATTGGGCACCTACTTGTGTACATGCACAGTCCCACAACCTTCATACCACTCTCAAACTTCCCCTCATCTTCACCCCATCTGAATACATGTTTACCTACATATGCTACATCAACCTGGTATCCGGTCTGATACCAACATACCCATTCTCGAGTGTCATTGCCAAGCTACTACTCGATACTCCCTCATTGCTATTGCAATTACCCATGTATGCAGCAGTGTCACACTACAACCCGAGCTAACCCAGATCCCCACTCACATACTAATGCATGACTTGTACACACCTGCACAACCATCCAACTGCTCCTACATATGTTGCACTTACTAATACTGCTTCATGGTGTTGCACATATGGCATCTATGCTAAGTTGCTGCCACAATCACCTATGGCTACTACTGCTGTTGTTGAGGTTGGTTCTCTACTCCATTCCCCTTACCAACTGGGCCAACCACTTATGCAACCCTCACCTGACTGCAAAAGCAGTGCAAGCAGTCATGCACACAGGTTTTCTCCCCTTCACATACTTGCTGCTTCCACCTACTTGTTGTACTCTTGCACCACCACAACACACACACCATTACCTTTCAGCACTTGTACTGCTGCTGATGCTCACTCTATTACTGATTGCAGCAGGCAATGCCTCCTTCCTATTTAAACTGCTACTGCAACTTCCTTCCATCACTGCCACAGCACTTGAGTGTGCACTAATACCCCATCAAGCTATATACATACACACAAACTCATATATATATATATATATATATATATATATACTACCATATACATATACACTTATATTGTACATATAAGATATCATCCTAATATCTAACCATCAACACACTCCAAACACACAGTCACTTGCCTTCAATCCAGTGCACAACATTGTTAATACTCCAGTTGCAATACACATCAACTTGAGACCAGTTTTCCATAATCCAACTGACCCTCACATTGTGTATACTCACTGATACACATCACAGTTACACCATCAACACTCTCACAACACCTATGTACCCATCTCTCAACTGTGATACCCTCATATCTGCCCTCATATCTATTGCTGCTACTGTGTTCAGGTTTCTACAAGACAGTGCACATAGCATACTCACACACTCACAACTGAAACACCCCATCATCAACACTATAATGTCATAATGGAGCACCCTCACTCCCACATATACACACACAAAGACACTAATCTATCTATATAATTATACACATGTATACTAATAGCAATTAACCAAACATAGGCGATTATATTGTGCCTGGATGAAAATGCCCGGATCTGTAATGTGTCTTTATCTGCATCTGTGTCCATATTCGTTATGTCCGTAAAATCCTCAAGTAGGGCTTAGTACGAGACAACTCATAGCAATTTCCTTGGTCCATTTCTTTTTTATTATCTTTTAACCTTTCCATATAGTTCTCTGAGAAGAAAAAACCTTGTTCTACCCTTTGAAAAATCCCCTTTTGTTTTGTAGATTACATAGATGCTGAGATTTTGTGTGTGTTTATGCGCGCATTACTTACAAGAGCATTGTTGTGCAGGTTACAATTGCGAGGGTGTACAACTGGGATGTTCACCAGCGAAGAAGCAAACAAGTTGCATTAAAAACTTAATAATCTGAAATGGCGGCTTCTTGATTAACAAAATATTGCATCAATATCTTCTTTGTCGATCTGATGCGCATAAAGTTATTTGAAGAGTAGTTAAGTGTGTGTTTGAAATTTTGGCATTTGATTACTCTCCAAGGAGCTTATGATGTAATGTGTTTGTTGTGTTATGTTAGTTGGTTGCATGATTTTGTCAAATTTATTTAATATTAAAGCTTTTTTTTCAACTAAATATCCTCAACTATTTAAGTTGCTCAACTTGACGACCTAAACTTTAATATTATACTACTAAATATCTTCAACTATTTAAGTTGTTCAAGTCGATGCCTTCCGTCATTCAAAGTTAATTTTTTCTTGCTAATAAAAAGAAATATTTTTGGGACAAAATTATCCTTGATTATTTATAAGTAATCCTCTTAACCTTTTATATAATTCATTCCCTTAATTTTTTTTATGGTGGTGTCCTAACTCTTTTTTTTTCCTTCAAAAGTACATAGGGTCAGAGAAAATTATAGGGCTAAACGTGAAAACAATCTGATTGGAAAGAACATGTACTTCATCATGAATGTTCTTAGTAAGTTTCTTCGAGGAAGGTCTAGAATGGGTGGACATGTTCTCTTGGGTGAGGATATGATTTTGTAGGGTCGTGATATTTGTCGAACAATTGGTAGATGCTATGTAAAGGAGAAATGTGGAGCGAACAATAGAGGAGAGAGAAGTAATTCTTGATAAACAAAATATAAGTCATCATTTTTACCACTAGTTTGATATGTGAAAACTTTTGAGTGGGAGGGTGAACATCCACCCTAGTTTTGGTGGGTGAACAAAAATGGACTCCTTTTCTAATAGTTCGTACTAAGCCATCATATTCAATATGTAATGGATTTATACAATAGAAATTTATTTAAAGCATATTCTATACTTTAAAGTAACAAGAATATTTTGCCTGAGGCTTTTTCAGGGGCACTACAAATTAAAGTTACTCGAGCCTGTCCAAGTTTTTTATTTTTTAGGAATGTCAAAAATTTTGACAGTCCTTCCAATAGGTAGTCCTCATTTTTTTTTGCCAAAAGCATAGCTCCGCCAGTGTTCTGTCAACGTTCTACACGTATCAAACAAAAACCTAAATTTTAGGAGTTATGGACTAAAAATTTACATCATAATTAGCACAAACCTAAGTCAGAAAATTCCTAAGATATAAAAATTCCAATCCCCAAGTCAGAAAATTCCTAAAATATAAAAATTCCAATCCCCAAGTCAGAAAATTCCTAAAGTCAGAATTTATCTAAGTAAAAAAAAAAAAATCCTAAAATCAAAATCCATATATTGAAATACGTAAATTAAGAAGAAAATGGATAAAGAAAAATTCAAAATGACAAAAAAGGGATAAAATTTACAATAAACATGCAATATCCATAACATATTTCAAACATACCTTCAAATCCTCATAGATTTGTAGTGAATGATGATGGGATGAGGGAGAAGATCGAATGAGAGGAAGAGACAGTGATTAATTGTGTGAATTTCTAAAAAATTTCAAAATTAAGGTACGTGGGATTTAGAATTTTTAATTTCTTTATTCTAACGAATTCGCACAAGGGAATATGTGATTAGGGGCTGAATGATTTTTATGTCATTTTATCTCTTCCTTTAATCCGTAAGGATATTAAGTAGTCTAGTTGAGTTATTTTGTGGTATAATATTAAAGCATAGGATATCAAGTTTAACAATTTGTTATTTGGTTGAAGAAAAGGTCTAATATCCTTGGTAAGTAGGAAAGGTATTGTTAAATGTTGACATACATATAACTATTTAATCTTATTTGTTGGTTTCCTTTATTTTTTATTTTCATATTAAAAATCCTTGTTTCTCTTGCTTGGGTGGGTTTTTGACTTCATCTTGCGGATCAATTCTTTGATCTTTGTGGCTTGGAGATTGTTGTATGTATATTGTTTCCAAGAGAATTGTATAAGAGTCGGGTGGCCAAAGGTTCTGAATCGACAAGGGTGATTAAGACCACAATCAATGCTTAGAAGACTTGAGGTGGACAATAGCCTCCCTGTAGTTATGACACAATTTTGAACAAAATATGTATTATGATCGAGTCCTTTGTTTGTTCTACTTGTGGATGCTTACATTGTCCGTGCCACTAATTCCTTGAAAAGGATGATCCTCCTTCAAAATTTCTCTTATCATGACCTCGCATCTTTGGTGATTGTTTTTTGTTTAACATTTTTGTTTGATCTCTGGCCGCTTTAGTCGCTTTCGAATAAGTATGGCATCGATGCAGTGCTACTTTGGCTTTCAGTCGACGGCTATCCAGTCCTTTCCGAAATTGAGATACCTTTTCCCTTTCTATGGATACCATATACGGAGCAAATATACTCAACCTAGTAAATTTAGCGGCATAGTCATCCACCGTAGACCTATCTCGCTTTAGGTGAATAAACCAATGCTCCAGTTCCATCTGTGCTGATTCAGAGAAAGAATATTCTTTCCTCAAACTTGTTCTTAAATTTCTCCTATTGTACTATCATATCTGATTCTCCGGATGTTCAGTACTCCACCAATTTTCTGCGAAATCATCCAGTTGGATCCTATAAGAAAAAACCCAAAACGAGGTAATAATAATAGTAGTATAAGAAGAAAATAGTTGATAATAAGGTTCGAAATAAAACGAACGACCATATAGAAGCAAACGTTACAGAAGAAAAAATATAGGAAACTACCTATTACATTCATATGTTCTATAGTCTATGGTGACATTTATACACTGTAGCCTACTTAATAGTTTCTATAGGAGAATCTTCATGAAATCTAAATTAGCAAAATATCCTCTAATTTATTTCCTATCTTCATTAATGAATTATTATTGAAAATTAAAAATGAACTCCCCCCTCCCCCCCCCAAATTGACTTAGATCACCTCGATACACCAAAGATGTTGTTGTAGTTTTCACGCTTTGTGTAACAATTTCTATTAATCTGAACCTTCTAGCCAGAATGATAACATTTAGGATCTTTGGACCAACCCTTGTAATTTTTTATGCACTTGTCCCTGCCACCTGGTGTAGTGCTCCGCTCCGCATCGACACTATGTATCAAGGTGAGTGGGCAGAACTTTTTTCTCTGATTCTTGCACGCCTTAATAATGAATCTGAGTTTTTGAATGCTTGTTTGCTTAAAGAGAATGATAGAACCTGCCTTGCATGCTAATAATGAACTCACCTAGTTTATCTATGAAACGACTATGTCTGCTTAATAAGAGGTGCCTGAAACGCTTGTCTAAAAGTATGTGTTTGCATGAACATGTTCCACTATTACCTATGCTCCGAGAGAGCCATATCGTGTGCCTGAATGTGTTCAAAGATAAGGCGGCTTGCCCCACAACAAAGAATATAGTCTGATGGTTCGTCTCGTCTGCATCATAGAGTTTATTTGATAGTGTTTCATGCATTCGCATCGGTCGGACAATGGCTATTGGTGGAAAGCAACCATGCGTCACGGCTGCTACAGAGATAGCAGAAAGCAACCATGCATGTGTCACGGCTGCCAATAGCATCAGATAAATGAGTTATTGGTAAGCTGGACCAACCGCTACCGATCCTGAGATACTCGGGGACCGCACTGCATATAAGATAGTTCATTGTGTTAGCTTGGATAGAGGACTGCCCCTAGATATGCATTTGTCCCTAGAGTCTTTGAGTATAGCTCACAAGACATGCTGCGCACACCCTGAAATAGAACAATCAGCTTGTCTTGCTTGCTTGCTTAATATCGAATATGAATTCTGTTTTCAAAGGTGTTTTTATAAAGGAAGTAATATGACTCTGCTATCAAACTGCATGAAATGAACATATGTAAAACTAGAAAGATCACTAGTAATGTAATATTTTATAATATGATTACTTAGTGTTGGTTTTAGTGAATGTTTGCTTCTGTTCAGTTATTTTAGACTCACCAATACTTATAAAAGTGCTGACCCACCAACAGTTTACTTGCTTGCAGGTACTAGATCGTCTGAGGGAGCGATAGGCGTGCCTCATCCCCAAGACCCGAAATTCGTGTTTCGATTGCCTCGAGTTGCTATCGCATAAAGGGGCATAATGTATGGAACGATGCCTTTGCTAAGAGAAACCCAAGTCCCTCGATTTGCCCCGAATACTCAGTTGGCTAAATGCATTGCATTGCAATAATGTCCCCCCGCTGCTTACTTGATTGATGTGATAATAGCCAAACAACTTAAACGATGTTGTCTTGTGCGGGCGCAACCCCAGGCTCGCACGGCATCACGTTCGGGTATCAAACGGCCATATGCACCCCGTCGGGAGCGCCAAGGCGAGGTGATTCGCGTCCGGTGCACCGAGGCACGGTGATTCGCATCCGGTCCGGTGGGGATAGGCGGTGGTCGGGCGGACCTCGGGGCCGGGGCGTGACACCTGGACCCCTACTTTTGTTCCTCTCTCGGCTCTTTGACACTAACATCTCATACTCTAATGAAGAGGATGCGTCCAATTTTTTTTTACTATATATCCTCTTTTAACACATGCTCTTAGCGAAATCTAAATCCACCACATCTTTACGAGCATAAGTGATCATAGACACCCATACAGTTTTTTATGAGTCTGACAAAGTTTCCAACAACCAAAGTCCTAAAATATGGTTATCGAATTTGACCCCATATTGCTGATAGCTGATCGTCCATGCCCTGAAACTTATTTACATGATCTATAATCGATGTACCATTCTTGTACCTCAGATCCATCATTTATCGAATAAAAACTAATTTATTAATATCGATCTTCTTGGCATATAAGGACTCTAACTTTTTCCATAAGCATGATCAATTGTGATGTGATATTGTAAAAAACAAATCATCTACGATCTGTCTAATATAACTACATACTTGTTTATGCTCGAACGACGACTCTTCCTTTGATGTATTGTTGGCCTTTTCGAAATCAAACATTTATAGATGTAACTTCTTAATGAAAGAAGATCCTTCATCTTTGTTTCGCTAATAATGATAATCCGTGTGATTCAAGGTTAACCATATGAAGTGGTTTCACATCCATTTTTTATATTTAGTCAACATATCAAACACCTGACACCTTCCAACCTTGTCACGCCCCAGTCCCAAAATACCAAGGGACTAGCCACGTGGCAATGGCCAGCAGCATAACTCCAATGGGCAAATCCAATTTAATGGACCCGTTAGAGTGCACTTAAGCTGTAATAAATATAAATGCAATCTATAATATTTAGCACAGAATAATTCTAATCTCATCCACAGAAAGAAACATAACTCAATATGATAGACTAATCAAGATAATAGATAAAGAAAATAGTCCATCATTAAGTCAACATATGTAGTGTCTCGGGGAACAACCCAACACGATAAGAAAAGAGAATAAGTCAATACATAAGTCAAAGAGTCAAGATATGAAATAACAATGATAAAAAATAACTGAGTATGTAACAAAATACTCAGGAGAAATCCTCCAGCACAACCTCATCTTCAGGTGTCAGTACTGCTCCAGCGTCAGCTCCTGTTGTCACGCTCCAGTCCCAAAATACTGAGGGACTAGACACGTGGCAATGGCCAGCAGCACACACTGATGGACAAACCCAATTTAATGGATCCACCAGAGCGTACTTAAGCTGTAAAATAAAGTCTATGACAACATGGCACAACTAATCTCATCCACACAAGATAAAATATGATCCACAGATATAAGAAATTTAAATCATCAACCAGTCTCAACAAAGTGCTTCGGGGAACAACCCGATAAAAATATCTGATACAATGGTTCAACAGACCAAAATATAAATGACTGAATAAAGTAATTACTGAGCATGAAACATAGATGCTCAGAAAAAGTCTTCAGCTAACACCTCGTCCTCGGATGTCGGTCCAGCTCCTGTATCAGCTCCTGCTGTGGTCCCGTATACCTCGGGATAGATCTCGTCTGCAAATCCTGGGGACATAATTCGAATCCAGGTCCTCAGGGGACATAGCAAGGTACACAATAATACAAGCAAAAATATATGCAGTGCAGAAAATAATGAAATAAAGAGGGTAAGTATGTAATCATCTGTATGAAATGCAAGAGAGAGCATCACTAGTACTCAGGCTGAAACAACTACAAGCTCTGTGTCGGGGAGCCGGTAGCAGTGATATCATGAGGTAGTCTAGCTCAGCGGGAGACTGAGAAGCCGGCATAATATAGTCAGCCTGTAGCCTGTGTGTCTCTCCAGCAATAGATGGAACAATAGGGGAACACTAAAGAACCAGCTAAGTGATATGCAAGATGAGAGCAGCACTAGATCTCAGGCTGAAACCACTACAAGCTCTGTGTCGGAGAGCCGGTAGCAGTGATAATGAGTAATGGGCCAAGCTCGGGTTTCAGAGTCTTGCGTCTCACAATAATAGGGGATATATATATGATCAGCCTGTAGCCTGTGTGTCTCTCTCCACCCAATGTAACCACACGTCTCATGTACATGCCACGCAAGATCATAGCTAATGCAACAAGTCATAAAGTATCTATGAATATAGTATCTCTGTCAAGTCCTGTATCCTATACAGAATCACCATGAATATCTCAGGAAGATCCTGTCTCATGTAAAGTGTCAAGTGTCCTGGGTTATAGTGTACTTGATAAGACAAGTACGAGAATGTAAAGTGGTCACGAATGTCCATCTCTAGATGACAATACACAACACCGCGTATGGTGCTGGCACCCGACTAATAACCGGACGCTAAGTAAGTCACACGGTCCTAGGTTAATCATGCACAGCAATATAAATGAAGCAAAGAAAATATGTAACAATACTGCAGAGTTTGGCAAGGTACACTTGCCTGGAGTTTGAATACCAACAGTCGTCCCTGTATTAGTGGATCCTGTAGGTACTCCTCCAAAAGTTGTAATAAATATCACCAACAGTCTCAGAAAATATCAAATAGCTAGAAATGCCTGTCCTTAAGTCCAATTTGGACACATGGGCAAAAATGATATTTTCGGGTCAAAGCGGGGTCATATGTGGCCCACTTTGTACCGAAAAGCGTGTCAGGGTCAAAGGTCTCCAAATTCGTCCAACCTAGTGTCAACAAGTCAGGAACGATGATACGAACCCAACGAAACTTCCAGAATTGGATTCCGATGAGCCGATCATAAAATCGTCCGTCAAGTGGAGCTTGTGGGGCCCACGATGCGCAATTTTGTCAATGTTCTCAGAATTGAACCAAACTTGGGTCACAGGACTAGCGTATCGCTATGAGTCCGATGCACAAGTTTTATTTCGATCAGACGTGTGTACACAAAGTTATAATGCGTTCCAGAATAGGCGAATACGGGGCGTTGTCGGCGGATACGCGTTGATTCCGGTGTGCACGCACATCCAAATCAACTTCTGCGAAATCCCACACGTCCGTATCAACGACGCGCACATTTCAGTAAAGACCGCGTGCGACCAAGTCGTCCCGTTTGGCGGGACGCACTCAGTTCCTGGGTGAAACAGGGCATTGGTTTTCCTGTTTTTGGATCGCAGTTTGCGATCACCACAGGACGCGACGCACCGAGCGAGTTGTACGAGAATCGAGAGGGTTATACAGTCTACGCAACACAACTGACAGAACGGAAAACGGAGTAACGAGGAGAGAGGAAATGCTACCTGAACAGGGCACCGTGAATCTGACTTATCGTGTCCGAGTGTCCGAATCGCGTCCTGGTCCTGTGTCCGCTGTGTCTCCTTGACACGAACGGTGTCCGGGTCGGGAGACTGTGCCTAGGGCTTGCTGGTGGCTGGCCGTTCTGGTCGGCGGAGGGTGGCTCGTCGGGCTGAGTGGAGGCGGCTCGCCTGGCCGCTGCTGCGGAGGGGAGCGGTGTCGGGCTGCTGTGCTCGAGGTGGAGGAAGAGGGAGACGAGGGTGCTGGTCCGTCGGGGGCGGAGCGGTGGAGTTCTGCGGGTGGTGGTTGACGTCTGAGCGGGGGAGATCGACGGCGAGGCAGTCGGGGAGCGGCGGAGATGGATCTGGAGTAAGGCGGCGAGAGGTTTGTGGAGGCGGTGAAGGCCGTGGGGGTTCGGGATCGAGAGTGAGGCGGAGATGGGCGGCTGGAGATCAGTAGAACGGCGGCGGCGGCGAGATGAGAGGGAGAGAGAGGTCTGGCGGCGGGGCGGGGTACGGAAGCCGAGGGCATAAATAGGGGCCGCTACAGTGAATCCGGTAGGGTTAGGGTTTGGTCGGGTTTCGGGTTTGGGTCGGGTTTCATGGATCCGACCCGACTCGACCCGTAACACTGGGTTGGTTCGGTTCAGTCAGCGGTTTGGTTTATTTTGGTTCAAGTGAACCGGGTTCAGTCAGGTTTAATTGGGTTTAGTCCTACCTCGGTTTTTAGGATTTTAAAAATGATTCTGGAGTCCAATAAATTCGCAGAAAATTATCCTATGACCGGTTTTCCATTTTACACCATAAAATATTATTTCTATAATATTTTAATATTAATTAACATCCATTAAAAATCATTTAATCACAAAATTCCTTAGTTCTAATTCCAGAAAATTACCGAAAAATTGGGAAAAATTCTATTAAAAATATTCTGAAAAATCAGGGTGTTTACACCTGTCCCATATATCTTGGGGCAATCCTTCTCTACTGTACCTGGGGACATAATCCGGATCCAGGTCCTCAGGGGACATAACAAGGTACAATAAATACTCAAGCCAAATAAAATACAGTAAATAAAACAGATCCTCAGGGCAAGCTATGTAACTAGCTAAGTAAAATATAAATTGAGAGCATCACTGGTACTCAGGCTGAAACCACTACAAGCTCTGTGCCAGGGAGCCGGTAGCAGTAATATCACGTAATGGGCCAAGCTCTGGAACAGATACTAAAGCACCGCAATAATAAAATATATATGTATGTAATCAGCCTATAGCCTGTGTGTCTCTTCCCACCCAATGTAATCATACGTCTCGTGTCCACGATATCTCATGTCCATAACACGCAAGATCATGACCTCTAGCTAGTACAATAAGTCATAATAATATCTATGTATATTCAAGTCTTATGTCACATATCTTGTAAGCCTATACAGAATCACCATGAATAACTCAGAAAAGATTCTGTCACATGAATAGTGTCAAGTTTCCTATGGTATGATGTCACGCCCTAGTCCCAAAATACGTAGGACCATGATACGTAACCATGCCAGCCGCCCGTATATATGGCAACTCCAATATATGGAAACCATATATACGTGCGTACGCTGTATAATGAATAATAGTTCACCAGTGGTATAATTAATCACAAGTCACAGGGTAATATCTAAATCTCATCCACAGAATATCACATATACAGGAATAACCAATAATCAGGTAACTAGATTTCAGAAATAAAGTACCTAAAGAATGACAGTCGGATGGAAACAAATCCACTGCCGAAATAGAATATAAAAGGAATCAAATACACACCATATAAGAACAACATCTGACAATCACGAGGCTCGAAGAGAAGACCTCATCGAAATATACGTAACATGTCCGGATTTGTGCTCCTGCGAATACTCAAGAACATATACACCTGGCAGGGGACCAGGTCCTCAAAGGGACATAGCAAGATACATAAAAATAATATGCCATAATGTAAATACTGAATAAATAAATGGGGTGTGCTAACCATCTAAGTGAATGCAATTTAAAGACCTTGTAGTACGCATGGGAATGTGTAGGCTAGACATATGCTGACGTAATTCACCAATCGTCATGACTGGCTAGTATATGTTTCATATGCCCCCTGACGCAAGGGCACAAGTAGTACCCCATCCTCCTCGGAGCATGGTAACGGGAACAAGAAAACCAATACCCATCTCCGAGCAGCATGGTAACAGGAATACCCCATCTCCGAAGAGTATGGTATCAGGCAACAGGAATATATAAGGAGGGGGTGTCCCATACGCCTACTAGTATATTTCCCGCCCAATATAGATGTACAAGTCGTGAAAACGACGTGGACACCTCCTACTATGATGCAAGTCTCAATAAAATAAACAACTGAGCTAAATACCGCTACACGTGTTGCTCACACTGATGGCCAGTCGCGCATGAGGCACGCGTCCCTACATATACTCACTCTGTGACATGTAATGATACGTGTCAAGGCCTGAGAAGTTATATCAATAACTTCATAACTTTAGGTGGGTCTACTAGACACTTGGTCAAACACAAGTCCTAACGTCAACGCCTTCGTTGACTGCACCCGAGTTTTCTCGGACGCGCACATTTATATAATATTAAAATAAATAAATATGTAACTAATAATAACTGAATTTAAACAGTACAATAAGGCAAGGTATACTTGCCTGGCAAGAGAGCTGCAAAATATAACGTCCAGATGTCAAGTGCCAAAAGTCAGAAACTATGGCCTCAGAATAAATGTCTCCGGATGCTGAAATAAACATCACTAACAGTCTCAGAAAATATCAAATAGCTAGAAATGCCAGTCCTTAAGTCCAATTTGGACACAGGGGCAAAAATGATAGTTTTCGGTCAAAGCGGGGTCCACATGTGGCCCACTTTGCACCGAAAAACGTGTCAGAGTCAAAGGTCTCCAAATTCGCCAAACTTAGTGTCAACAAGTCCAGAACGTCGATACGAACCCAACGAAACTTCCAGAATTGGATTCCGATGAGCCGGTCACAAAATCGCCCGTCAAGTGGAGCTTGTGGGGCCCACGATACGGGATTTTGTCAACATTCTCAGAATCGAACCAAACTTGGATCACAGGACCAGCGTATCGCTACGAGTTCGATGGCGCAAGTTTCGTTTCGATCCGACGTATATACACAAAGTTGCAGCGTGTTCCAGAACTGACGGATACGGGGCGGTGTCGGCGGATACGCGTTGATTCCGGTGTGCACGCACATCCGAATCAACTTCTGCGAAATCTCACACGTCCGTATCAACGTCGCGCACGTTTCGGTAAAGACTGCGTGCGACCAAGTCGTCCCGTTGGACGGGGCGTACTCAGTTCCGGGGTAAATCGGGTCGTTGTTTTTCCTGTATTTGGATCGCGGTTCGCGATCGCCACAGGACGCGATGCACCGAGCGGTTTGCACGGGCACCGAGGGGATCATGCAGGCTACGCGATGCAACTGACGGAATCAAAAACGGGGCAGCGAGGGGAGAGATATGAGTACCTGAACAGGGCTCCGGGCAATCGAATTCTTCGCGTCCGTGTGTCGTCTCAACACTGTTTCCGTGTCCTGGGTCCGGCGGAGTCGTGTCCGGGTTAGGGTTTAGGACTCAGGCGGCTGGCTTCGCCGGAGGGAGATGCTGCCGGAGGCGGCTGGGCTCGTGGACGGTCGGGGCTCGGGTGCTCAGGCGGCCGGCAGAGGCGGGGAAAGCTTCGGCTACTGCTGGGTTCGAGATCGCCGGGGGTCGAGGGCTTTAGGGAGAGGTGGAGATGATGGTGGTGCTGGGCTGGGCTCAGGCGGGGAGGCGCTGCGCTGCGGTGGCACGGCGAGGTGGAGGAGGAGGTCGGGGGCCAGCGGGTGGCTCGGCTCCGGCCAGGGGGTCGGGTCGGAGCGGGGTGGCTGGGAGAAGGCGGGGGCTGAGGAGAGAGGAGCTGGGGAGGAGGAGCTGGGGAGGAGTAGCTGGCCGAGGGGTCGGGTCCAGCGGGGGGCTGTCGAGGCCGTCGGCTGGGAGGGGTCGGGTCGGAGCGGGGTGCTCCGCCGGAGAAGAGGAAGGCTCGGGGAGGAGAGGGGCCAGCGGGAGGGGGGTGTGGCTCGCCTCGGGGTGGGGGTGGTCAGCTCCGGCGAGGGCTCGCCGCCGGCGGGGGGGGGGGGGGGGGTAGATTTAGGATTTTGGTTTTTTTTATTTTTCTTTTAATTTTTCTTTTCTTTTCTTTTTATAGAATTTTTTATTAATTAAATAAGTAAAAATATCTATAGATATTTACGGGATATTTCAGGATATTTTCGGGATATTTTCGGGTGGGTCCCGTCTCCAAATGTACGGCGCAGGTTCACCGGCCAATGAGGGGGTGCCACCTCATACTGCAAATTTGCAGAAACGTCCCTGTAGTTTCATAAATTACGTAAAGGCCCTATTTTGGGAAATTGCGCAATTACGAAATTGTCTGCGAAAAGACCCGATTCCTGAAAATGCTAAAATTCACAGAATTGAAGGAAAAAGCTGTGTGAGGGTCCCGAGGGGTGGGGGTGAGTCTGGGCAGGGACTGGGTCTAGTTTCTGGGTGATACGGGTCACCGTATTTAATTAATTAATAAATACTGCGCACGGTGTTCTCTAATTATTTAGAGGCAGGTTGGGTCATAATTTTTCTACGGTGTCAATACACTAAATGTAGTATACTTAGTGTAGAAAATTAACGTATTTTTGTTTGGGCAAAACAGGTGCTGGTTGACCTCAAATCTCTAGGGGTACAGAGATGGATAAAGAGCAGGAAATAAAATAGAAAATAAATACGGACTTTTGTAACGATATTTGTGCGTCTCAAACGAGGCTCAAAATAAAACATCTGGGAGTTGCATAAAATTTAGGAAAATAGTCTAACATGTCTAGGACAGGTATGCGAACTTCGTTTGGGGATAACAGTCAAGGTAAAGCACCAAATAATTTGGTGACGGACAGGTGCACAAGTCAACAGGATATGTAAGCAAAATAAATTAAAATATTGCCATAAATTCTAAATTGTTAAAATAATCCTAAAAATACTGAAATCTGGTCGAGGGGATTTACATATGACGTACTTTGTAAAGCAAGCACGCAAAAATATATAGGATCGTGGTATCAACTCTCTTAGTGACGTTACACGACTCCGCGTACGGCGTCGACACCCGAATTTTGTTCGGACACTAAGCAACATCTCACGGTCCTAGGTTGAACAGGTACAACACAGAAGTATATATAGAATACAAGCAAATAATATCACAGAATCTTCTGCAAGTTGGCAAGGTACACTTGTCTGTGTTCTGAGCTCGTCAGTTGCTCCGATATAAGTGGAATCTCCAGGTACGCCTCTGTATACTGAAACAAACATCACTATTGATCTCAGAAAACTTGAAATATCTAGGATTGACTACCCATAAGTCCAATTTGGACACAGGGACAAAATTGACAGTTTATGGTCAAAGTGGGGTCCACATGTGGCCCACTTCGCACCAAAAAATGTACCAGAGACAAAGTTCTTCAAATTCGTCAAACTTAGTGTCTACGAGTCCAGAACGATAATACGAATCCAACAGAATATCCAGAACTGGATTTCGATGAGCTGGTCACGAAATCGCCCGTCAAGTAGAACCGTGGGGCCCACAAAACGGTATTTCGTCCACTACTAAAAATTGCGGGTTTAGCGACGTTTTTAGCGACGTTAAATTAAAACGTCGCTAATTCAGCGACTCCAAATATTAATGTCGCTATACGTCACTATTTGGTGACATATAGCAACGTTTAGCGACTATAATTTAGTTTTTTAAAAGAATAGTCGCTTTAAGTTATCTTAGGTCGCTAAACGTCGCTGAATTTTATAATTTAGCGACGTATTTAGCGATGTTTACATTTTTAATATTTAGTAACGTATTTAGCGACGTTTATGACGTCGCTAAATATTTCTTTTAGCGACATTTTTATTTAACGTCGCTAAACGTCGCCAAAATTTCGTTAATTAGGGATCGATTTCGATTTCCCCCATCTGTCAAAATTTTTGAAAGTTTTTAAAAAAATTCGATTTCCCCCACCCCCATCTCCGGCGACCGACATCTCCACAGCGGCCTACTCTGGCATCCCCCTCCTCCTCCTCCTCTAGGTAAACCCTAACTCTCTCTCTCTCTCTCATAGGACACACATGACACTGACACAGACATGACACACACACACACACGTGACACCAACCCTAACCCAAAACTGACACGACCTGGGATCAGGACCTAGGGTTAGGGTTTTTGACCTTGGGTTAGGGTTAGGATTTTTGACCTGGGGTTAGGGTTAGGGTTTTTGACCTTGGGTTAGGGTTAGATTTTTTGATCTGGGATCTTGGTTCTTCCAGTGCTACAAAAGAAAGCTACTGTTGCAGCAACGCTATGTTGCTTGTTGTTGCTGCAATGTTGTACTGCTTGTTGTGTGCTCGAAGGGCCTTGCTGCATTGCTGCTAGTGTAGCTTGGGTAATTACTGAATGTTGATGCTACTGAAATGATGTTTCAGTGCTGAAATGTTGATACATATGACACAACACTAACCCTAACTCTGATAAACTCGCATGTGAGTGATACTGGCATTGTGAGTACTAGCCCTAACTCTGATAAACACGACACGACACCATCTTGATTTTGGCTTCTTCATCTATCAATACAAAATTTAGTACATAAGGTTCTTAGAAAAAATATTCATACAAATGATTTTAGATATGTCTGATACATATCACCACATCAAGATCATTTTAAGGCTGGAAGCCTGGAACAGCCAGGAAGAATATGATTTTAGATATGTCTGGATTATATGTATACAATTGCTTGACAAGGGTTACATTGTGTGCATGTGCGTGTGGAGGGCATGATTATAGCACTTGGCCATGTAAAACTGTTATTGTCTTGCGCCTATAAATTTATGTAGTAGGCCCTTCTTGACGGTGATGCACAATTATGAGTGCTACCTCTTGCCCTCTCTCTCTCTGCCTGAAGAATTTAAGAAATATTTATATACTCGCATGTGAGTGATACTCATGTGGCTCACTCTGATACTAGCTCGTAGATGATGTCTTGAACTACTGATACGATTGGCTAGTAGATGATGAGTTGACTATGCTCCTGAGACTCTTGCTACTCTGCTACTAAGCTACTGAGCTGCTATTGAACCTCTGCACTTTGTCACTGCAATGCATATACTTCGATATTGCTACTGGAAGTGAAGTTCATTGGTTTGGGTTCATAACAAACTCGAACACACATACACACCCTTATTCCCGTATTCGTGTCCTTGTGTCCGTGTCAGTATTAGGGTTAGTGTCCGCATTTCTAGTACAACATACAAATGGATACAAATGGATACATACAACATACAAATGGATACAAACTCGAACAACATACAAATGTTTAGTGTCAGCTTCTTCTTTGTTGATCTACAAATGGATATGAATTAGGAATAAGATAGGGCATTGTGTATCAAATAGAGCAGTTCTTACCTTCCTCCAGAGAATCACACTGTATGTAATTATTTATAGGATACATATTGTCATTTTTGTAGAAGTATCTAGAAATGGATATGAATTACTATCTGCGTCATCGTTTGTGGATGTACAACCGTAATCCTGATGACATATGCGATGTGTAGGATGAATTCATTGAAGGTGTACAACAGTTCCTGCAGTTCGCTAAGGCGTTCCCTCAGTACATGGATGGTACCAAAATTAACTGTCCGTGTGTGAGATGTCGCAACAGGAAATATCATCCAGAAGTGGAAGTCACATATCATTTGTACTCGAAGGACTTAACACCGAATTACTATCAGTGGACCGCGCACGGAGAACTTGTGTCTCTAGCATCGGAGTCGGAGCCTTATGTGGAGCCGTATATGGATGTCCACGGCCATGATGCTTACGACGATGGGTGGGTGAACATGGTTTTTGATGCGGCGGGTCCTAGTTTCAATCCGGACAATTATGATGCGGCGGGACCTAGTTTCAATCCGGACAATTATGATGCAGCTGAGGAGGCACCGAATGCCGATGCTGCAAAGTTTATGGAGTTGTTGGAGAATGCAAGGACTCCACTATATCCTGGTTGTGAGGAACATTCCCCATTGGAGGTGGTTGCAAGATTATTGAGCATCAAGTCCGATTTTAACATGTTGCAAGAATGCTATAATCGACTGATCGATTTGATTATAGAGATCTTGCCCGAGGGTGCAAAGTTGCCTAAAGACTTCTATCGATCTAAGAGGATGGTGAGATCGTTCTGGATGGGATACGAGAAAATTGATGCATGTCACAACGGGTGCATGTTGTACTACAAAGACGACAAGGATAAAGATGCGTGCAGATTCTGTGGTGCTGATCGCTACAAGGCCACTGTTAGAGGAAAGTCTGTCAGTGCAAGGAAGCCTACAGATTCGATGTACTACTTGCCTTTGACACTGCGGTTGCAGCAGTTGTTTATGGTTAAGGAGACTGCAGAAAATATGAGTTGGCACAGTCGAAAACAGATTGAAGGAGTATTGGGGGCTCTCCTCTGACGATTTTACCCCATTCGAACTTTCGGGCTCCCAGTATTCATGTTGGCCTGTGATCGTCACTCCGTACAATCTACCGCCTTGGATGTGCATGAAGACTCCGTATATGTTCCTAACCGTTATTATCCCGGGTCCGAACAATCCGAAGAGGAACATCGATGTGTATTTACAGCATTTGATAGATGAGTTGAATCAGCTGTGGGAAGTAGGTGCTAACACGTACGATGTTTCTAGAAAGCAGAATTTTTAGATGAGGGCAGCACTTATGTGGACCATCAACAACTTTTTGGCCTATGGAATGTTATCGGGATGGAGCACCCATGGTCGTCTCTTATGTCCGTATTGCATGGACCGTACTAAGGCTTTCCGTTTGAAACACGAAGGCAAACCGTGCTTCTTCGATTGTCATCGACAATTTCTGCCGAAGGATCATCCGTACCGGAGGAACATGAATGCTTTTCGTGCGGACATTATGGAGAAGGCCAATCCACCGCCAAGGTAGCCCGGATACACGATATGGGAAGAGGTAAAAGATTTACCAAGTGCTATCGAAGAGCCTGCTAAGGGGTACAAGTGTGACAGATTTGGTCGCACCCATAACTGGACGAAGAGGAGTATATTCTGGGATCTTCCATATTGGAGCACCAATCTGATCAGACATAACCTTGATGTCATGCATATCGAGAAGAATGTGTTTAATAACATTATTAATACTGTAATGGAGGTAAAGGGGAAGACGAAAGATAATCCGAATGCCAGGTTGGACTTAGAAGAAATATGTAGACGTCCTGCATTGCATTTGATAGAGGAGGGGAATGGAAAGTTAAAGCAACCTAAGTCAGTTTTCTCACTGGAGAAAGAGGATAAAGGGAGACTTTGTAGGTGGATTAAGGGTCTAAAGTTTTCAGATGGGTACGTGTCGAACTTGAGAAAATGCGTCGACCTCAAGGAGAACAAACTGGCGGGTATGAAGAGCCACGATTGTCACGTATTCATCGAGAGGTTAATTCCAATTATATTTCGGGATTACTAACCGCAGGTCGTTTGGGATCCATTGACAGAGCTCAGCATATTCTTCAGAAATCTTTGTTGTACTAAGTTGCTCGTCTAGAAAATCAAGAGAAGGACATTGCGGTAACACTATGTAAGCTCGAGAAGGTGTTTCCTCATGGATTCTTCGACTCTATGGAGCATTTGCTAATTCATCTTTCCTATGAGGCACGTGTTGGTGGTCCTGTCGATTATCGGTGGATGTACTACTTCGAGCGGCATCTGAATCACCTAAATAAAAAGGTAAAAAACAAGGCACAGGTTGAGGGCTCTATTTGTGAAGCTTATGTTCTCGAGAAGATTACAAACTTTTGCTCGACGTATTTCAAACCTCATATTGCTACTAATAGAACGAAAGCTCCGAAAAACGACGACGGATATCAGGAATCTGATGATGCAATACTCAAAGTATTCAATGCGTCCGGAAAGCCTTCAGGGAAAATGAAGAAGAAATATTTGAATGACGACGAGCTAAGGGCTGCTCAGTTGTATATATTACTCAATTGCGACGAGGATGAAGTGGAGAAGCTAGAGGGGTAAGTAATTAATACGTCCACGTTTACATCATCTCAATATAATAGTATAAGCTACTATTATGCTACTAATCAGCAGTTGCTTCATTGTTTTTCAGCACATATAATGATGAGTTGAGGTCGGTTAGACCCTACATTACAGACGAAGAAGTAGAACAAGAAATGAGATGCCATTTTCCTTCTTGGTTGAGCGCATATGTAAGGTGCTTGGTAATTACTTTTTATTTCCGCACTTGCACCACAAATAACTTACTATCACTACTTTGGTATTTAGGTCGATCGTCTAATAACATCCGAGACTGAATCTATTAGAACTCTAGCCAAGGGACCAATTTCTGCCGTTAAAATATGGCCAAGTTTCTGTGTGAATGGGTTTAGGTTCAAGCCAACAAATGCTCCTATCAGAGACAGCTTTCTGGATCTTGATTCCACGAAAAACAGTTGTTTGTGTATCAAATATTTGAACTACAAAGACGTTGATCCAGGCCATGATTTCTTTGGAATCTTACGAGAGATTGTGGAGTTGACATATAATTATGGTACAGAACCTGCTAATATCGTGCTATTCAAGTGTGAATGGTTCGATCCGATTCAAGATCAAGATTGAAAAATTGACAAGCATGGCCATGTGGATATAAACTACAAGCGTAGATATCAAGGCTACGAACATTTGTCCTATCAAGTCAGTCTCAACTCGTGTACTTCACAACTTATCCTAGACGGGGGACAGCGAGGTCAAATTGGTGGACAGTATGCAAGCCTAAAGCTAGAAATACCTTTGACATTGACGAAATAGCTTATCATAAGGACGATCTACCTTTTGTAACAAATATTGTAGATGTGGACTCAACGAAAGTTACTCATTACACGAGTAATAATGTAGAAGATGTAGAATTATCCGAAGAGGAAGACGAAGATGAAGTAGATGAAAGTGAAGACGATGAGGAGGAAGAGGAAGAGGAGGACGAGGAAGGCGAACAAGATAAATTTTCTGAAGATGATTGAAAATAAAATATTTTGCCGGTAGAATGTAACTATATTTTGACTGTAGAATGTACTATTTTGACGAATATATGTATTATATTTTGACTGTAGAAAGCTGTGAGATATGCATAACATTTTGATTGTAGAATGTACTATATATTTGTGTTTTTCTTTATTCATCATATGTTGTTATCAGGTATGACAGGACGATGTGGAGGATTTGGCAGGTCCCGAGGTAGACAGAGTGCTCCTCCGGTACTGCATACTGTTGGTTCCGGATCGTCGTCGCCCAGTACTCCAGTACATCGATCAGTTACATCTCCGACTGCGACGACGTTACGTGGCATCACTCTTGGGATGAGTAGTTCTAGGCGTGATAGTACTCCCTCGTCCAGCGTTCCTCCTGCTGACGAAACCATGGAGACAGATGAGCATGTAGAGGAGATCGTGCCGACGTTGTCCCAGCATCAGCAAGATCCTCCATGCGCACCTCCGGAGGAGACGAGGACAGAGATTTGGGCCAACGGTACAAAGTAAGTCAATTAGATGGTTTAGCATCATATATATCGTGTATTTCTTTATTCATCATATATTGACTTTTTCGATCAAAATAATTATCTTTGTATAGATATCGTCCATCGTCGGTTCAGAGACGCCTGGGCCTAATTCTGAGGAACAACTATGGTGGCCCTAGGATCAACTACTCTGAAGCTCCGGAGGAGAGGAAGGCGTTCTGGTTTGCGCACTTCAAGATAAAAGTATATTATATAAATCCTCTAATTTATGCATATTATATAACTTATCCGTGATGCTCACTTACTAAATTATTTATTGTAGCAAACGTATTTCTATCCTCCACACCGGGCCGAGTTGATCGAGCGGCTGTTTCCTACCGTTGCCGCCAAGCTTATCCGTGATGCTCTGGATGACCAGAAGGCTCATGATCGTGCTGAAAAACCGATCCAAGGTTGGATCACGCCTGAGAAGTGGACTGCGATGAGGGCTAGATTCGACGATCCGAGCTACAAGGAAAGGTCTGAGAAGGCCAAGGCGGCTAGGCGGAATGCTGCCAAGTGGTGTGGTGGCTCGATTCCGATGACGGAATATTTCCGTCGTTTGGTATGTTTTTTATTTAAGATATATTATTTTAATGTAAGTACGATAAAATGGTAGTAGAAAAAAATGTTTAAGTTTAGTACTAAATAATATATTTTTAACAGGTACAAAGGGGTTAGGATGCAAATATGGTGACCGTCTTCTTGGCAACCCATCGCAAGGACGGAAATCTTATTGATGAGAGGGTCTCGCAAACCTATATAAGTATTACTTTACTTTGTGTTAATTTTAATATAACTTAGGCAATTATCGAGTTTCCAAACTTTTCTAGGCCGAGTATCTTAGGCTGCATGAGCGGGCGACTGCTAGTGCACCTACAGCTGGAGAGACTGGTACTTTCTTGCAGCCCGCTCCAGCTCCGTCGGCGGACGACCTGTGGATGACCGCCGCTGGTGGTCTCCAGAGGGGTACGTACTACGGTACGAGATCCTATGGAGCCCTGGTTGCGACGCAGTCATCTAGGGCCTCCCCGACAAGTGCGCATTCCCCACAGCCCTCACAGTCCTCGGCCAGAGTCCAGGAGGCCGTTGACCGTCAGATTGCGTCTCTCCGTGACGAGTTGCTGCGAAGGATGGAGGAGCATCCCCGGTCCCAGCCGTAGGCGGACGATCCGACGCTCATCGCACGATTCGATATGCTCGACCGCAGCATCACGGAGCTCCGAGATTTGACAAATGATCTTAGAGCCTCGACAGAGCGCAACGTGACGGAGCTGCAGGCATCACAGCTATCCATGGGCGAGAGGCTGACGATGATGCAAGATTCAATGGTTCATAGCAGTATGAGGCTGTTATCTACCATGGATTCTTACAACCAGCGACTCGTAGACTTGGAGCGGATACGTCCTACTGGTGCACCTACATCGACACAGACTCCATCGACGTCACTGCCTTCTCCATCGACATCGATATCGATTTCACGGGAGCAGTATGATCTGTTCTTATCCTTCATGTGCGCCGGTGGTCATCCTCCTGCAGATCCGCAGTAGTATAGTTGCTGGATATTTGTATTCTTTCTATTATTTAGGTTGAGACTCATTGTATGGATATATATTTGCTGTATTCTTTACGATGATATTTGCTGGATATTTTATTTTCTTCAAATTTTATTATATTATTTATATTAAATATATGTTAATTTACCGGTGTTGAGTGTTCAACCCAAGGGGGTCGGCAAACCTAGGAAATTCAACGGAGGGTTGCTCCGGGTCTATTTGTACAGATTGTGAATTAATAAACTGCAGGAATAATAGTTTGGAAATAATTCAGTATTTTTATTTTTTTATTTTTTTACTGTACAATTAGCGACATTTTTAGCGACGTTTAGCGATGCTACTACACGTCGCTAATTACGTCGCTAATTTGCAACGTTTCTACACGTCGCTAATGACGTCGCTAAAAATGTCGCTAAAAATGTCGCTAACAACGTCGCTGTACGTCGCAACTTGCTGACATGGCAGTATTGCCAGGTCATTAAAGACGTCACTGTAACATCGCTATATAAGTCTCTAATTAGCGACGTTAAGCGACTCATGAGCGCGTCGCTAATTAGCGACGTAGCGTCGCTAAACGTCACTAATTTAGCGACGCATTTACGGCGCTAAAAAATATCGGTATAACGACGTTTAGCGAAGTTTTTCCTTTCAGCGACTAGCTGAGTTCCGACTTCTGTAAAATGTCGCTAATTACGTCGCTAAAAGTGATTAGCGACGTTTATTGGTCATTTAGCGACGTTTCTTTACGTCGCTAATTTGACTTTTTCTGGTTGTGGTCAACGTTCTCAGAATCGAACCAAACTTGGGGCACAGGACCAGCGTAATTCTGCGAATCCGATGGTATAATTTTTATTACGAAAAGACAAGCAGACACGAAATTATAACGAGTGTCAGAACAAGTCGATACGATATTTTTCGACGGATACGCATTAATTTCGGTGTGCACGCACATCCAAATCAACTTCAACGAAATATGTCACGTCCTTGATGATACGTGCCTTTCGGTGTAATTCATACACGACGAAGTCGTCTCGTTTAGCGGGACACACCCCATTTCGAAAAATTTTGGGTTTAAAAAAAAATCAAGTTTTCGATCAAATTCAGCAGTGAATAAAACACAACATACAACGAATTAAAATAAATTAATTGAAGAGATTAAAACTCGATTATGTTGTCTAAATTACTGTTTAAGTAGAATTTAAAAATATTAACTAGATTGGAAGAAAATCAGACATGAACATGGGTGATTGGAACAGTTTCTGAACTACAAAATTGGTCATTTTTTTTTTCTATTTTGCGTCGCGAATTACGACCGACACAGGACACGATATACTAAACTAATTATACAGGGTTCAAGGGGGGTCATGTGGTCTTCGCATAGGATTCAACATGTCGACATTTAGTTAAATGTGCAGGGAGATACAAGGGTTAGAAGATGGGTACCTCGCTGTGTTGTTTGCTCAGGATTTTGGGCGGCTGCACGGTGGCTTCTTGCAGAGTGCGGCGGCGACTGTCCGGCGGTCGTCGACGGCTAAGGTTGGTAGGGGTGCTAGAAGAGTTGATGGTGGTAGTGTTCGGCCATGCTAGGGATTATATAGGGTGGAGGGGGGGGAGGCGGTTACAGGGATGGGAAGGGGTCGGGTCGACGTCGGTTTATGAAAGGAAGAGAGGGGGACGCGGGGTGGGGTTGGTACTGTAGATGGGGGGTTGGGTTGTGGGTTAACGGGTTACGGGTTTGGGTATGCGTTTGGGTTTGTTTAGTTTGGTTTGGGTTAGTCTAGTTTGGTTTAGGTTGGTTCGATTTGGTTTGGATTGGTTCGGTTTGGGTTGGTTTATTATAAATCAATGCAATTAGTTATCAAAAAAATAGTTTTAGACCCCAATAAATTTCAGAAAAATTATACAATATTCTATTATTAATTATACACCCAAAAATATAATTTTTTGCATAATTTTAATAATTAATTTAATACACAAAAATATAAATCCATAAAAGAATACTTATTATAATTAACTAAAAATAATAAAAATTTTCTACAATAATAATTAATGAAAATTTTAAATTAAAATCTAAAAATCAGAGTGTTTACAAACCTTATGCTCTGATACCACTCTATTGGGGAGGGAGCTCGGAACTCAGCAAAGTAATATCGTTCCCAATCGAAAGAAGAGGACTAAACTAAATCCTAGAAACCTGCAAACACACAATACCACATCACGAGACTATAATCGCAAACAAACAACAAATTTTGCATGGAAAGTCGATATGGGAGAAAACCATAGGACGATCGAAGTCCAACCCAAGAATGAATCCACTACCGGAATATAAGAAATACACCAACTTCTACGAAAAAAATCACGAATTCTCCCATGTTTCCTTCTTCCTCTTCTCAAACTTGTAAAGGCTCCTTTTTGAATCTTACACCAACTCTCCATTAGGTTAGGGGATAACATATGCTGCATATCTTAATGCCGAGAAAAATCAGACCATCAAATTCTGTCATCCCAACTCCGATTTCCACTCAGCCTAGATGCATGCCGATATATCGGTTCCAATACAGCTACAAATCCGGTTGGTCTCAAGAAAATCAAACATTGCACCACCTATAAAGTGGTATAAAGGTAGTATGCCGCCAGTATCGTAGTTGCTCTGATACTTGTTAAATTTGGCTTCAATACGTGTCCCAACTCGTCGTAATTTTGGGTGTTCTTTACATAGAAATAAAAACCAATCCAACAATGTAAATGTGTCAAATCCTAAATTGTATGGATTTTATGTTTCTTATTTGTCGAGCGTACATTGACAGGAAGTTGTCCTTTTTTTTTTTTCTTTTTTCTTTTAATGCACCAACAAAAATGGATCGGTTATCCATACTTCTTCTTATTGATTGGGAAAAAAAAAAAAAAAATTTGAATTACACTTACTTTATTTAGTCATATTTAAGATACATCCTATACGATTACCATAATCTATGACATTCACCAACTTTTAACGGAAACTAATAATCAACCGCTTTGACAATTAATTTTTGACCGAAATATCCCTTCCCTCTTTCAACCCTCTCCTTTTTTCTGTCATGTACTAAGGGGAATATTTTGGTCCAAATTTTTTTGTCAAAGGGGTTGATCGTTAGTTGGAAACCGTTTCCGTCAAAAATGGAGAAGAGGTGAGGGATTTCATATATTATGGTAATCGTATGGGATGCACCTTGAATATAGAAAAATAAAGTGGGATACAACTCAAATTTTCTCTTAATTTTTTTGGGACATCGTTTGAAAACAATTCCGAACCTAAGAATTCAGACCCATAAAATACATGTTTTTATACCAACTAACCAAATCAATTTCAGATGTTGTTAATTGCACATTATGTTGTTAATGGTAAATGTTAAGGGCACCACAAGAATTACTAGAGGGTAATAGTGACGTATTACTTAAGTTGTTGTTAATTTCAGATGTTGTTAAGTGCACTTTTCTAGTAGTCGGTCGGTCCGAAGGTTCTTGGAAGGATTCTACGAAAATTTTGAAGTAAGAATCCTTCTCAGGTGAAATCTGTTTCTTGAAAGTGATTTCGGAGATTCTTTACCAACAAGAGAAATAGTGACGTATTACTTAAGTTGGCTTTGGGGATTCATTTCTATAACAAGGGATCTTGGAGTATCCAGGGGTATTTATAGTACTGTCAAGGGTGTTTACATGCAGACACACACGCATAAACTAGATGGGATATGGGGAGAGTAGCAAGTGATGGACGCGACTGCCAGAACGAGGAGAGCTACGACGTGGTCGTCGTCGTATCGGGGTACCGCGGGTCGGTGGCCGCGTGCCGGCTGTCCGAGGCGGACTTCAAGGTGTGCCTGCTAGAGAAAGGGCGGCGGTGGGAGGCGCACGAGTTCCCGAAATATACTCTACGTCTTGTCTCGGCTTCCAAGATGGAGTGGAGGAGGTTCGGTTTCGGTTTCGAGCAAGCATTATTTCAGGTTAGTTATGTTGGAGTGTGTGGGGTTCCCAACCTATTTGGAGAATATCCCGGAGTGCAACGAGCATCATTCGTGTGTCAAAAAAGTTTGAAAAGTGCATCGAACGTCGTGTATTACAACATTTATGGTAAGCAAATATTATATTGAATTTTCATCTTTGACTTAATTTATATATTTATGATTGGATCTTTCATATATTAACTTTTCATATAATTGGATTTCCAATTTATGGTAAGCTAATTTATGATTTAATTTCCATTAAATATATGATTGAATGTAATTGGATTTCCATAAATATTTTTGACTTCCATACATAGATTTCCATATGGAAACCCTAATTCATGCAAGGGTTTATAAAAAGGCTCATGCGATATACAACAAAGAGAGAGAGAAAAAAGGTGGCAAGAGTATCATTGCAACTTTGGAGAGTAGAAAGAAGGATTAGAGGTGCTTCGTGGTTGTAATCTATTTTATGTTCCAAAGAGTTGCGGTGATCCGTGTTGGATCGGTGAGGAACTTGTTGATGCTGTAATCTCTTTATTCTATTAGTGGAGGTTTTTCAGGGTTGGACTCTGATCGTCCCGTAATTTTTTTCATCTGAATTTTTCACGTAAAAATCTCTCTGTCTGCTATTTGTATTTGATGTTTTTTGGTTTGTACGTTTAGCTCGGTTCTCTTGCAGGTACTCTCTGATTTGGAGAACGATTTTCGCGTTTCATTCCCAACAGGCTAAAACCTACTTGATCGTCGTGGTCGCGGTCGTCGTCGTGATCTTCTTCTTTGTTTGTTCAAATGTCCATTTCTGAATGCTCCTTAGAAGCATTAGGTCGTCAAGTACTTTATCGTTGTTGTCGTCTTCTTCGTCTTCTATAGAAGTACTAGGTACGTGTGCGTTGCACTTGGTCCATCTGTCATTGGCAAGGTATTTCTCCTGAACTAAAAAATTAGGGATCGCAATATCGATGTCAGAATCGATTATCGGATCATTTCTATGAGTATCAGGATCCGCGGTATTAGCAGTTTCGAATCAAGTATCGAATTTTTTGGTATCCGAAAGCAAATAAATATTAATAAATTATTAACCTTTAGAAAATATGGTTTATACATTTAGACACAATTTTTAGTATTTTTTAGTGTTATTTCTAATTAGTTTTGAAATTGAACAAAATAGTAGTCATCATTACCGATTGGTTTACATGCAATATTTTTTCACATACTTTTACATCCTTGCTATGCTTGTACACCCTTGCTGATTGGTCTTTTTCGTTCAATTTTGTTTTGTCAAATTGATCGAAAAAGAGATCCCAATATCGATATCGGTATCGGTCCGTATCGAGTATCGGTTGGTCTCTGGTCGGGACATGCCAAATCTTATCGGTATTGGCTATATTGGGATACTTCCTATGACACTTTGCTCCACCTTCCGAATTTTTTTTCTTTTTTGTGTGTCACATTATCCATGTGGTGTATCGGCCACCAGGCCCAATGATTGGTAGAACACAAACTGTGTTAAGAAATGCTTGATTTGATTAAAGATGGAATGCACAGATTCACGATCAAGGCGATTCTCTGGCTGCTGTGGCCTGTGGTCTCGGTGGAGGTTCTCTCGTCAATGCCGGAGTGCTCGTGCCGACTCCGGTCCGAGCAAGGAGGGAACCCAGATGGCCCGAGGAGTGGCGCAAGGACTGGGAGCTCCACGAGGGACGTGCCTCGGCGATGCTCGGTGCGCAGGACGTTCCGGTCGAATTCCCGAACGCCCGAGTGATGCAGCAAATAATGTATCAATTAGAGATTGAAGAGTGCAGGCTGATCATTTCAGGTATATATGTATGTCATCTTTCTTACTCAAAATCATGTCACTAAATGTTGGGTTTTGTAAATCTTGTTGGTGTTCTTGCCTTTGGACTAGTAAAGATAGTCCCGCATTGGCTACACTATCAAGTGGTTATTTCAATATAAAACTTTGTATGTGTTGAGGTGTATTGGGCACATGGATGCCATTTGGGAGTATTTTATTAGGAGAAAAAATGATTAACTCCTCAATGAAAGCTTTTAAGCTTTTTGTCATATTCTTGGATATTATTCCATAGGAGCTAGGTCCTAGCGAGTTGGGCTCAAGGGCGCAAAGTGGTGCTTTGTTTGCGTACTAGTCGGCATCGTCGCAAGGAGCTTGTGCGTTGTTGTTGCGCTCATTTTATGCGCGTGTTGCATGAGCGGGTGCTGGTCGGGCACTGAGTGGGCTATGTATTGGGCTACGATTGTGGGATGTCAATTTTGTATATTGGATTTTTAGTCCCACATCGGAAAGAAGAGGAGGATGGACTTCCATCCTTCCCTATATAAAGAGCCATCTAGCCTCCTTTTGAGACAGACCAAAAATTAAGAAAGATGAGTCCAAATGAGTCCGTTCGAGTCACACAAAGAGGTGACTACGGTGGTTTTTGTAAACCCCCTGATTTTTTAAAATTTTTAAATTAATTTTTCACAATTTTTATTGAATTTTCTGCGATTTTTAACTGATTAAAACTAAGGTATTTTGAAATTGAATGATTTTTAAAATGATGTTAAATAATATTTAAATATTATGGAAATGATATTTTTAGGTGTAAAATGAAAAATTAGACATAGGATAATTTTTCGAGAATTTATTGGACCCCGAAAATATTTTTAAAAGCCCTAAAAACCAAGTTTTAAATAAACCAAATAAACCCTAGGATTAAATCCGGTTTATTTCAAATAAACCAAACTGAACCGAACCGTGGTGAACCGAACCGGACCGAACCCAATCCTTAACGGGTCGGGTCGGATCCGAATTGAACCCGACCCGGACCCGTTAACCCGCTAACCTAAAAATCCCTAAGCCTACGCCACCAGGACCACCGTAAGCCTCCGCCACCGCCCTCACCCGCTGCCACCGACCCTCGCCCCCGCCTCCTCCGGTGGCCTCCACCAGCAGCAGCAGCAGCAGACGCTGCAGCGCCTCAGTCGCAGGACCCGAACCCCCTAGCTCCGTCGCTCGCCTCCACCTCTCTCTCCCTGATCCGCAGCCGCTCGACCCGAGCCCCGGCGCCGCCGTGCCACCTCCCCGCAGCGCCTTGGCCGACCTCGCCGGAGCCCTAGCCGACCAGCGCCTCTCCCCAGCGCCTCCGCCTTCCTCCGGCCAGCCTTGACCTCGCCGGCAGCAGCAGCGCCTCCGCCTGACGACCCAGCCCCGGCGAGCAGCCACCAGCGTAGCCACCAGCTCCGGCGAAGATCTCCGGCAGAAACCGAAACCCTAGAACTGTACAGTACCTAGACGCCGTGTTGCAGTGTCGTGTCGACTCACGGACACGAGAATCCTGGTTTCCATAGAGCCCTGTTCAGGTACCCTTTCCTCTCTTCTCGCTGCCCCATTTTCTGTTTCGTCTGTTGTGACACGAATCCTGCGTGACCTTCTCGATGCCCGTGCAATCCGCTCGGTGTATCGCGTCCTGTGGTGATCGTGAACCGCGATCCAAAAACAGGAAAATAATACCCCATTTTCTCCCGGAACTGAGTTCGTCCCGCCAAACGAGATAACTTGGTCGCGTGCGGTCTTCACTGAAAGGTGCGCGCCGTTGATACGGACGTGCGGGATTTTGCAGAAGTTGATTTGGATGTGCTTGCACACCGAAATCAACGCGTATCCACCGACAACATTCCGTATCGGCCTGTTCTGGATCTCGTTGTAACTTTGTGTACACACGTTGAATTGAAACAAAACTTGTGCCATAGGATTCGTAGCAATACGCTGGTCCTGTGACCCAAGTTTGGTTCGATTCTGAGAACGTTGACAAAATCGCGTATCGTGGGCCCCACGGCTCCACTTGACGGGCGATTTTGTGATCGGCTCATCGAAATTCAATTCTGAAAGTTCCATTGGGTTCATATTATCGTTCTGGACTTGTTGACACTAAGTTGATGGATTTGGAGACCATTGGTTCTGACACATTTTTGGGTGCAAAGCGGCCCACATGTGGATCCCGCTTTGACCAGAAACTATCATTTTTGCCCCTGTGTCCAAATTGGACTCAAGGACAGGCGTTTCTAGCTATTTGATATTTTTTGAATCTGATGGTGATGTTTATTTCAACAACCGGAGCAGTGCCTGCAATTTTCTACTGAGGTCAGAGCTACAGTTGGAGCTAGAACCATAGGCAAGTGTACCTTGCCAACATTGCAGTTTTGTTACTTATTTCCTTGACTTATTTATTTATCTGTTGTACATGCTTAACCTAGGACCGTGTGACTTACTTAGCGTCCGATTAATAGTCGGGTGCCAACACCGTACGGGGAGTTGAGTAACGTCACCTAGACATGGATACCGAGACCCTATACATTCTCGTGCTTGCAATATCAAGTACGTTATAACCCAGGACACCTGACACTATTCGTGAGACAGAATCTTCCTGAAATATTCATGGTGATTCTATATAGGTTACATGATTCATGACATAGATATTGCATGTGCTTAGTTATTATTATGACTTGCTGCATTAGATATGATCTTGCGTGTCATGGACATGAGACGTGTGATTACATTGGGTGGGGAGAGACACACAGACTACAGGCTGATTATATATATTTATTGCAGTGCCTTAGCCATTACAGTGCAAGGCCCACTACATAGTAAACTACATAGTAAACTACATAGTAACTATATAGTAAAACTACATAGTATTACTGCTACCGGCTCTCCGACACAGAGCTTGTAGTGGTCTCAGCCTGAGTCTAATATTTCTCTCATTTTGTATATCACTTAGATGGTTACGTAGTATGCCCTATTGATACATTTTATATGCTGTATTTATCTTGGCATGCTGTTTCTTGTACCTTGTTACATCCCTCTGAGGACCTAGTCCCTTGTCAGTTTTGCAGCATAGACCATTGCGGAGCCTGACTGGAGTTGCTAATATGTGTTGCTTTGTCATGCAGGAATTGGTGTCAGGTACTTATATCATTTCTTTCGGAGTATTATTTATTATTCATATTGTTTATTCATCTGCTGATATAGCCTAGTTTTATAGACTCATATTCCTTTCTCGAGTCTATTCGAGCTTATGTGTTACTGGCGGCTGACTTTATCACATGTAGCTCATTATTGTATATTCCGTTCATTATGGATTGAGGCATAGATATTTATAGATAGTAACCCTTCTAGTATAGCTTATACATATTAGAATCCGACCAGAGTCTGGTCGAATGCGTAGCTGGCATGTTACGTATTCTTAGTCCTGCATATTTTGGGACTGGGGCATGACATGTTTTTGTAGTGGCCCATGCAGGTCCTGATTAAATCATTTCGGTTACTTTTCGGTACTGAGCGAGCCTGTATTCAAAGTTAGTAGTGTTAGCATCTCAATCCACAATTGACTTAAAAATTATTTAGCACTTGATTATCGCCCTTGGACTTCGTAATTGTACTCTTTCAAATCTCCTCGACATCCTATTTATTGTTTATCATCTCTTCCTATTTCGGAGAGATGAATGTTCGTGCACGGTGTTTCCTCTAGAAGCAGATTCTCGTCAAGGCAGAAGAAGTTATGCTGGATATAGATATTTGAAGACGGTTACCCTTAGTAGGATAGTAGATAGGTTATTCCTATATACTAGGGTTAGTGTAGATTTTAGCATGAGAATTGAATATAATATCAGAGGCCTAGAACTAATAGAACCTCACCCTTGCTTATAGGTAGCAAGTAATTTGGATGTATTGGAAGAAATGAAAGAGGGTTTGACTCTAAATACTTTAGGAAATACATAGTTAGATGCTAGGGATCAGTTGTGACTCATGATGGTGATACAAGGAATTACATTGTGACCTTAGGAAAATGGAACCTTAGATAGCTGACCATAGTGGTTAAATCTTTAGATATCTTCTGACTTTTTGTATCAAAATTTGATCTTATGACCCAGCTGTTACACCCCTACTAATTGCGCCAAAGAAGAATAGGATGGTACGTCTGTGTATTGACTATAGAACTGAACCCTGTAACCATCAAGAACCGGTCTCCCTTGCTATGCATTGACGACCTATTCGATTAGTTGAGTGGTACGAGTATATTCTCAAGATAGATCTTAGATCCGGTTATCACCAGCTTAGAGTGTGTAGAGAGGATATACCGAAAACAGCCTTCAGGACCAAGTATGGACATTATGAGTTCTTAGTTATATCGTTTGGTTTAACTAACGCGCCAGCTGTATTCATGAGTTTGATGAAACAATGTTTTCTCAGTACTTGGACACGTTCGTGGTTGCGTCTAATGATGACGTCTTGATATATTCCAAGAGCAGAGCACGAGCATCACTCTTTCAGCAGGCCCAGTGACAGAAGAAGACACCAGTGCAAGGGCGTAGACAGACTTTTGCAATGACCTTGGAGAATGTGCAGACTCGTGGAGTAGCAAATGCGCATAAGTTTTCGTAATTATCCGTTTCTAGTATTGCTTTAGTTCGTGCCCATTGGTTCGTGACCTTAGCCTTAACCTGGTAATTTTAAACTTGCTAATAATTGATAACCTAGTATATTTTTATAAGTGATAACCTAGTTTTTCTAAAACTGTTGTTTATTAGTTTTTCTTTCTTCTAGAAATTTTATAAACTTTCATTTGCATAGGGAAATAATTCCCTATGTGTTGATTCTCCTTAATAGTAATGTACTTCGAACAATGTTTGCAACCGTGTCATCTCTGTTGACCGGTTATCCTTTGATTGCGAGGACGCAATCCTCTTAAATGGGGTAGATTGTAAACCCCCCGATTTTTCAAAATTTTTAAATTAATTTTTCATAATTTTTATTGAATTTTTTGGAATTTTTAACTGATTAAAACTAAGGTATTTTGAAATTGAATAATTTTTAAAATAATATTAAATAATATTTAAATATTATGGAAATGATATTTTTAGGTGTAAAATAAAAAATTAGACATAGGGTAATTTTCTGGGAATTTATTGGACCCCGAAAATATTTTTAAAAGCCCTAAAAATCAAGTTTTAAATAAACCAAATAAACCCTAAGATTAAGCCCGGTTTATTTCAAATAAACCAAACTAAACCGAACCATGGTGAACCGAACCGGACCAAACCCAATCCTTAACGGGTCGGATCCGAATTGAACCCGACCCGGACCCGTTAACCCGCTAACCTAAAAATCCCTAAGCCTCCGCCACCACTACCATCGTAAGCCTCCGCCACCGCCCTCACCCGCTGCCACCGACCCTCGCCCCCGCCTCCTCCGGCGGCCTCCACCACCAGCAGCAGCAGCAGCAGCCGCAGCAGCGCCTTAATCGTCGGACCCGAACCCCCTAGCTCCGTCGCTCGCTTCCGTCTCTCTCTCCCTGATCTGCAGCCGCTCGACCCGAGCCCCGGCGCCGCCGTGCCACCTCTCCGCAGCGCCTTAGCCTACCTCGCCTGAGCCCTAGCCGACCAGCCTTGACCTCGCCGACAGCAGCAGCGCCTTCCCCTGATGACCCAGCCCCGACGAGCAGCCACCAGCGCAGCCACCAGCTCCGACGAAGATCTCCGACAGAAACCGAAACCCTAGAACTATACAGTACCTAGACGCCGTGTCGTAGTGTCGACTCACGGACACGAGAATTCTGGTTTCCACGGAGCCCTGTTCAGTACCCTTTCCTCTCTCCTCGTTGCCCCATTTTTCATTCCGTCTGTTATGACGTGAACTCTGCCTGACCCTCTCGATGCCCGTGCAATCCGCTCGGTGTGTCGCGTCCTGTGGCGATCGCGAACCACGATCCAAAAACAGGAAAATAGTACCCCGTTTCCCCCCGGAATTGAGTTCGTCCTACCAAACGAGACGACTTGGTCGTGTGCGATCTTCACCGAAAGGTGCGCGCCGTTGATACGGACGTGCGAGATTTTGCAGAAGTTGATTCGGATGTGCGTGCACACCGAAATCAACGCGTATCCTCCGACAACGCCCCGTATCGGCCTATTCTTGATCTCGTTGTAACTTTGTGTACACATATCGGATTGAAATGAAACTTACACCATCAGACTCGTAGCAATACGCTGATCCTGTGACCCAAGTTTGGTTCAATTCTGAGAACGTTGACAAAATCACGTATCGTGGGCCCCACGGCTCCACTTGACGGGCGATTTTGTGATCGGCTCATCGGAATCCAATTCTGAAAGTTCCGTTGGGTTCTTATCATCGTTCTGGACTAGTTGAAACTAAGTTTGACGGATTTGGAGACCATCGGTTCTGACATATTTTTTGGTGTAAAGCGGCCCACATGTGGACCCCGCTTTGACCAGAAACTGTCATTTTTGCCCCTGTGTCCAAATTGGACTCAAGGACATACGTTTCTAGCTATTTGATATTTTCTGAATCTGATGGTGATATTTATTTCAAAAACCGGAGCAGTACCTATAATTTTCCACTGAGGTCAGAGCTACAGTTGGAGCCAGAACCACATGCAAGTGTACCTTGCCAATATTGCAGTTTTGTTACTTATTTCCTTGAATTATTTATTTATCTGTTGTAAATGCTTAACCTAGGACCGTGCGACTTACTTAGCATCCGATTAATAGTCGGGTACCAACACCGTACGCGGAGTTGAGTAACATCACCTAGACATGGATACCGAGATCCTATACATTCTCGTGCTTGCAATATCAAGTACGTTATAACCCAGGACACCTGACACTATTTATGAGACATAATCTTTCTAAAATATTCATGGTAATTCTGTATAGGTTACATGATTCATGACATAGATATTACATGTGCTTAGTGTTTGTGGTGAAAAATGAAAGATTGAAATGTATTCAAGTGGGGGTCTATACGAAACCCGTTTTCTTTGGTTTACAAACAAACTTGTACAATTTAGTCCTATACTAGGATATGGGAGTACAATTTATTTAATCTGGGTAAATATTGCTATAGGCGTCTGTCACGACCCGATCCCAATAAACTGGGTCCAGTCGGATCATGCCCAGCCTGCACCGTTGTGAGACGGCGGCAGTAAGCTGTATCAATCCGTAGTAACACACAGACATCCAGAATACATGAAGGAAATTCAATTTTTATTGCTAAGTCTGAGAGAGAAATTCATTTACAATCCAGATCAGACAAAACAAAACATGGTCCTGGGTTATTACTTCAACCCTGCTTATTACAATTTAAAAAAATAAAAGGGAAGCAACTAAACATCGGCTTCCTGGCTAGGTTCAGCTAGGGCTTCAGAACTCTGGTCCGGACCATAAAAGGTATCATACTCATCATCGTCACCGCAATCACCTAAAATTGTTAATCTCCAGTCAGGAGGGAGCAAGAACATATATCCAATTCCAGTATCTTAACGATAATTAAAATGATGCAATGAAATAGTTTTGAACAGTATTTATATTTTTTTGTATGCAACAAATATGAAACAAGAACAGTAAATGTCGATGAAGCAATGATGACAAACTACAATCACTAAAAGTGTTTTGAGAAAAGTAGCATCCCGTGGCCGGCTGGGGTTGGAGGCAATCTGTGTTCGCGTGAACACGGTGCGGCGTCAGTCCAGTGAGGTTGGACTTCAGCTATCCACAATGAGACAATAAGGGGGCTTTGACCACGGGTGCTAACCTTTACTCCCCAGTTCCCAAGGCAATAGTCAATGAGTCAATGAGTCAATCAATCAATCAATCAGTCAATCAGTCGGTTCCGTGAAATCAAGTGTCAT
This sequence comes from Iris macrosiphon, assembly GCA_036927795.1. Classification (NCBI taxonomy): domain Eukaryota; kingdom Viridiplantae; phylum Streptophyta; class Magnoliopsida; order Asparagales; family Iridaceae; genus Iris; species Iris macrosiphon. Next base: position 144,673,924 of record JAYESA010000018.1, read on the forward strand.
CTCAATATATCTATATGACATGCAACATATTTAATTACAACTAAAATACCAGTTTTGAATTATATGAAACTTGCCTGGAGTTGGTTGGTGACGCGAGTGAGAAGTCGCGACGGTCTCAACCTTAGTTACAGGGACCTACAATTATTAATAATCTGATTTTAGAATTAGACAAAGGGTTTTAATCTGCCTTGATTAGTCAACTAAGTTAATGATTTGAATCCAACGATCGATTAAAATAAAAATAATGATTTGTATTAGTGATTTAGTAAAACAAAAACCCTTTTTAATAATAATAAACTTTATTTATTTTTATCGTAGAAAAATATTTTATGGTAAAAAGTCGTTTTGTTTCTGATAGGATAATAGGAAAGAACGATTTTAATAAAAACAATATCATTTGTTCTTAGCAATTAATTTATAAGAGAAATAATATTTTGGAAAACATATTATATTTTGAATACCGAAAATCATTTCAGAATTATATATTAAATAATTACTAATTAGTATTTAAATACTAAAAATCATTTCGGAAATTATCATTTAAATAATTACTAATTAGTATTTAAATACTAAAAGTTATTTCAGAAATTATCTATTAAATACTTACTAATTAGTATTTAATTACAAAAATCATTTCAGAAATTATCTATTAAATACTTACTAATTTACGTAATATTTAATAAGGTTTTTATTTTATTATAACTACTAATATACGTATTTACAGATTGTTGTATTAAATCGCTAATTAGTTAACAGACTAAAACTAACAATTTATTAATCTATTTAATTTACCATAATCTATCAATTTCTAGGCTATCCCGGGATTGACAGAGCTTTATTCTGTCAGTCCCGGTCGGACAGGGTAGCGGTTTTGGAAGGGACATTGCGCTCTGAAAGGGGCACCTACCGGGGAGCTGATGGAGGAGCACCGAGGGGAGGCCTCGGACTCGGGATCGGGGTATTTCGAGTCCGACACGCGGTTCTGCGTCCGTACCGTGTCCGACACGACGCTGATACCGTGTCCACTGCACCGTAAAGGGGGCTAGGGTTAGGTCTGGGAGCTGCTGCGGCCGGCCGGAGGCTGAGGCTGCAGTCGATCACTTTAGTCCTTGGACTACACGATGATGAAGAAGTGCCGTAGAAGACGGAAAGCAGCTTCAAAGGTTGCAGAAAAGAAGGTGGATGTACGATGCCAAAGTCGTCGATCCCTACATTTCGCCTGAGCTCTGGATTACTCTCTCTCCAAGACTCTTCGACCTTGGTTCGATCTCTTCTCCGATTCGACCTTCTATTCTCTCCTGCCTGGTTCGAGTTTCTCGACCCTATTCAATTTTCTCGACCTTGTTCCTCTGCGGATAGAGGTCTCTATTTATAGAGTTTTAGTGACAGTGACCACTCAGTTGGTGTAAAAACCGAGGAGTGGATAGCATAGCACCCTTTTACATAACGGTTAAAGTAACCAATGCCTGCGTATATGTCACGCCCCAGTCCCAAAATACGTAGGACTAGGAATACGTAACACGCCAGCCGTATGTATACGAACTCCAATATATGGAAACCATATACACACGTACGCTGTACATGAATATCCAATCCACAGTGGTAATATATGTCACAACAAGTCACACGCAGTTCTATATCTCATCCACAGCACAAGTAATAGATAAATGGAAATCAATAACTGAATATCAAAGAAGCAGTCTCAAATAGTAATCTCAAAGTGTGATAGTCGGGTGGAAACAAATCCACTACAAATCGACTATAATAAAATAGTAAAGAGAGAAGAGAATAAACTCTAATATAAGAATAAATGTCTAAAAAAGAATAGCAACTAGAATCTCTAAACAGCTGCAATGAATCACATATAATCAGAAGGTAAGATCGTCTCAGACTGATAGGTAGCGTCAGGTCCAGGTCCATACTCCTGCGGGTACTCCTGCTCATCTATATCTGGAAAGGGACCAGGTACTCAGAGGGACGTAACAAGATACGTAATAACATGCCAATAGAGTACTGAAAATAAACATCCATTGGGGTCGCCTAACCGTCTAAGTGAATGCAGTTAAGAACACCTTTCCCCACAAGTGAGCTATCTGGCTGAAAACCTGGGATTTGGCATGGTTCTCTATTGGAGATCCAGGGGCCTAAAAAGGCACGACGACTTTCGAACGCCGGAGGCCCGCCTGATAATAATATAATATATAGTGGTCATCACCACCCGTATCTCCGGCGGAGAATCCGGACGCACAATAGATAAAAGTGCAAAGGAGCTCAAATGCGGTACTTGTTGTTCTCTCCACCCAATGCTCTAAGCATGTCATGTCCATGACACGATAAACCTCTAATAATCGCCAGGTCTACTAGCATGCAAAGTTTCTATTGGCAGTTATCCCTATCCGTCGCACGACCTATACGTACCAGTGGCCAGCCGAGTACGCAAGTCCGTGTCCTACATGTGACTCACACTCGTGTAGGAATAGTGTTAGGGCCAATGAAACATAAATGCCTCATGAAGATGGGGTAGTCTCATAAAGTAGGTCTAATGCATATACATAAATAAAAACATAGTACGACGACACCGTCGTTGCACCCAAGTTTCCTTGGACGCGCAGTTTATATATAGCAGTTTAAAATAAATGAACTAAATAAACAGGAAATAAATATGCATGCCTCATATGGAATGTAAATACAGTACAATGGCAAGGTATACTTGCCTGGCAAGAAATCTGTAAAGTGTACGCGCCCAAATATCAAGGACACGGAACCTGGAACTAAGGACTCCGAACAAACGTCTCCGGATGCTGAAATAAACATCACCAACATTTTCGGAATGAGCAAAATAGCTAAAAAGCACATCCCTTTCGTCCAATTTGGACACAGGGGCAAAACGGTAATTTCGGGCAAAAGTGGGGTCCATGTGTGGCCTACTTTGCACCGAAAAGCGTACCGAGGGTAACAGTCTCTAAATGGGACAAACTATAGGTCAAACAACTCTAAATGTCAATACGAACCCAACGGTATGTCCAAATGTGGATTTCGATGGGCCGAACAAAATTTTGTCCGAAAAGTCAACTGTGGGGCCCGCCAATTGGCGATTTGGTCAACCGTCTCAGAATTGTGTGAAAATTGGGTCACAGGACCAGCGCGTTACCACGAGTCCAGTGGCGCAAGTTTCGTCGCAATCTGACAAGCGTGCACAAGATACGTGTGAGTTCCACAAAAGTTGCGACAAGGGGTGTGTCCGCGGATACGGCTGATTCCGGCGCGCACACGCGTCCGAATCAGTCTCCACGAATTTTCACGTGTCCGGTTACGCTGCGTGCACCATTGGGTACACTTGGTACACGGCGGGGCGGTCCCGTTTGGCGGAGCGCGCTCCGTTTTCCAACTTTTGGAAATCTGGAAAAAGTGGGTTCGCGCAGTTTTGTGACGAATTTAATTATGTCCACAGCAACTAATAATATAGGGTTATTTAACAGAAAATAAACTAGGTCAAGTGTTCTACAGGTATCAAAAAGAATCACCGAATTCGGATCTCTGTGGTGTGAGATACGAACTCGGCAATATGGGTGGTCACCGCAGTTTTCTGCGATCCCAGAATTGGGTCTGCTCCGCCCACTTTGGACGCTATTTTTCACATAGGGGCACACGTTTTCCGAGGTTGACTATAATACAACTATGGAAGAGGGTTAAGGGGTGAGCGTACCGGTGAAGACGGAACGACATTTGGTCGAGCGAGTCGACGGGAAACAATTCCGGAGCGAAGGTGCCTCGAGTGGGAAACTGCAGTTCGCGAGGTCGGAGTCGTCGGGATGGTTTGGATGGCTTGGCGGGGCTTCTCTGGCTGCGGTGATAGCTCTAGATGGGAAGAGGAGGTCTGGAGATTTAGGTTTGGGTTTTTGAGAGATAACTATATATATATATATATTATATAATAGGAAAAGAGAGAGGGATGGAGCGGGTTCGGTCGCGGGGTGAAGGGGTCGGGTATGTGCTTAACGCACAGTTGCTGAAGGTTGGGTCCACGTGTGGGGAGCAAGGCCTAAAGGCTGAAGGGGCTAGCAAGTTGCTAAGGAATGGATGGTAAAGAAAATGCTAAAGTTGCTTTGCTTGGGTTTCTAAAGCAAATGCTAAGGAATGCATTAACAGCAAGCTTGCTGAAGGAGTTTAGCAAAAATACTAAGGAATGGTTCAATAGTTGTGTTATTATTATTACTTTTATTATTATTATATTATTAATTAATTTCTTATTTAATAATTTCTTTTGTTAATCTTTTCTTTTCCTATTAATATATGCATATATATATATTTGTATATATATATAATATATATACTCATAGAAAAATTCTAGATTAGAATAATGCACACCATTAGGCTAGCAACTGCTCAAGGGGTCTCCTACATGGAATAAATTCCAAAAAAAATCCTGATGGTCCCATAAGTCCTCTAAGTGTCCGAACACCTAAAATAAAAATTATTAAAAATCTATTTCTTCTATTTAGCCCTAATTACAACAATTTAATTAATAATTAATAAATAAAGGGTGTATACGATTTCTAGGAAGGGGGTTTTACATTCTACCCAACTTGTAAAAATTTCGTCCTCGAAATTAAAATTAAGCCACGATAGAATGCAAGGATGGTATAAGATATAAATTAACAATGTAAATTCATACCTTGGTCTGCGAATAGGTTCGGAAAACGCTTGCGCATGTCGTCCTCGCGCTCCCAAGTTGATTCTCCTGGCGCGCCATGCCTCCATGCTACGCGAACCAAGGGAATAGACTGGTTCCTCAACACTTTCTCTCGACGATCAAGGATTCCCACGGGTTGCTCTTGGTAAGACAAGCTCGGCCCAATGGTGATCTCCGAATGGTCGAGAACATGACTGCTGTCTGCCACATATCGCCTGAGCTGCGACACATGGAATACGTCATGTACTCCCTCCAGTGAAGGTGGTAGCGCAAGTCGATATGCCACCTCTCCAACTCTCTCGAGCACGTCAAATGGTCCAATATACCTTGGACTCAACTTGCCGTGTCCTCCGAATCGGATGGTGCCTCTGGTCGGTGATATCCTCAAGAAGACGTGATCGCCCTCTTTGAACTCCAAGGGACGACGATGAAGGTCTGCCCACTGCTTCTGCCTGTCTTGCGCTGCTCGCAAGTGTCCTTGAATCTTCTTGACTGTCTCTACGGTGTTGACCACCAACTCGGGTCCCAAAATCTGACGTTCTCCCACGTCACTCCAACACACAGGAGACCTACATTTTCTTTCATACAATGCTTCAAACGGAGCCATCTGAATACTCGCTTGATAGCTATTGCTGTAAGAAAACTCTACAAGATGTAGGTGGTCCTCCCATGATCCTCCGAAGTCTAACATGCAAGCCCTCAACATATCCTCCAAGGTCTGAATAGTACGCTCCGACTGCCCATCTGTCTGCGGTTGGTAAGATGTACTGAACTTCAGACGAGTACCAAGACTTTCTTGCATGCTCCTCCAAAAGTGCGATGTGAAGCACGAATCTCTGTCCGATAATATGCTGACTGGTATGCCGTACAATCTCACAATCTGCCTCATATATAAGTCAGCTAAAGCTTCTGTCGGCTGGCCCACTCTAAAAGGTATAAAATGGGCTGACTTGGTGAGTCGGTCCACTATTACCCATACTGCATCTCTCCCACTTGGACTCTTGGAAAAACCCGTGACGAAGTCCATAGTGATGTGCTCCCCAGGGTGATGCACTCGGTCGGATGAAACCTTTCTCCTCTAGCTCTTTTAACTGTGCCTTCAGCTCGTCCATCTCCTTCTTCGCCAGTCTGTAAACATGCGATGCTATAGGTGCTGCTCCGGGTGCTAGTTCAATTGAAAACTCTACGTCTCTTTCTGGGGGTAGTCCTGGCAAATCCTCTGGAAAGACGTCTAGAAATTCTGAAATAATGGGATGATAGACAACATCGTCCATTGCGAGTTGCATACCATCAAGAATTTTTGTGGATCCTCGGGCAAACTCAAGTTCAGGCTGGCCTGGTACCTTAAAAAGAATGCTTCCTCCAAAGCAGTCGAAGAAAGCATGGTACTTGCTTAGCCAGTCCATTCCAAGCACAATATCAAAAGACGGCATAGGAAGGACTAAGAGTTGGGCATTCATCTCCCTGCCACGTATCACTATAGGGCCCGATCTACAAACTCGACTAACTGGTACAACTTTCCCTTCGGTAAGAATTCTAACACAACTAGATAATGGTGTAGAAGCAATGTTATGTTTGGCAATAAAACTAGATGATATGAATGAGTGGGTGGCTCCCGTATCAAATAATGTCACCGCAGGAAAAGTAAAAACAAGGGTAATACCTGCTATGACATCCACCTCATGATCCATGTCATCTACCTCCAATGCAAAAGCTCGCCCGTTCCTCTGTTGCTGTCCATGTCCGGTCTTCATATACTGCTCCTCCTGAGTGGGTAGCGGTGGTCCTCTCTGAAATTCTCCTGCTGCTGGGGGTCGAGGTGCTCCCGGTCCAGTCATCTGCTGGGTTGGCTTCGGTGCTGGAAGCGCTAATCTCGGGGCTGGAGGTGGAAGTGTCTGCTGCATTGGGCAGTCTCTCGCCAGGTGCTGTCCAGAGCCACATCTCATACACTGACCCAAGCGAGTCCGACAATCTCCCACAATAACTGCAATAGGGCTTCCCCAGATTCTGGTACGGTGCTGCTCGGTGTTGCTGATGCTGTTGTGCCAAAGGATGTCTGATAGGTCCTCCCTGCTGTGTCCTTGTCGGTCCCTGCTGTATCCTTGCTGATCCTTGTTGTGTCCGTAGCTGACCTCCATTTTCTCTGCTAATGGTTTCCTGAAATCTGGCCTCTGTCAGTAGTTCAGCGTAAGAGACTCGGGACTGCGAGCTTGTATAATGTTGTAGCTCCTGGGTCAGTCCTCGATGAAATCTCTTAGCCTTAGCCAAGTCATTTGGTATCAAAGCAGCGCCATATTTGCTGAGTCGACTAAACTCGGCATCATACTCGTCCACGGTTCGGTTCCCTTGCTCCAAGTGAAGAAACTGATCATACAAGGTGTCCCTGACAGTGTCCGGGAAGTACTTTCCCTCAAAGCATTCCAAGAACTGCTCCCAAGTCTGGTAAGTACCCAACTGGCGCTCCATGGATTCCCACCAGTGATGAGCATTACCATCTAGAAGCGTCCGTACACCTGTCATCCATAGGTCCGTCGGTAACTGCGATGCCTCCAGTAGCTTCTGCGTGTGAGTGATCCAGTTCGTAGTCTCCTCCAGGCTCTCAGTGCCCTTGTACTGCCTTGCACCCATCTGATCAAAATCCTTTACTGAACCAACCCTAGCTCGAGGTACTGGAGCTAGTGCTTGGGCTGGTACAGTAGCCTGTGCAGCCATCCTCTCCAGTGCTGCCAAAAATTCTTGCCTCTGCTCGGCTGCCTGCTGCCTCTGTTCCTGTATCATTATCTGAAAGAATTGGAACATCTGCGCTTGGCCATCTTGCGGTACCGGGACAGGTGGAAGGTTCCCAATAGGTGAAGCGGGAAGATCAGATGGAACTGGAGTGTGAGTCTGTCCATCTGGCCCCGGAAGCCTAGGAATCGTTGGGGTCCCTCCTTGAGTCTGACCATTGACTCCAGAAGTTGCGTCGCCATTGGCGGCAGTACATCCATTTTGCATATCCATCTCTCTGCAGTTGATGTACGAAACGATTAGAAAAAGTACAGGAATCAAACATGATGCAAGTATTAAATAGGAAGGATGAATTTCAGTCAAGCGTGGATGAGATCCTTATACTCTATCCCTATACGCAGGCTTGTTCGGTACAGTTACGTAACCGAGATAATATATTCTTGACCTGCATGGGCCACCACAAAACACATGTCACGCCCCAGTCCCAAAATACGTAGGACTAGGAATACGTAACACGCCAGCCGTATGTATACGAACTCCAATATATGGAAACCATATACACACGTACGCTGTACATGAATATCCAATCCACAGTGGTAATATATGTCACAACAAGTCACACGCAGTTCTATATCTCATCCACAGCACAAGTAATAGATAAATGGAAATCAATAACTGAATATCAAAGAAGCAGTCTCAAATAGTAATCTCAAAGTGTGATAGTCGGGTGGAAACAAATCCACTGCAAATCGACTATAATAAACTACTAAAGAGAGAAGAGAATAAACTCTAATATAAAAATAAATGTCTCAAAAAGAATAGCAACTAGAATCTCTAAACAGCTGCAATGAATCACATATAATCAGAAGGTAAGATCGTCTCAGACTGATAGGTAGCGTCAGGTCCAGATCCATACTCCTGCGGGTACTCCTGCTCATCTATATCTGGAAAGGGACCAGGTCCTCAGAGGGACGTAACAAGATACATAATAACATGCTAATAAAGTACTAAAAATAAACATCCATTGGGGTCGCCTAACCGTCTAAGTGAATGCAGTTAAGAACACCTTTCCCCACAAGTGAGCTATCTGGCTGAAAACCTGGGATTTGGCATGGTTCTCTATTGGAGATCCAGGGGCCTAAAAAGGCACGATGACTTTCGTACGCCGGAGGCCCGCCTGATAATAATATAATATATAGTGGTCATCACCACCCGTATCTCCGGCGGAGAATCCGGGCGCACAATAGATAAAAGTGCAAAGGAGCTCAAATGCGGTACTTGTTGTTCTCCCCACCCAATGCTCTAAGCATGTCATGTCCATGACACGATAAACCTCTAATAACCGCCAGGTCTACTAGCATGCAAAGTTTCTATTGGCAGTTATCCCTATCCGTCGCACGACCTATACGTACCAGTGGCCAGCCGAGTACGCAAGTCCGTGTACTACATGTGACTCACACTCGTGTAGGAATAGTATTATGGCCAATGAAACATAAATGCCTCATGAAGATGGGGTAGTCTCATAAAGTAGGTCTAATTCATATACATAAATAAAAATATAGTACGACGACACCGTCGTTGCACCCAAGTTTCCTTGGACGCACAGTTTATATATAGCAGTTTAAAATAAATGAACTAAATAAAAAGGAAATAAACATGCATGCCTCATATGGAATGTAAATACAGTATAATGGCAAGGTATACTTGCCTGGCAAGAAATCTGTAAAGTGTACGCGCCCAAATGTCAAGGACACGGAACCTGGAACTAAGGACTCCGAACAAACATCTCCGGATGCTGAAATAAACATCACCAACATTTCTGGAATGAGCAAAATAGCTAAAAAGTACATCCCTTTCGTCCAATTTGGACACAGGGGCGAAACGGTAATTTCGGGCAAAAGTAGGGTCCACCTGTGGCCCACTTTGCACCGAAAAGTGTGCCGAGGGTAACAGTCTCTAAATGGGACAAACTATAGGTCAAACAACTCTAAATGTGAATACGAACCCAACGGTATGTCCAAATGTGGATTCCGATGGGCCGAACAAAATTTTGTCCGAAAAGTCAACTATAGGGCCCGCCAATTGAAGATTTGGTCAACCATCTCAGAATTGCGTGAAAATTGGGTCACAGGACCAGCGCGTTACCACGAGTCCAGTGGCACAAGTTTCGTCACAATCTGACAAACGTGCACAAAATACGTGCGAGTTCCACAAAAGTTGCGACACGGGGTGTGTCCGCGGATATGGCCTGATTTTGGTGCGCACACGCGTCCGAATCAGTCCCCACGAATTTTCACTTGTCCGGTTACGCTGCGTGCACCATTGGATACACTTGGTACACGGCGGGGCGGTCCCGTTTGGCGGAGCGTGCTCCGTTTTCCAACTTTTGGAAATCTGGAAAAAGTGGGTTCACGCAGTTTTGTGACGAATTTAATTATGTCCACAGCAACTAATAATATAGGATTATTTAACAGAAAATAAACTAGGTCAAGTATTCTACAAGTATCAAAAAGAATCACCGAATTAGGATCTCTGTGGTGTGAGATACGAACTCGGCAATATGGGTGGTCACCGCAGTTTTCTGCGATCCCACAATTGGGTCTGCTCCGCCCACTTTGGACGCTATTTTTCACCTAGGGACACACGTTTTCCGAGGTTGACTATAATACAACTATGAAAGAGGGTTAAGGGATGAGCGTACCGGTGAAGACGGAACGGCGTTTGGTTGAGCGAGTCGACGGAAAACAATTCCGGAGCGAAGGTGCCTCGAGTGGGAAACTGCAGTTCGCGAGGTCGGAGTCGTCGGGATGGTTTGGATGGCTTGGCGGGGCTTCTCTGGCTGCGGTGACGGCTCTAGATGGGAAGAGGAGGTCTGGAGATTTAGGTTTGGGTTTTTGAGAGATAACTAAATATATATATATATATTATATAATAGGGAAAGAGAGAGGGATGGAGCGGGTTCGGTCGCGGGGTGAAGGGGTCGGGTATGTGCTTAACGCACAGTTGCTGAAGGTTGGGTCCACGTGTGGGGAGCAAGGCCTAAAGGCTAAAGGGGCTAGCAAGTTGCTAAGGAATGGATGGTAAAGAAAATGCTAAAGTTGCTTTGCTTGGGTTTCTAAAGCAAATGCTAAGGAATGCATTAACAGCAAGCTTGCTGAAGGAGTTTAGCAAAAATACTAAGGAATGGTTCAATAGTTGTGTTATTATTATTACTTTTATTATTATTATATTATTAATTAATTTCTTATTTAATAATTTCTTTTCTTAATCTTTTCTTTTCCTATTAATATATGCATATATATATATATATATTTGTATATATATATATAATATATATACTCATAGAAAAATTCTAGATTAGAATAATGCACACCATTAGGCTAGCAACTGCTCAAGGGATCTCCTACATGGAATAAATTCCGAAAAAAATCCTGATGGTCCCATAAGTCCTCTAAGTGTCCGAACACCTAAAATAAAAATTATTAAAAATCTATTTCTCCTATTTAGCCCTAATTACTATAATTTAATTAATAATTAATAAATAAAGGGTGTATACGATTTCTAGGAAGGGGGTTTTATAGTATAGATGATCTTTTGAATGAGCATGTGACGCGGGTCCAACTAAGGGACACAACGCGTATAACTGCTACGAAGATCACGGCGTAAAAGCCACACAGGTAGGTATCCCTCGTGTAGAAGAGGTTGGCGTAGAAGCCAATATTTGTCACCATGGCATAGAAGCCAAGTAGGCATAGAAGCCGAGTAGGCATAGAAGCCGAGTGGGCGCAGAAGGCCGGATGGGCGTAGAAGCCACATGAGCATAGAAGCTGGAGGGGCGTAGAAGCCGAGTGGGCGTAGAAGCCGGAGAGGCGTAGAAGCCGAGTGGGCATAGAAGCCGAGCGAGCACAGAAACTGGATGGGCGTAGAAGCCGCTGTGTAACGTACCGAAGTGGTGACGTGGATGTCTTAGCCGAAATTACGGCTCTTGGAGATATAATCAAATCCCTCGTATTAAATGCAGCGATCTGCCATCATCCCGTGCATTAAATGCAGGTGCTTGTCTTTAAGATTTGCTATCATTCTGCGCATTAAATGTAGATATGCGTCTCGAGTCCTGTGCACAGAGTAGCTGCTGACATGGCAGGCTGTTTGTCCTTCACGGTGCGTAAGAAGGTCATGTCTGCCTGTGTAAAACTAGGCAGCATATTTCCTTGCATGCGTAGGAGTAGTTTACGCGAAGGGACTGTCACTAAACGACGATTCGGTGACATTTAATCAAATCCCTTGCATTAAATGTAGAGATCCGCCATCATTCTGCGCATTAAATACAGAGGTGTATTTCGAAGGTCTGCAGCCCTTCTGTGCATCAAACGCAGAGACGTGCCTCGAGAAACTGTCACCGTCTTGTGCATTAAATGCAGAGGCGTGCCTCGAGCCCTGTGAGAAGTGCAGCTTTCGAAGTGGCAGGCGGTTTGTCTTCCGCGGAGCGTAAACAGCTCACATCCGCCTGTGTAAAATGAGGTAACGTATCTCCTTGTATGTGTAAAGGCGGTTTACGCAGAGGGGAAGGCAGTAAACGACAGCCTGGGTTGCAGTGTCGTGCCATCATTATAGCCGTCGCCTGGGTTGTCGAGCAGTACCCTTTTGTCAGAAGTCCAGACGTCAGGTTCATTTGCAGGACATGACAGGTTCACTTCGGAGAACATGAAACGTTCCTCGTACGCTTTAATGCTGCATTGAAAGCGGGTACGTTTTACGCCATATAGGCAACGAGGCCTTCTGTTCTACGCTGAAGCAGCCTGGACATACTGTACCCACATGGGTGGTCCCTTATCTTTTATGCTGTGCTCAGTGGAAAAGCTCTGTTGCAGGCATGATGGCTCTGAGGTCCTCTGTTTACGCTATTCTGCATCACTGTCCTTGCGTAGAGATGTCCAGCGTATTTTTTATGCTTCTACAAGACCCCCTTCAAAGCTTTCAAATTCCTAGGAATTTGAACCGCTTTGAATAAAGCATGAATCGTTCCTCGTAACTCAAAACGTTTCTGTATGGAGCCCGTGGAAAAGAAATCTTTCGAGCGTAAGGTCATGGATCTGTCACCACCGAGCGTAAACTAAACGCCACCGAGCGTGAGACCATAGATTTGTATCTGCTGAGCGTGAAGTCGTAGGTTTGTAGCCTCTCGAGCATAAAAGCTACCGAGCACAAAGGCATCCGGGCGTAAAACCATAGACTTATAGCTTGCGAGCGTAAACCGTAGATCTGTAGCTGTCGAGCGTAGAAAGCTCCTTGACGTAGAACTGTCGATTTTGTAGCTCGTGGAAAAGAAATCTTTCGAGCGTAAAGTCGTGGATCTTGTTGCTTCTGAGCGTAAACTAAACGCCACCGAGCGTGAGACCATAGATTTGTAGCTGCTGAGCGTAAAACCGTAGATCTGTAGCTGTCGAGCGTAGAAAGCTCCTTAGCATAGGAACCACAAATCTGCTTCGCGCGAAAACTTTTTGAATTCGCTGACTGTCCGTCTTTCGAGAAAAATAGGCTAACGTAGTCCCCAATCATAACCGAATATTAATTAGGAGATTTGGTTCGGGATCCGAGGAGTCCGTAAGCGCCGTTTGAGAATGCTGTTCCAATCAAAAAGGGGCTTCCATTCCTTTATGATTGTTTGTATGGACTTCGGGTGTTTGTACTAGAGGTAATATGGACGTAGTATAATATCGTGTTGATTGAGGGCATCCCACTGGGGGATTTTGGTGGACCTATTATTTGTTGTGCACATTGGAATGCAAATAATAAGTTCGAAACAAGTCCTCAGCTAGTAATGATATTATGCTGGGGATATTTTAGTGGACCCACTACTTTTTTACGTATGTTAGTGCAAGTAATGATTTTGAGACAAGTCTATAACTCTGTGGGGATTAACAGAGGCTGACTCTTGCTTCGCCGGGGATACTGACGATAGATCAGCGGTAACATGGACGTGAACTCTTCGTTTCCATTGTGGACCTATTACTTGTTGTGCACAAAAAGTTCAAGTAATAAGTTTGAGATAAGCCCTGCCAGAGGTAATATGGACGTGGTAGTTTTTGTGGACTCAACACCACTGGCATACTTAGAATTAAGTATGGGTGTTAAGTTGAAATGACAACCGATATCAGAGGTAATATGGACGTGATGATCGATAGCCAAAACTCAGGAAAGTTTGTTCAGAGGTAATATGAACATAACGAACTTTTTTGGGGATAGCCTCCATGGAGAATGGAGGTATATATCTGCTCAGAGGTAATATGAACATAGCAGTTTTTTTGGACTTAACACCACTGGCGTACTGAGAATTAAGTACGGGTGCTAAGTTGAAATGACAACCGATATCAGAGGTAATATGGACATGATGATTGATAGTCGAACCAAGAAGGTTTGTTCAGAGATAATATGAACATGACAAACTCAGCTGGGAAAATACTCCATTTAGGGATGGAGGTATATATCTGCTCAGAGGTAATATGGACATGGCAGTTTTCGTGGACCTAACACCACTGGCTTACTTAGAATTAAGTACGGGTGTTTAAGTTGAAATGGCAACCGATATCAGAGGTAATATCGACGTGATGATCGATAGTCGAACCAAGAAGGTTTGTTTAGAGGTAATATGAACATGACAAACTCAGCTGGGGAAACACTCTATTTAGGGATGGAGGTATATATTTGCTCAGAGGTAATATGGACATGGCAGTTTTCGTGGACCTAACACCACTGGCGTACTTAGAATTAAGTACGGGTGTTAATTTGAAATGGCAACCGACATCAGAGGTAATATGGACGTGATGATCGATAGTCGAACCAAGAAGGTTTGTTCAGAGGTAATATGAACATGACAAACTCAGCTGGGAAAACACTCCATTTAGGGATGGAGGTATATATCTGCTCAGAGGTAATATGGACATGGCAGTTTTTGTGGACATAACACCACTGGCGTACTTAGAATTAAGTACGGGTGCTAAGTTGAAATGACAACCGATATCAGAGGTAATATGGACATGATGATCGATAGTCGAACCAAGAAAGTTTGTTCAGAGGTAATATGAATATGACAAACTTTTCTGGGAAAACACTCCATTTAGGGATGGAGGTATATATCTGCTCAGAGGTAATATGGACATGGCAGTTTTTGTGGACCTAACACCACTGGCGTACTTAGAATTAAGTACGGGTGCTAAGTTGAGATGACAACCGATATCAGAGGTAATATGGACATGATGATCGATAGTCGAACCAAGAAGGTTTGTTCAGAGGTAATATGAACATGACAAACTCAGCTGGGAAAGTTTGGAGTGAGGGAGCAAATTATCACTTGGGAGTGAGGGCAATTTGCCGTGGTCCTCTTCTCATTCACACACGCAGAGTGATGATTTTGGCATCAATCAACTCCTAGATTCTCCTCTTCAGTAGGTAGCACGCCCTTGTGGGGTGATGAACGTACCTATGAAAGAAATAATAGTCTGGGTTATCGGCATCGCCAGCCCTTTCAGGGTGTCTGATGTTGGGTAACTGAAGCTTGTTTCCCTTCATCAATTCATTGAAGATGTCAATGATATCCTCATCACCGAAAGAGAAAGTCCCCTTTGGCCTTCGGACTACCGGTACCTGAGTCGTGCGGTCTTTGGGGAAGACTGTCATAGTTACATCATCTTTGGATTTAGAGGGAATTCTACCCCCAGTCTTGGTTGCTGTTTTGTTTTGTCCGGGGACACTACCCCCAGACACGTCATTGTCCACAGAAGCGGAGTTAGAAGGACTTGCCTCCGGGGCTTTGGAGTTCGTATGAGACGAGGCATACCCCAACCCGAAACGATTTTGTTGACAATGGGGATCACCACGCAACGGTATTCGTCGTCCTTTTTCGTTATTGAGGCCAGGCTTCAGCTTCAAATTATAACCAATATTTTGCATGATTTTTAATACTTGTGGGCTATATCGGTGGACTTGCATTTTTTCCATATCAGACTTGTGAGCATCTTCTTGTACATTCGGTCTACTCTGCGTGCGACCGAAGACGATTTAATGTTGATCATCTTGAGTAGATGGAACGATAAAGATAGAATCTTTATGTGGTCTATTAGCTGTTGATGGTAATCTCCACATGATCTTCCCATGCTTGGTTGTTAGGGGTACTGAGTCTTGGCTTTGACCCCTTGCTCTGCGATTCTGGAAAGACGGAGAGTAGCCCAACCGGTCAAAAACCGGTCGTTTTGCTTCAGAACAGCAATAATCAACTACAATCCTATGACTATTACAATGGCGCTCCCTAGGAGGCATAATAGACATATTGGAAGATCCCCTATCCTTGCATTTCTGGATTAGATATGTACGCAGGTCAGGAGGATTTACAGAAGAAGAAGACTGCTTGTTCCTCCTATTTATCGCAGTGGCCATACGGATGTTGGGAACCCCAGTTTTCCCTGTGCCACCCGTATACAGCAGGTTGGCCATCTGGTTGGCGGATAATCCCTGAGGAGGGTGTCTTCCCGCAACTTGAGCTTGCTTTACGTCGAGGAATTTCGTCTGGCATAATTTGGAGATTTGCTCAGACTGGCGTAAAGATGAAGAGGTCCTCAGTTGGCCGTCGGCCTCCCGCATAATCCGGAGGGTAGGCAGATTGTTCCTTCGCTGGCGTAAAGGCCGAGAGGTTGAATAGTCCGCTGCTTGCTTTTTCTTGCGTAGATTGCAGGGATCACCTGCTTTTTCACGGAAGGCAGATGAAATTTTACGCGTGGAATGCGTTTGAAATTTCTGATTTGGCGCCAAGGCTTTATCAGAAATGTTATCTATTCCGCCAGTGACGGAAGACTGCATTTTATGCACAGGGCACGGAGTGGACTTCTGGACTAGCATTAAGCCATTTCCAGAAGTTTTGTCGGCCTTGTCAGAGACAAGTGACTAAATTTTATGTGCCGGGCACGGAGTATACTCCTGGGTTGGCGCTAAGGTCTTGCCAGAAGTTTTGTCGGTCCCGTTAGAGACAGGCGACTGAATTTTACGTGCAGGGCACGGAGGGAGCAATGCTACAACCTAGTTGGTCGGGAAGATCGGAGAGATCGGAGAGTCCACAGGAATGGTAGAGGATGTCTTGGGCATCCAGACCTTGCGCAGCTTCCTGTTGTCTTGGACGGAGAGAGGGTGAGAGCTACCCCCGGCTCGAAGCATGTCTTCGTAGGCAGACTGGTCGAAATGGACGACCAGTGTCTTCTTCACGGTTCCTACAGATACCGCATCGTGTTGAGCAATTACTTCCTCATCAGAAGAGAAAGATTTCCCCAGCAGAGTCGCCATCTTGTTTGTGGTAAAAAATGAAAGATTGAAATGTATTCAAGTGGGGGTCTATACGAAATCTGTTTTCTTTGGTTTACAAATAAACTTGTACAATTTAGTCCTATACTAGGATGTAGGAGTACAATTTATTTAATCTGGGTAAGTATTGCTATAGGCGTCTGATCTGCAGTCGATCACTTTAGCCCTTGGACCACACGATGATGAAGAAGTGCCGTAGAAGACGGGAAGCAGCTTCAAAGGTTGCAGAAAAGAAGGTGGATGTACGATGCCAAAGTCGTCGATCCCTACTTTTTGCCTGAGCTCTGGATTTCGCTCTCTCCAAGACTCTTCGACCTTGGTTCGATCTCTTCTCCGATTCGACCTTCTATTCTCTCCTGCTTGGTTCGAGTTTCTCGACCCTGTTCAATTTTCTCGACCTTGTTCCTCTGCGGATAGAGGTCTCTATTTATAGAGTTTTAGTGACAGTGACCACTTAGTTGGTGTAAAAACCGAGGAGTGGATAGCACAGCACCCTTTTACATAACGGTTAAAGTAACCAATGCCTGCGTATAGATGATCTTTTGAATGAGCGTGTGACGCGGGTCCAACTAAGGGACACAACGCGTATAACTGCTACAAAGATCATGGCGTAAAAGCCACGCAGGTAGGTATCCCTCGTGTAGAAGAGGTTGGCATAGAAGCCAATATTTGTCACCATGGCATAGAAGCCAAGTAGGCATAGAAGCCGAGTAGGCATAGAAGCCGAGTGGGCACAGAAGGCCGGATGGGCGTAGAAGCCGCATGAGCATAGAAGCTGGAGGGGCGTAGAAGCCGAGTGGGCGTAGAAGCCGGAGAGGCATAGAAGCCGAGTGGGCGTAGAAGCCGAGCGAGTACAGGAACTGGATGGGCGTAGAAGCCGCTGCGTAACGTGCCGGAGTAGTGACGTGGATGTCTTAGCCAGAATTACGGCTCTTGGAGATATAATCAAATCCCTCGTATTAAATGCAGCGATCTGCCATCATCCCGTGCATTAAATACAGGTGCTTATCTTTAAGATTTGCCATTATTCTGCGCATTAAATGTAGATATGCATCTCGAGTCCTGTGCACAGAGTAGCTGCTGACGTGGCAGGCTGTTTATCCTCCGCGGAGCGTAAGAAGGTCATGTCTGCCTGTGTAGAACTAGGCAGCGTATTTCCTTGCATGCGTAGGAGTAGTTTACGTGAAGGGGCTGTCACTAAACGACGGTTCGGTGACATTTAATCAAATCCCTTGCATTAAATACAGAGATCTGCCATCATTCTGCGCATTAAATGCAGAGGCGTATTTCGAAGGTCTGCAGCCCTTCTGTGCACCAAACGCAGAGACGTGCGTCGAGAAACTGTCACCGCCCTGTGCATTAAATACAGAGGCGTGCCTCGAGCCCTGTGAGAAGTGCAGCTTTCGAAGTGGCAGGCGGTTTGTCTTCCGCGGAGCGTAAACAGCTCACATTCGCCTGTGTAAAATGAGGCGGCGTATCTCCTTGTATGTGTAAAGGCGGTTTACGCAGAGGGGAAGGCAGTAAACGACAGCCTGGGTTGCAGTGTCGTGCCATCATTATAGCCGTCGCCTGGGTTGTCGAGCAGTACCCCTTTGTCAGAAGTCCAGACGTCAGGTTCATTTGCAGGACATGACAGGTTCACTTCGAAGAACATGAAGCGTTCCTCGTATGCTTTAATGCTGCATTGAAAGCGGGTACGTTTTACGCCATATAGGCGACGAGGCCTTCTGTTCTACGCTGAAGCAGCCTGGACATACTGTACCCACATGGGTGGTCCCTTATCTTTTATGCTGTGCTCAGTGGAAAAGCTCCGTTGCACGCATGATGGCTCTGAGGTCCTCTGTTTACGCTGTTCTGCATCACTGTGCTTGTGTAGAGATGTCCAGCGTATTTTTCATGCTTCTACACTTAGTTATTATTATGACTTACTGCATTAGATATGATCTTGTGTGTCATGGATATGAGACGTGTAATTACATTGGGTGGGGAGAGACACACAGACTACAGGCTGATTATATATATTTATTGCAGTGCCTTAGCCATTATAGTGCAAGGCCCACTACATAGTAAATTATATAGTAACTACATAGTAAAACTATATAGTATTACTGCTACCCGGCTTTCCGACACAGAGCTTGTAGTGGTCTCAGCCTGGGTCTAATGTTGCTCTCATTTTGCATATCACTTAGATGGTTAAGTAGTATGCCCTATTGATACATTTTATATGTTGTATTTATCTTGGCATGCTGTTTCTTGTACCTTGTTACGTCCCTCTGAGGACCTGATCCCTTGCCAGTTTTGCAGCATAGACCATTGTAGAGCCTGATTGGAGTTGCTGATGTGTGTTGCTTTGTCATGCATGAATTGGTGTCAGGTACTTATATCATTTCTTTCGGAGTATTATTTATTATTCATATTGTTTATTCATCTGCTGATATAGCCTAGTTTTATAGACTCATATTCCTTTCTCGAGTCTATTCGAGCTTATGGGTTACTGGCGGCCGACTTTAGCATATGTATCTCATTCTTGTATATTCCGTTCATTGTGGATTGAGGCATAGATATTTATAGATAGTAACCCTTCTAGTACAGCTTATACATATTCGAATCGGACCAGAGTCTGGTCGAATGCGTAGCTGGCATGTTACGTATTCTTAGTCCTACGTATTTTGGGACTGGGACGTGACAGTTTTCACCGCCCCAGCAAGAATATTTTTTTATTCTATCTTCATCTCCGTTTTTTTTAGTTGTAAACGTTATATCCCAATTGCACTACGTTTGCAAGAAAGAACATATTTTTGGTTCTTTAGCTTAGTAACCTAGAAGGAGTTGTAATAAGCTACTATATTATATTTTTATATAGTTCTTCGTTGGATCGAAGTATATCAGTGAGAAAACTTTTGTGTGAACTCCTGATCTTGGTTTTAACTTCTTATTGTACCATCTTTGATTAAGTCTCGGGACTAACAATCTCAAAGCAAGATCAGAGTAAGATGGAGAATAATCGTGCAAGTCTTCTCAATACAAGTTTTTACAAACTTGGGAAGATTGACGGGCTACACTTTAATCATTTGGATGAGGAAGGAGTCCTCTATCAAATGTCGGACATTAGTAGAGAGATTCAGGATCTACAATTCTTACGGATGGAAGTGAGCTTGATCTGGCATCGCTGGAGATGCACATTCCAAGAGAAAGAAAGTCGACATCTGATGCAACTTGGCGCATGAAGATATTTAAAGCTAGTAGCTACATAAAGAAGTCTACTGCGGTTGCAGAAGAGAGACTGGCACTATGCATCTACGCATGGCAATAATTAGAACATGGAAGAACTCGTCACATAAGCAGTCTCGGCGCAGGGCATTCACTGCGCATGGCAGGCTCGGTGCAGTGTAGTCACTGTGCATGGAGTTCTTTCGGTACATGGCAGGACTTGGCGCATGGAAGCATCTATGTGGCTAGCTCTAAACAAGATCTATATGCGGCCAGGTTATGCGTATAGGGCTATAAGCACCTTGGCGCATGTCTCTTCAAGCATGAAGGACCATGAGAATGAGGATTGCAAATCCAATTTTAAACCAAAATATCAAGGTAAAAGCTTAACTTGGTTACTTTGATTACTTAACTTAGTTGCTATGATTGGCTGGGTAAGTCATCTGGCGTGGTTGCTGACTGTTGAATGGACACTAGTGCATCTAGCCACGGGAGCTCTAGGAAGAGCAGTTCACTGAGGTCAAGCCTATAACTGAAGAAGGCCGAAGATCTTGATAGCGAATAAGAATCAAGCAGAGGATCTGGGGGTCGAGGAGGGGACAGAGGCGAACGGAGGGGGTCGAGGAGAGGGAGGGTTTGAGGAGGGGGTCAAGGAACCGCAGGGGGGTCACCGTAGAGGGGGGGGTTCGAGGTGGGAGTCGTCGGAGCCGGGGGGGAAGAGGGTGTCGAAGAGAGAGAGAGAGAGAGAGAGAGAGAGAGAGAGAGAGAGATTGAGAATGGGGGAAAATGAAACGCGCTCTGAAATTTTAATTTTTCGCAGCGACGGATATTTTCGTCGCTATTCCGTCGCTAACGTAACAACGACGCATTAACGATGACTTGTTGATGAAAAATAATATAATTTGTTTACATAAATAAATTAGTCATAATTTTGTCGAAAGTTCGTTGCTAATTCAGCGACGAATTATTTTTCGTCGCTGAAATCCATTGTTATTTAATAGTATTTTTGAAGTGCGTTACCGTCATGTGGCGGTTGTAAGAGAGTTGCATGCATTTGATTGTAGTCATAGCATAAACCTTCAAATATTGGTTCCATTGGTTGGACTGGACCCGCCTGCTACAAGGAATAAAGACAGGCACAACTGCTTCAAGCTTCCTTTGTCTTTTCTTTTAAGAAAGCTATTATTCTATTCAATTATTGTTGTCTTTTGAAAAGCTATTTACTATTCTCTTCAATTATTCTTGTCTTTGATCAACAATTATAACATTGAGCATGCACTTGTTGGCAAAGCAAGCAAGCAAGCAAGCAAGCAAGCTGTGGGAAATTTAGAATCTCTCTTTCTTTTCTCTTCATCGCTACTATGACGATTATGGAATTCCTTGGCTCATTCATTCAGCCCTTCATTTCTTGCATTGGTAAATAATTAACGGATTTTTTCATTTAAAGTAATAATTTATAATATAATTATAAAAAACGGGAAAAGTTTGGGGGAATAGCAGGTGGGGGGACCACTCGCCAACTCAGTTGGCGAGGTGCTGAGTTGGCGAGCATCTCGCCAACTGAGTTGGCGGGGCACCCTCCTCGAGGGGCCGCTCGCCAACTCAGTTGGCGGGCCATGCACCGTTGGCCTGCCATTGAGCAACGGCTATATTCCATTCCTATAAACACCCCCCCCAAACACTCCTCACACCACATTCTCCTCCTACCCCAAACACTCCTCACACCACATTCTCTCCTATTTTCACAACTTCCTCCTCTTGATATTTACTGGCGATGGCTACCCGCAATGACGGTCGTATTCCTGGCGGACCGACTACCGCGCTTATTATTAAGCAACGTGAAGAGCACATTTTTAGTCAGATATTTACTGGCGAGGTAATTTTTGAAATTACAAGTTGCCAACTTTATTAATGTATATGTTTTTTATAATGCCTATGTTTACTTTATTAATGCATATATTTTTTATAGTTATACGACCATGATCATGCTTTACGAACCCGGATCCACGTACATTGGCGGTCCGAAAGGAATTATCGTACGTGGGAGCTAAATTTGGTTCAAAAGGCTTTGGTGGAATCCTTTGGATTCCACTATATAGATCGTGTTAGATATTTAATTCACGATCTTCATTTAGTTGTAAGCCTTGCGGAGCGTTGGTGGCCAGAACGCAACACTTTTCAACTCCCATTCGGCGAGATGACGATGACCCTTTTTGATGTGACGAATATACTAGGGTTACCTATTAAAGGTAACGCTATATATTTTGATCCGCACTTAAAGGGATCTGATCTGATCCGGAGTTATCTTGGTGTTAGCCCTCCTTCAGGTCTAAAAGACGGCAATTATGTGAAATTTTCATGGCTCTGTGACAACTTTATAGACCTACATCAAACTATTGATGGGGTGGTTGATGTAGATAAAAATTGGGTATGTATTTTTATTAGTAAATTTGTTTATTACTTAATTTAGTGGTACAATTCTATATAACACTTAATAAATCCAGGTCATTCGTTGCACTAGAGCGTATCTGCTCTGTTTATGTAGTGCAATTCTATTTCCCGATGCATCGGGAAATCTGGTAAATGTACAGCTTTTACCATTCTTGGATGATCTGACAAAACCTACTGAGCATGCGTGGGGAGCTGCTACTCTTGCATTTTTGTACGCCAATCTGACAGAATTTGTCAGATCCAATCGCAAGAGTATTTGTGGATGTATTTCACTGATACAGGTATGAATGAAAGACCTTAAAAAGTTAGAATAATTTTATACGCAAATTATGTTTGTACTAATGTCATTTTTTTGTTTTATAGTTCTGGTCCTACGAACACTTTTATATTGGTAGACCTGTTACCAGCATTCTCAGTGATGTTGGAGTATTTCCAGTTGCTATGCGCTGGCCTACAGACGTAGTGGATTATCAACACTACCAATACAGGACTGTATCACTATATCGTAGCCAATTTGATACACTGCGGTATAATTAGGTAAATTTTAAATATACAATAAATATCTTTAAATTATTTAAGTTTTGATCGTAGATAAACATCACATCTAATTGATACAATATCTTTAAATAGGTAACCTGGTTACCGTACTCATGTGAACCTGATGCTCCAGAAATCAAGATGACATCATATGCATTTAGTTTACACAGATGTCATATTATATATGATCGGTTCACCATGTACCATCCGGCAGACCGTGTTCTTCGGCAATTCAGAATGGCCCCAATAATTCTCGATGATCCACCGACAGTCGGTTATCAGACATCAAATGCATTACAACGAATCATTGGTCTCGTTGCTGACTGGAATAATCGGTTCGAGAATTATAGTGTGAGGGACATGTCTCCCAAACTAAATTCTGCTGAGGAATGTAAGTTATAAGTTACTCATTATTCGTATTGATTTAGTGTAAATAGTTTGCTAAAATTTTGTTTACATTTTACAGACATAGGTAGCCTCGACTACAGGCAATGGTGGGGATGCCCTCTTATGAGCAACCGAGTATACCACTACGAGGAGCCCAGGTTCAAGACTAGATCTGTAGACGATTCTACTCTGCGTGCTTTTGTCGATGGAATACATGATTTGGTATGACTTTATTATACTTTCAAAAATACATATACATAGATATGATAAATATATTAATTTACGTGTTCTTCAAATTTCAGAGTGGTGTATACCAACAATATTTGCAACAACCTGAGATAAACCTTCCCCCACAAGGTCGACTTTTTATGGAGGAACTTGTGACTCGTGTTGAGCATCTGGGTACTGGACGGGAACCGGAAATGCCTCCAGTACAATCCCGTCTTCCACCGGACTATCCGACCGGCTTAGTACGACAGAGACACTCTCATCGTCGTCGGCGGCGGGATACTGCTGGAGCGGGCCCGAGTGACCAGTATGCTGAAGCGGGCCCTAGTGACCAGTATGCTGGAGCGAGCCCGAGTAACCAGTATGCTGGAGCGGGCCCTAGTTACCAGTATGCAGGACCGGATCCGAGTTACCAAACTGCTGGAGATGAAAGCTACCAGATATTCATACAATTTTTTTTGACTCCATCAGCACCGCTGCCTACCCAAACTCAACAAGACGAGGACGAAGATTAGTAGAAAATTTGTAACATTGTATGATTACAATTTTTGTATGATTTGTAATGGTTTTTTATTACAATATTTGGGTATTGAACAATTCTATTTTAATCTCTCGGTTGACTAGTACATCTTCTTCGGTTGTGTCCCATAGCACCACAATTACTGCAACGTAGATCTCTTGTCGATGAATCCCGGGGTTTGATGCGGTTCTTCTTTGGTCTTTCGGCTTTGCGTCTTATATCTGGCACCCCAATTTGTCCTCTTACCAAAAGACCTTGGATTTCGTAGGGAACTGGAATTGGCTCCATTTTATGCGCGTATACAGTTTTCAAGTTTTTCGTCGAAAATACTGCAGGATAAAAAGTATCAATACTAATATTGCAATATCTACAAACAAAACATGCATGTATACATGGTATATAAGTATGGTACCATCTAAAACATGTACAAGATCTGTCAGTTATATGAACAATATAGGTTCTACTTGTTGCCCGGTCTATTATTTCAAACTTATAACTATCAATAGCTAATATTTCTAGGTGGTTCTTCTCTTTGATAATAGAAGCCATATTTTTTAACATCTTCGGACAATAATCTGTGTCTATATTTTCTGCAAACTTTTTACGATTGTCATGAAGTGTAATAATCTTGGCTCTAATACCATCAAGAAGTGTTATTATTGGCTTATCTCGTAATTTCTTAATCCAGCTGTTGAAACATTCAGCAAGATTAGAAGTGTTAATATCTAATCTAGGACAAGTAGCATACGCTGTTATCCAATGTTCAAATCGACGACTTTTATCGTTTACACCAATAAGCCAATCGTACAACACTATGTTCTCGGCTTTAATTATATCAAACACACTCTCTGCATCCGTTTTATTATATGATCTAGCAAGCGAGTCTAACAAGTGTTGAAATACTGGTTCTTTTGTAACTTTTTTCATGTTTAGTTTAAAATGTTGAATACAAAAAAAATGAGAAGATGCAGGAAAAATAGCACGAACAGCATTTATTAATCCCTTTTGCTTGTCAGATATAAATGAAATTGAACTCCAATCATTAAAACAACTTTCAAAAGATATTTTAAGAGAATTTAAAAACCAAGACCAAGAATCACTATTCTCACCTTCAGCAACAGCATAAGCTATAGGATATAATTGATAGTTAGGATCGTGAGCACAAGCAATAAATAAGATACCTTGATATTTAGACGAAAGAAATGTAGCATCAGTACTAATAATTGGTAAACATGCACTTAAAAATCCATCAATACATGACTTAAAACAAATAAAAATTCGTTGGAAGCTATTGTTTTCGGTAGTTTTAATAAAACATGTACTACCTGGATTTGTCTCCATAATTCTATAACAATACTCCTCAAGACTAGCGTATGCCTCATCATAACTACCATTAATTTCAGCTAATGCTGTCTCTCGGGCTCTCCATACTTTGGAATAACTAACTTGTATACGGTGCTCCCTATATATATCTTTAACAATTTATGATGGACTGTATGACTGGTTATCTCTAATAATGTCAATTATCATGGTCTTAATCCATGAAGCGGTAGCTAGTCGATGATGTCCTGTACTAAGTCTTCCTAAACAAGAATGGCGATTTTCTAATGTACTAACTTTAACTATATCGCCATTTCCAATATATTTGACATATACTCTCCAATTACAATTCGGTTGATCACAACTATATATAATTCCACGAACATTATTCATAAGACTAGCTGAACAACTAAAATTATATTTAATTGCTAAATTACTTATAAAGCTTCTAAAGTGAGAACGACTAGGAAATGGTTGTCCCTTAAATAATTCATCAGTGATAGCTTTTACAACATCATCATCTACCGTATAATCTATATTTTCAACTAAATCATCACTATTTTCATCGTCGTTGTCACTATCATCATCATGGTTAGATTCATCTGATGAATGACCTTCTTGGATAAATGAAACTATTTGTTGAGAAGAACTAGCACCCGAACTAACATGCTGATATTCAGAAAAATATTTATTATTTCTACTATCTAAGGTTGCTGCTACTTTAATAACATATATTTTTATATATCGTGATTGTGAATTAATCTCAAGAATATAATTCCATGCATCTTCACTATCTATCAAAAAACAATTAGAACAAAAAATAGACTTCAGAATAAAATCATAATGAATAGAACAACGTTCAATAATATGATTACGTATATTTTCAAAACTAATATTCGGGTAAGTTGAAAAAATTATACTTTCTCCTACTTCGTAATTTAACCCATTTACTTTACCGCCGTGCGAGCATACAATTCTTACGCTACGATCCATGTCGGTTGAGAACTTTTGCTACAGAAAACAGGAGGAGGAAGCTGTGAAAATAGGAGGAGGAAGCTGTGAAAATATGAGGAGGAGTAGGAGGAGGAGAATGTGTTGTGTGAGGAGTGTTTGGGGGGGGGGTGGGGGTGTTTATAGGGGTTGGAGGGAGCTGTTGCCCAATGGCTGGATAGCCAACGGTGCATGGCCCGCCAACTGAGTTGGCGAGCGGCCCCTCGAGGAGGGTGCCCCGCCAACTCAGTTGGCGAGATTCTCGCCAACTCAGCACCTCGCCAACTGAGTTGGCGAATGGTCCCCCCTCTGCAATTTTCTCAAACTTTTTCCGTTATTTATAAATATATAATATTATATTACTTTAAATGAAAAAATCCGAATAATTAAACGTCTCCCTCTCTCTGTGTTCACTACTGATAGTTTTTTTTTTCATCCTAATGAAAATGTTGAGAACAAAGAAGTGTTTTTTTTTTTGTAATGTTAATCAAATTCCTAAACTTGAACTATTTTTGCATATATCTTCTATGTCGATCGATCTATTATGTGATCTCCACTTTTTCCTTCCCTCTACAACACTCGTTCATCACTTATCATCTTGTTGTGTACGTAAAAGTTGAATGCTCTAGAGGAGGAACGAGCTCGTTTTAATGACTTAACAATTTAATTAAAGATTAGAAAATGTATGAGAAAAGTGGAAGAGTATATAATAATAATAATAATAATAATAATTTTAATTAATTTATATAATAAATTAAATAATTAATTTAATAAAAAGATAATTAATTACTAACTAATTAAGAAAATGTTTTAAAATTTAATATTTAAAATTTTAATTATTTTTTTTATTAGTTAGTTTAATAAATAATTAGCAACAAAAAAAAATTAATTAGTGTACCTTGATAAAAATGTTGATTCTTTTATTAATTGATAAATTAATGTTACTTAATAAAAATTGGAGAAATTGTCTTTGGCTTTTGCAACAACTCCAGAATCCATCATAATAAAAAAAAAATTAAAGAAAAAAATAATAGATGTGGAGCAGCAAAAAAAAAAGCAAGGAAAAAAAAATTCGAAAAAAAGCAAAGCAATAATTTTGATTATTTTTAAAGGAAAGCAAACAAAATAAAAATAAATTGGATTCCATCCACATCCGGATGTGGATAAACCCAAACCCCTCCTCCCCCTTTCTTCCCGCGACAGGAACCGGCAACAGTCACTTCTGTCAGTTCTTGCTGCATCCCCTCCATCCATCCAACTAATCAACCAACCAACCGCACTCTAATTCTCCCCTCCAAAATCCCACTTTACATCAAATCTACCCCCACTTCTCTCCTACCAAACAACCACTTAAGAAAACAGACATTTTAAGTAATTTAATTCTTCGAACATGTGTACTATATAAATCCTTGTGTAAAAGTTCATATCATTCATGGATATTTAGAATAGTACATATATAAAATTTAACAACTGTTGACTAATAAAAATATAGCTGAGTTATATCATTAAAAATATATTGATATTAACTAATAAATTTTGTTATTATCCATATTAGTATGTGTACTAACAAATTAACTAATAGATTAAATCAAACTATTTCTACCACATGGCGTACAAGACAGGCAATAGAAGAGGGTCGAGAAGCATTGAATCAAAACTCTTAACATTTCTTTTGCTTATGTTCCTAGAACTGTTGCACATTC